>NW_004624744.1:21841495-21872785 GCF_000247695.1 Heterocephalus glaber
GGGCTAGGAATGGGGAAAAAATAAGAACCAAGATGCATTATGTAAAGGTACAATTCCCAATGAGAAATGTAATTGTGTTGTATACCTACAATGAAACCAATAAAAGAATTTAATAAAAAAATTTATTTAAAGCATCATAACACAGCAATATATGCATACTCATGTTTATAAGGGCATAGTTTGCAATAGCTAAATCTCCGGAACAGCCCAAATGCCCATCAACCAAAGAGATGAAGAAAATGTTTTTAAAAATACAATGGAGTACCACTCTGCCATAAAAATGGATAAATTTGAGACGTTTCTAGCTAAATGGATGCACCTTGAGACCCTACTGTTTAGTGAAATAAATTTGACACACATGTTTGCTTATAGCATTGTTTCTCTGGTGTGAGAAACCCAAAGTGTAAATAAGGATCAAAATATAGACTAGGTATTGGGAAATGGGAAGAAACTTTCAAATGAGAAGGGGAACAAGGGAGGAGGTGGGGGAAAGGAAGGAAGGGACAAAAAAGAGAATAGAAAAAATAAAGGAAACAAAGCTTTTGTAAATAAGGAGGATAAGAGGGGTTGAAGGGAGGGAAGGAGAATGGAGAAAAAAGAAGCAAGATATATCATGTGAAGGTACAAATTCCTTATGATGAATGTTATCATTATATATATCTAAAATGTACCAATAAAATTTTGAAAAGAGAAAGAAAAAATAAGTAAACTTGATACAAAGGGGAAAAACCATCAGCCTGGTTTACATAGTGAGACCTTATCTCAAAAAACTTAAAAAAAAAATGATGATTTAAGGAGAGCTCTATTGCTTGACATGAAGTTCTACTGAAAATTGAGTTGCAAGAAATTCATGCCAGAATTTGGGGTTTGGAGAGTTATGACGATGCTCCAGAAGATGGTCACAGGATTGTATTTTAATAAATGCAGAATTGTGTACATGGGGAAAAAAAACAAAAATAAAAGAAAGAACATAAAAAATAATATAATGTGGGCATGGTGGTTCATGCCTGCAATCCCAGCTCTCTGGGAGGCTGAGGCAGGAGTATTGCAATTTCCAGCCTGGGAACTTTAGTAACTTAGCAATCCTCTGTCTCACATAGAAAATAAGAATAAGATCTGGGGATGTAGCTCAATGTGAAGGCCTTAGTTTCAATCTCTAGGACCATAAAAATAAATACAAAGCCAGGTACACTGTCACACACAGGTAATCCTGTCATCCTAGCATTTTGGGAGGCTGAAGCACAAGGATTACAAAGTTGAGGCAGCTGGGGCAACTTTGTGAGAATCTGTCTCAAAAAAGTATAATTTATAGATTAAGATCTTTTACTCAGATCATCTGTAGATAATCTAAGCTTTGTCTTTTTGCTTGATAAACAGGTTATTTCTGACATAGAACACAGAGATGACAAACTAACTTGCTTAAGTACAAAAGAGAGACTATCCACGAACAATCTGGGTTCCTTTGGGAAGGAAGATTTTTCCCTGGTGGTGTCAGGAGTGCTTCAATCCCAGCAGGGCAGAGGTGTGTTTTTCCCATGGCTGTTCTGATGGAGTGACATTCCCTGAAGGTCCCTGACTTCTCTCGTGCTGTACTTTGCAGAGGCGTTTTTCCACATGGAATGTCTTTCCCTCCTATCCTACTGCTAAACTCTCGCTGATCTTTTATGACTATGTTCAGGCTTTGTCTTTAACTTTAACCTCTAAGTCTTCCCAGTGGCCATCCTTCCTCCGAGGGCCCTTATTCCTCCCCATGAAACCCTTTCCTGGACATCTTCTTCCTGGGATTGCAGTCAGGCATATAATCATGCACCTCTGCTTCTTCCAACATGAAGAATGTGCCTTGTATCATTCAGCTCTTGTACAGGAGCTGGAGACACAGAAAGGCTTGGGTTGCAATGTGCTCCTAATGCAGTATGTGACCCCAAGAAAGCATTACAGACCAAGAACTACCTGCTCAATTACCCTGAAGTCAAGGGTCCAGGAATTGGGCTGCTGGGACTTCCAAAGGGGGTGAACTATGCCTCGCCGTGGCCTCTTTTCTGAAGGGCATCACAGCTGCTGTCATCATCAATGGATCTGTAGCTGCTGTCAGGGGAACCATACACTATAAGGATGAATCTGTTCCTCCTGTGACTATCATGAGGGATCAAGTCAAGATTACCAAAGATGGCATCATGGACATTGTGGATGCCCTGAAAAGCCCTTTGGAAGACAAGAAGAGCTTCATTCCTGTGGAAAGTCTGACACCACCTTCCTGTTCCTTGTAGGTGAGGATGATCACAACTGGAAGAGTGAGTTCTATGCTAATGAGGCCTCTAAGCGCTTACAGGCCCATGGGAAGACAAAGCCCCAGATCATCTGTTATCCTGAAACTGGGCACTATATTGAGGTCCTTTATTTCCTCTTGTGCAAGGCTGCTCTGCATAACTTGGAGCAGGTCTGGTTGAAAAAGCGGGGAGGAGGGAACTGAGAGGAGGTGAGACAGGAAAGCTGTCAGGTGAACTGGGCACAGTAGCACATGCCTGTAATCCCAGCTACTCGGGAGGCTGAGGCAGGAGGATCACAAGTTCAAGCCCAGAGTTGGCAATTTAACAAGACCTTGTCTCAAAATAAAATTTAAAAAAGGGCTGGGGATAAGGCTCAGAGGTAGAGCACTTGTCTAGGGCATGCAAGGCCTTGAGTTTGAACACCAATATTAAAAATAAGAAGAAAAAAAGAAAGAAAAAGAAATCTTTCAGATGGACAGGTCAGTTTGGATCACCATAGAAAATATTCATTTATTTATAATACTTTATAATTAGATGTTTCTGTAATTAAATTGATTGCTTCATCTCCCTCTGATGTTCTGAGTTGTTAATGTTTATGATACTTGTAGAGTAGTAAGGGGTATTCACTTAGGATGTTTGCAACAGTCAGTTTTAAAAGCCTTCAAATAATATTTAAAAATCTATTATGTGTCCAATCTTTGGGGCATTCTCCAAGGCACTATAAGAAACATAATAAGGGGCCAGGGATGTAGCTCAGTGGCACCGCCCCTGCCTGGCAAGCACAAGGTCCTAAATTGGATTCCTGGTACCAGAAAAGAAAGAAAGAAAGAAAGAAAGAAAGAAAGAAAGAAAGAAAGAAAGAAAGAAAGAAAATAAAAAGCATGAGGGAAAAAAGCTAGCTGTGTGGAGCCACAAATAGGGGCAAACATATCAGAATTTATAACTCCTTTCAGTGAAAAAGGATATCAAAAAGCAGTCTATTCTTATTCATAAACCAATAAATAATTGCTCTAGCAGTTCAAAAGAACGAGGTGGGCCGAAAGTTTTCACGAAGAAAGTGAAAGCTGAGCTTGGAGCTGAAGGACACGTAGCGCTTGGACAGACAAAGAGGAGGAGGAGACTATGAAAGGAAAGCAGCTTTGGCTTGGGCTCAGTCATCTCCAGGTTCCTCCTCCGCTTACGGGGCTCAGCCGGTGGCCTTTCTCCTTTCTCCCACCGAATCTCTGCTAGCTTATCTGTCTCCGGCTTCCTCCAGAGAGGATGGAGCTCCCTGTGTGCACTCCTGCCCTAACTGAGGTGCTGTACTGCATTGGAAAACAGGATCATTCTGCCACTTATTTGCTCTGTACACAGGACAAGTATACAGGCCTTTCTAGACCTCAGTTTTGTCATTTGTAAAATAGACTCCTACCTCAAAGGGTTGTTTTGAAAGTTATAAAGAATGAAGTGTGTGAAGTAATTTAGGCAGGTAAAGTTCACAGGAGGACCCAGTGAAAGCTCAGAATGTGTGTTGAGGGGAGGGAGTAGAGCAGACGACCTCGTAGGGGGGCACTGGGAAGGCAGCTGGGCCTCCATCCCTGCGCAGCCAGAGATTATGGCACATTGCTGGTTTCTAAAATCTGCCTCTTCTCTTTTTCTCCTTCAGTTTTATGTTTCAGGGAAAATTTGAAAGTAATCCCATCATTCTGGGAGGCTAAGGAAGAATCATCACAAGGTCTAAGGCCAGCCTGGGGCTACTTAGTGACTTAGCAAGACCCTGTCTCAAAATGAAAAATTAACAAATGGGCTGGGGATGTAGTTCAGTGTGAAGTCCTTTGGTCCAATCCCCAGTACTGCTAAAGAAAAAAAAAAAGGAGAGAAAACTTGAAAGTGACATCAAAATTTACGAAGCTTAACGGATTTAAACTTCTCATTAAGACACTTAAATTAGATAAATAAAAAGAAAAGCAAAAATGCAGATTTTTATCATTTTTTATGTTAATACTTCCTACTGAAAATCTACAGTGGACTTATTTTGAATTTGAAAGAACCACATGCTCATTTTCTGACCAGAAGTTTTACAAATTTGTGAGTATAGCCAAAAGAGAAAATAAAATGTATTAAAGAACCTGAAAACACTAAGGGACAAAATTACTATGTTTGAAAAAGTATCCAGGAATGAAGTGCTTTAAAGGTAGTTAAACATTCATTTGGTATCTAGTTTTTAAATCATTTAAATTTAATGTTTAGCTCATTCAAATTCTATGTGAAAATTTTATTTCTAGCTAAAGATGCTCATGAATGCAAACTAGTTAATGGAGACACTGATAGGTATAAAAGCACACAGTAGCATATGAAATTCCCTGTGTGGTTCTGGTAAATGTAGATGCTGCAGTGGAGGAGCATGCAGGGAGCCACTGAAAGTTAAATTGCTTGGAACCCACAGACATCCTGTTCTCTGAAAAAGAGTCAGTTGATATCTGTTCAACAAGCACTATATTTGTAGCTCTGCTTATTAATTTCTCTCTTATTTAAAAAAAAAAAAGGGAAAAAAGAGAAAAAAAAACCGCACTAGGTTTTTCATGCTAAAAGCTCAGAGAACAGTTTGTCTTCTGAGCCTGCAAAGACAGGGGTACAATTTCTAGAGAAGAGGGAGTGGATTAAAAACCCCCAAAACTGAGCAGAACAATGCAGTTAGATCACCTCTCTCTGAGGCTCTTAACTACTTACTCTCTTCAGATTGAAATCCAGCTTTTGTGATATATTGTGTCCCATGGTCATTAAATAGGTGCTTGTACACAAACAGAACAAGGAATCTTTTCCTTTATTCTTCATGAAACCTTCCTGCATTGAAGTAAAAAGTCATCAATTCAAAAAGAACTTCATTAAGATCTATTGTTCTTACTCTGACAGTTTAAGCCCAAAGCCTCCTGGTCTTTTTTATTTCTCTAAAGAGGATCACATTAAGGATCCTAACTCTGCAACTGAATTAATCTGCAAACCCCGTGGGATTCTGAGATAAAGGCGGGAACCCATTATGAACGTTAATTGTAGTTGTACATTCACAAATGCAACAGGTCAGTCCTCATTTGTATGGGGTTTACTGTCCATGTAAGCGTTCACTCTAGAGGACTCTCCATCCACATCGTAAGGTATATGCCAAAAAAGGATTTATATATAAAAAAAAAATCCGTTTCTTGAGGAACCAATAAACCCTTAAAGCAGCTACCCTGGGGGCAATGGCGTTGCCCAGTGATGGCGCTCTGCCTGAGGTAAGGGCCCAGAGAAGCAAATGGTGCAGCGACAAGAGGGGAAGCTTTGGGGAAAGACCTCTGAACCCTGTGCTTGAGACCCAGTGCTTGAGAGCAGCAGCCTGGAGAATCCCAAAACCGTTCTGATGTTGTCCATCAAGAAAATCAGGGAAATATAGAAATAGAGTGTGCTGTCCTGATGCTTCTTTTATTATCTCACCAACCTTTCACCTGGCAAAAGGCATCAAATGTGACACATTCAAGGCAAGAACAATGGCATCCAGGCTTTTGTTGTTATTGCAGCTCCTGTTGCAATTCGTAGTTTTCTTTGTTTAGAAACCGTTAGAAGGGAAAGGAGTCAGTGGGGGAAAGAATGTGGCAGGGAGAGGAGCATCCATGTCTGTCTGCTGTTTTCCGCACACTGCGGTCACGTAACCACACACGGTGCACTGGAAGAGGCTGTTACTGAATATGGCCACTTCCTCGGAGAATGGGAAACTTAGATGGGAAACAAATAGCTGGGATATTGTCAGCTCTTAAGTCACAGATGACCTCAAAGTAACCACGTTCAGGGAAAGCATAGATGTCATATATTGAATCTCAAAATACTGATAAGAACACAAAGGGAAAAGTACATGAAGTTCATTTTTTTAAATACATAAATGTATGTGGGCCACATTGTTTATGGGAGGGTAAAAAAATCCAACTGGAATCTGAAAAATGCATTCCCTTCTTATCTCTTTACAGTTGTAATAAGCTAATCTTGTTATGAAACAAGATTATCATAGAATATGCCTTTTCAAAAATAAATTCTGTCAGTTAAAGAGTTTTTTTTGTCCATGAACATTTTAAGGAGATTTATCGGAACTTTATATTTTAAAAAGAGGTCATTCTTATCAGTTCAGCACCTGTAATGAGACAACCCTTTGTCCTCTAGGGAGTCAAAGTCTCAGGCTGAATGACAGGCCTCAGGGAAAGGCGCCTTCTTCCGGCCACCTCTGTTCACTAGAAGGTACTCAAAGCTCCGTCCAGCAAGAGCAGACTTTCCCAACATGGGAACTCCAGGAGATGTGAAACCAATCTGAAGGCTAATACTGGGATCTTTTGTTACAAATCGTGACTAGTTGAATACAGAAAATACCAACAAGAAAAAACACAGGGTCTGGCTGATTCCCCTGAGGTAGGAGAGAGGAAATTTCTAGGGAGGTTGGGTTTCGTTTTTGTGTAATTACACACTCCATTGAATTTAATTATCTCGTAGTTAAGTTCCTAGAAGACAAATGTCTCCTCATTGTATACCTTCATTTTCTTTGCAGTGTAATCACATTTTTCTACACTTTTTTTTTTCCATGTGAAATTGTATTTAAGGTAATGTTAAGGTTTGGCGTGAAACTAGAGCTTTCTTTACCAACTGTTTTCATTGCCTATTATTTTGCTGAGCTCATTTTATGTGAAAAATTAAACATCAGTTAAGACTTTATTTTTGCATCACAGGTCCATATTCTCATTTATCTAGCTTTCTGAAGCTACTGTTAGATTTTTCTAGGTCTGATTATTAGGCCATTTAAAGGATCAGCTCCCATCTGAGCTGCCCCGCTGGGCTGGCAGGATACCGGAAAGATGAGGTTTGGAAAGTTTGAACTCAGAGGCCGGAGATTTCAACATCATGCCAGACATTCTGTAACTCTTCTCAGTGTGAGTTTGACAACTTCGTCTGTCTAAATTAGGTCCAAAGTAGATTGTTGCCAAGTGTGGTCATGGGAAGAATGCCGGTGGGAGACCTGGTTTCTTTCTAGGTGCAGCTCTGCCACTAATTTGCTACGTGACTAAAGCCTTTTTTCAGCATTCAGCCAAGATGTGTGAGTGCCTCTCACATGGCAGTTGCCTGTGTTGCTGTGGTGTTGCTTTTCTTCTTGAATATTAAGAAAAACTTTAGCATAGTAGCTAAAAGCAAGTCTCTGGAATCAGAGCTGCTCTTGAGTCCCAGCTTTATGATTTGTTAATGTATTCATGCATTTTAGTTGCTTTACTTTTAAAATGGGAATAATGATTTATGTGTCACAGAGTTGATTGAGATCTAAAAGAGATAATGAAGACAATATGCTCAGCACAGTGCCTGGCCAGTAAGTGTCTTTCAAGTGGGCAGTGCTGCTGTCACACTGAGAGCCTAGGGCCAGTGACTGTCACTGGGATGATAATCAGAGGATTGGTCTGTTGAGTCCTCAGATTACACTTGCCATTGGGCAAGTAATTTACCTTTTCAACCTGGATGCATATATGAATGAGAAGAGAAGAAGGCTTGCTTTCCTGAAAGTTCTTTAGTGGACTAAAATAGAAGGTTGTGAAAATACTACTGTTAGTCTGTCTCCTTCCACTCTTAGTCCAAGCCCCAGCTCTACAAAGAATGTTGTAGGACACTTTTTTTTGGTCTTGGTTAACATTTGTCAAAGATTACCAGTTTTCTTCAGAATTCCATCCAAATTTATTGATATGGGATTCTAAGGTGTGAACCCTAGTCTCTCTTAGGCTAAGACTGCTATTTTTATCCACCTTCCCATTGTCTCCAGCTAATTTATAGCCACATGGAAAAAATACACATTTCCTTGACTGTACTTTGTGTTTGCAAAGCCTATTACTACTGTTTAAGGACCCCTTCTCTTCTCTTCCTTCCCTTCCCTTCTCTTCCCTTTCCTTTCCCTTCCTTTCCCTTCCTTTCCCTCCCTTCCCTTTTCTTCCCTTCTCTTTCCCTCCTTCCTTCCTCCCCCTCCTCCCCTGCTTTGTTTCTCTCTTTTGTTTTTCTGTGGTCTGGGTGAACTCGGCCTTCTGCTTAATAGGCAAGCACTGTATCACCAAGATGCATCCTTGGTCTCCTTTTCCTTTTTCCTTAGCAAACCCCAATCATTTGTCCTGACTCTCCTGTATATTCTACAGGCTTTCCCTACTATTTCAGGGGTGAATGAGCTCATTGCTCTATTCCCCTCCAATACAACAATTTGTCAATGTCTTTATTCAGCAGAGCAAGTGACTTTGAGATTTTCTTTTTTAATTAGTGTACCATATATACTCAGTTAAGACTAAGCATAGTTTTATTCATCTTTGGATCCCAAGGTTCCAGAACAATGCCTGGTTATGTTTTTGACATTCAATGAATTATTTTAAATTTAATTTAATTTTTTTAGTATTAGGGATTGAACTGAGGACTTCATGCATGCTAAACACACACTCTATGGTGGAGTTACACCACAGCGCTCCCACAATTATTTTTAAACAGCAACAAAAGAAGAGAGGGCCAAGGATTTAGCTCAGTGGCACAGTGCCTGGCTCATCACAAGCATGAGGTCCTGATTTTGATCCCTGGTATATAAAAAAAAAGAGAAAGAGAAACGATGAAAGTGTTGTGCCCAGATCGCGAGGTCCCCAAAGACCACCAAGGAGCCAATTCCGATGCAAACACACGAGGGTCGCTTATTCAAGCTCGGGCAGGGACTCTCAACCGTCACCGACTCAGCGGGTCAGGATTGAGAGCCCCGAATTTCAAATTAGTGGGGTTTTTATAGAGGTTACACCAAGGTTTGGAGATTTTTCACTTAGCAGTTACATGGTTGGTTAATATTTAGCAAGCATGAAGTGTACATTTCTGATTGGCTAGGTTCATGGGGGGCGGGGGGTTGAGGGGCGGTTACATGTAGGTTTTACGAGGGAAAGGAGGGACAAAGGTTAGTGGTCGACTGTCACGTACTGACGGTCAGCAGACACACTGACTATTAGTCACGACCATTACGTACTGACAGGCAGCACATCTACAGATTGTTCTATGGATAGGGGGCCCGGAACGTTCTTTTCCTAGGCAAACAGATGGTTGAGTAATTAACTTAGGAACTCTGCTTCGGTACAGATTGTGTCTTTTGTCCCCGAGCATGCACATTTCAACCATTAATTTGTGAGGACAACAGAGACTAGGGGAATAGTGCATTTTAGCAAAATGGAGTCGCTTTGGTCTTACAAAAGTTTTTATCACTATTGATTTCATTTTTACTGTAAAGTTATTTGAGTTAGGAAAGGTTACAGGTTACAGAGGTTACAGGTATTTGGAACACATTGCCCCAAAGATTCAGTGCAGGATGAACTGGCATCCCAGGCTAGAAGAAGCCTCTAAAGTCAGATGCTTTGAACAATTATAATTTCAATATTTACTAGTATTAAGACAACAAAGTGGTGAAGCTTCTCTTTCTTGTAGTACATACCATTAATATGGAGATGTTTCTGAGGAAAAATCATTAATTAATTAAAAAGTGAATTAAGTATGCCTGGGTAATCAATTTAAGGATTTTTCTGAGTTGGAGTCTTAATGGAAAAACCATACTGATCTTTTATAATGACTTGAAAAAAACCGTGGTCAGCTGTCATAAAATGTCAACACAAATGACTGAAAAATCATTACCAACTCAAAATGAAAAAAAAAATTGGTGGGAGGGGAGGGAGGTGGGTAGGTTAGATGGAAAAAGATGGAAAGAAAGCAAGATTTTAGGGCTTTGAGACTTCCCTAGTATGACAGGCAATAATGTCTAGGCCTGAATTTCTGACTCCTCCATAAGACATCCCCAAGTAAAGTTTTGGGGTAAAATAAGTTTGCTTTGGGTTTATTTATTATTAGCTTCCTTTCTTGGGCTTCACAGTCAGTAGTTCAAAATATTTTTCTGTTTGATTTTCCTATTTTTTCCAAATCTCAACAGGGTTGTGACCCTCTAACATAACCCAGGCCCTGAGGAACCTTTTTGCTCTGCATTTTCTTCTAGAAATCCAGTAGGCTTTTCAGCATCTCTACATTAAAGCAAACTGTGGAACAAATCCACCCTGGGGTGCTGCCTTCCCAGGGCAGTTTGTGTTTGAAAAGGTGTCAGTAAGTTAACTAAAATGCATTTCTAAAGGATAGAATTTCAAGGGATGTGAAAAAGTGAAGTGTGGAATTTCATGCCTTTTAGGATAATGTTAGCCTTGGGCACTTCTTGGTCCTAGATTGTTGCCTCTGGGTTTCCTGTCACTCAGGGGAGTGGAAAGAGTAGGAGGAGATGTCAACTGGACTTGGTGGGACAGGAGCTGGTAACAAATGGCCCTCGGAAAGGGACAGGAAATGGTCATTGGCAAGTGAGGGACTAGGTGTGGTGTCTTAACCTGTTCAGAGTCAGCACCTAAGCATTTTGTTGACAGCTGTAAACAACATTCCTTGTAGCACCACAATACTAAGGTTGTTACTGTACACTTTAAAAACTCAGTGTGTTTTGGGGCGGGGGATGTAGCTCAGAGGTACCACACCTGCCTGGTTAAGCACAAGGTCCTGAGTTCAATCTCTGGTACTGGAACAAAAACAAAAACAAACAAAAGAAAAACCTCACTGTGTTTCAAAGACAGGTACAATGAAAACACACACAGGGCAGTTGACTTCTATTGTTGAAGGCTTCTGATCCCGCAGTAGAAGATATAATTATAGGAATGGTCCAATGTTTTAATTAAGCCATTCATTTTCCTGCAATTACAGAGTAAACCACTGCATCTTATTTTATTTTATTTTTGGGTACTAGGAATCGAACTCAGGACCTTGAACTTGTCAGGCAGGTGTGGATCCAAGCTACATCCCCAGCTCAAACCATCCCATTTTAAATGCCAAGTGAACAGTGTATGGTGATGGACTCCTATAATCCCAGCACTAGGGTGGCTGAGGCAGGAGGATGGTGAGCTCAAGGTCACCCCTGGGCTATGTGGGGAATTCAGAGCCAGCCTGGACTACATAGCAAGACCTTGTCTCAAAAAATAAAAATAAAAAATAGCCAAGTGAGTTTTATAAAAGAAAGACGTACAATTCCTATTTTTTTAAAAAAGAACTTTAGATGTTGACTACCATTAAAATCATAGATCCAGAGCTGGGAGGAAATTTAAAGATCATTCTCCTCTGCTCTCTATAAGTTGCTCTTCCTTGAAGAGATGGGAACACAAGGTAGAGGAAATAATTTGTCCTGGGATCCAAATAACCTCAGTTATTCTCTAATATTGCCACAAGCTCTGTGCATGATCTTAGAAAAGTTACTTTTTTTAGGAGGTGGAAAACTGGCATCCAAAGGTCCAGTTTTACTGCAATTCTGTTTTGTTTTTTTCCACAGTATTTAGAAAACAGGAAAATTTCACCTAAAAATCCGGACTTGCAATTGCTTCTGAAAAAAAGGGGGACATTCCATTGATATTTGACCTTTTTTCAGAAGGACATTTGAGCAGGGCCGAATAATACTGTCCCCTTGAGCTAAGCCTGTGCTGTCCTCCCCAAACAGTTTTCTTATCCAGACTCAGCATGTCGTTTATCATCTGCCTTGGAAGGCACCAGGCCTGCAACCTCTAAGATAGCCATCCAGATATCAACGTTACTATCCGTAAAATAGACACTGGGGAGAGTGACGGGCAATTTTAGAAAACTGGTTTTCAAATGTAATTGATTATAATTTAGCATATCAAAAAATACAAATTCTTAGACTTCATTCATGTGAATTCTTAATAATCAGATGTGGGATGAGGGGTCTATTTCTAAAAAAAATTCCCCAGTTTATTCCAGCAAAAAGCTAACATTAGATAAAATCCTGGTTTATGTGATCTCTAAAAGTCTAGCTTTAAAGTTCTATCAATTCAACTAACCCCAGATTTCTAGTTTGATAATTCATTTTCAGGTCAATGGACCTCAATGCATTTAAGCCTGTGGTAGAATTATTACATCCAGTTAGCCACTGAGTTAAATTGTTTTCAATCAGATGCGGGCTATTTACCATAACATCCCCCAGCTTGTGATGTGAAAAGGAACAAAGGGGCATGGGGAGTGAATAATACACATCTGTCACTTCCACATTAAAGAGACTTATTCACACAGCAGGTAAATATTCCCACAGCCTGGTCTCACTTTTCTGGGGATATGCATTAAAAAAAGAGTTAAGGAAGAAAGGAAATTCTTATCAATGTACCATTTGAGTGTAAATAACAGAAAGGGACATTTCGGATATTCAGGATTAAAGACCCTCTGATAACAGGCACATTTCACATAGGCCTTTTAAACTCATGTTAAGCACTGTGTCTTAGAAACATGAAAAAAAATACAGGAAGGATTTAAATCTGATGCAGTGGGGTCTTTAAAAATTTGGCACAAGTCTTTTTGTTCTTTCAACTCACCCTTCAAGGTATTACAATGTGAGAGAACGCAGGCTTCTGCTCGCACTGCTTAATATCAGACAACTCTGTTGACTGATGCGTGTGGACAAGAAGCTTGGGGAGCTGGGTGGTTTCTATGGAGATGGGAATTAGTGAGGAAGTTGCTTTCCTTTTGATTATTCTCCATCCTGATAGGGACAATTGCAACCATTTATCTTTTCTTGAAAGAATAAGGACATCTTTGGGAACGATACAAGAACTTGAGTGAAACTATTCCATGTTAAATATTCTAAAATACCAACCTCTTGCTTTTTGCAGTGTGAATCATACGTTCTTTGATGGTGGCCTTTGCCTGAGGGAGGCATGATTCTTATTTTTGTCAGAGAACAAAATCAGGACAGCCAAGATTAGCTTCAGTTATGTTTTATAGTATCATATATATAATTATAATATTATATAGTTGAGATGTGCACTACATATTTGTAATGATATTATTCCTAATTTATATTTAACCTGTGGACAATATATAAGACTCTTGTTTATATTTGAGGAAAAAGAGACACATACATAACTAGTGCTGCTTTTCTGATAAACTCAAGTATATTTTTTATAATCTGTGGAAAATGAATGTGTGAATAAAATAATGTTTCTGGAATCCAAATCTAGTAACTTTCTCTGCTGTATTACCATCCATATTTTTTCTTTCTTATTCTTTGGCAATACATAATGTAACACACTTGAATTAAATAGAAATATATAAAGCAAAAAGTGAGAGCTATACAAGAGATACCAAATTATCTTTTTAGCTGATGTTCTTTCAGATTTTTCTTTGCTTGCATGTATATACACAGAGATATATGGGTAATTTATTTGCTCATATCTTATAATTACAAAATAAGTTTTAGAGTCCTGAAATTTCCTTTTTTCCTGATGTTATGGATTATTTCTACATCAGTGCATCTAGGTCTGTATTTCTTTTTTCTTTTTCCTTTTAAATGGCTGCATGGTAATTCATTACATGATTGTATAATAATTTACTTAATCATTACCTTATTCTAGGTATTTTAGTTATCTTGTCTTTTTCTCCTACTTTTCTTTCTTTTTCCTCTTCTTGCTCCTTTCTTCTCCTCCATCTCCTTTTCCAATAATGCTGCTAATTAGAAGTTTGGTAAGTAATATCAATATGTTTGCTTAACCGGCACCACTTTTCATTGGAGAGAGCTCATGAAAAGTATTATTCTCAACAGGCTGATGAACGTTGGTTTTACAGGAGTAGTGAAAAGCAGTGACTGGTGGTCCCAGGGTATACTCCTCTGATCATTACTGCTTTAATTCACATTGTAAAATAACGCTAGAACCTTCTAACTCCTGTGGTTTTCAATCTTGCTTACACATAGCATCTTTTGAGGAACTGTAAAATTTCTGATCTGGGGTAGTGCTACAATCAAATCTCTGAGGGTGAATCCCAGTTATCAGTAGTTTATTTTTATTTTATTGTTATTATTTTTTGAGGTACTAGAGTTTGAACCCAGGGCCTTTACAATGAGCTATATCTCCAGGCCTTTTTAAATTTTGAAATCTTGCTAAGTCATTAAATTACCTAGGCTGGGTTTGAACTTTCAGTCCTCCTGCATCAGCCTCCCAGAATGCTGGGATTACAGATGTGTGCTACCATGCCTGGCTGTCATCAATACCTTTCTTTTTTAAAATTTTTGATTTTTAATTTTTTTGTGTGTGACAGTCTTACTGTATAGTTTAGGTTGGCCTTGAACACATTATGTAGCCCAGGCTCACCTCAAATTCGTTGTGGTCCACCTGCCTCAGCCTCCCTAAGTGCTGGGATTATAGGCATGTGCTACCACACCCAGTTGTTGTCAGCACTTCTTCAAGCTCTTCAGATGAATCTTATGTGTGTGGATGGCATCATGAACTGGTGCTCAAAATAAATCCAAACTTAGTTTAAGGCTCTGCAGTCATTGTCTTGCAATACATAGTCATTTTATCTTTGAAACTGTGGCTTTTTTTCTTCAAATGTGCAGCTATGGAACAACTGAGCAGAGGTGATGTGTGCAATGTGTGTCTACTGTATCTTGCTGCACTGTTCCCATACAGACTTTGCCATGATTCAGGCTCTGAGTTCTGTTGGATATAACACACCTGGAGTTCAGGGAAGCTCCAAATGGGTTCAAGCTGGACATGTTACACTAGGATGAAGTAGGTGGGGAGATGACAGCCCCCATATTTCCATTCAAACCAGAAAGGCACAGTTTTTATTCGAATCAGAACTTGCTCCAAACAGAGAGAGAGGGAGGGTGGGAGGGAGGGAGGGAGGGAGAGAGAGAGAGAGAAATGATGTTTTAAAACTGCAAACAACCAGAGAGGCTTATCAAATCCTTTCTTATGTTCCTTTCCTGCACTAGCTATGTCATTTACACAAAGTCTTACCCTTACATTCACGCCAAAAGAAGACAACCTATAGTTCACTTTACTCTTAGACTTTTCTCCGTTATCCATAAATTGAAGAAAAAGTGTGTGTGTGAACTGAAATGTGAAATATTGACAACTAATCTAGCTGTGGGAATATTTCCACTCTTCTGGTTAGAACAAAATGCTTATTAATGCACAAGCTATGAAATGCAAATTGGATAATGTTTGATGACTCTGTGCATGAGGTAAATGTTCTGTTTGCATTTAAAAAAGATGATATAATTCATGGTAATGATTTAGTTTTTAATTTTTCTTAATTAGAACGTTATTAAATAGCAAAACACCACTCCTAGTCAAAGAATGTGGATAAAAGAAAAAAAAAATCCATTCTTTTAGTACCTTTTTGCTTGTTTGACATTTTACTTTACACCAGCCCCATAAATTGTGCATCGAACCCTGCTGATATAGACAAGTTTGAGAATCAGCCCTTCTCCCTGACTTGCTGTGTATAATGATCTCTCCCTCTCCTAGTGGGTCTCCAGTATTACTGTGTTATATTGTACTTCAGTTGCTTGTGGTTTACTTTGTGAGGAATTTAACCCTTTTCTTCCCCCTCAAATAAGGCTAGAAACCTTGGCACTGTGATGAATATGGAGGCTGATGTGTACAATTGCTTTCCTGATATAAGAATCAATGGTAGAATTCAAAGTAATTCAGATCATATTTTAAGATACGATTATAGGATATACTCTACCATTCTCAAATGATTATAAATTCTACAGACATAAATTTTGTATTCTTCCCAAGAACTAGGAGAATGCCAATTGAACAGCAGATGCTCCATAAATATTGCTAGATTAATCAGTCTCAAAGTTTGCAAAGAAGTAATATTTTAATAGGTAAAGTGATTTCTTTCACATCTTATGCATTCAAGGGCCATTGTTTGATTAGCTCCATTTATTTTTTGTGGTACCAGTGGTTGAAGCCAGGGAACACTCAGCTACATCCAGATTTCTTTTTTTTTTGAGACAGTCTGGGTAAGCTGATCAGGCTGACTTTGACCTTGCTATCCTCTTACAGTTTCCAGCACCTCCCAGTAGTCCATTGAATTATGAATCCATTAGTGGATTAAACCATGGATGAGGTTAGAGCTCTCATGATGCAATCACCTCTGAACATTGCTTCATGAGGACCAAGCCTCCAAGACATGAGCCTCTTAGGAAACATTTTAGATCCAAAGAGTAACAATAGCCATGATATAGTAGCTGTTGAGGACTATTTTTGAAGAGAAAAGATTATTGGTAAATTGGAGCAAGTTAGAAATTTGTGATTAGCCTGGAAATTGTGTTCACTGAGTCCCAGGGAGGTGGTCTGGAGAGGACCCAAGGCTGTCTACCATGGACGACTCCCAGGTCAGGGCTGGTGCAGCTGGGAAAAACTCCTGATGGTCAGTAGGAGCCTGGGCCCTGGATCAACAGTGGTATAGCCAGCAAAAGTGAACGTTCTAGAATGCATCCCTGGAAAAGGTGATAATGATCTAAAGTGAAAGAGACTGGTGGGAAGTGTGGGTTCTATGAAGTAAATGGCAGAACTTTTTGCAAGAAAATGAATCTGACTGATTTTCACAGTTCAGAGACAACAAAATTAAAATGTTTCTACAGTCAGATTTCTTGGACTCCCTGACCTTGAATGTATTTTCAGAAGCTCTTCAGAAAGATAGAAGTTTTATTACTGCTAAAGATTTCTCTTAGCACTAGGACATGGAGGCGCTGTGCTCTCAGCCAGTAAAACTTGAGTTCTTTGACATTACATAATCAGATCAAGTAGTGCTGGCCTCATGGAAATTAAAGGGAAGAGGATTATACTTAGTTTATTTTCAAACTAGTCTTAGTGGGCATCACAGACATGGATATTAATTTTTTAAATGAAAAGTAGACTGTTTACGGTGCACAAAAGACCATTTGTGCCACCCAAATCTATGTTAATCTCCATTCCAAATCCCTTAGCAACTGTTACTCGGTTAGAAAGGTTCAATTTTCATGAAAGAAGGAAAACTTTCAGAACATGTTGCAGTAAAATTTGGTTTTGGAACATTAAGTCATTAAAATACACAATATTATGTAAGTAATGATATGATTGCTTCAAATGTGTTTGAATTATTGTATTCTTTAAATGCAGCACAGTCTTCCTAAACTGTTTCTCAAACTAGATGTTTAATTCCTGCACTGTAATAAAAGGTAAATAATTAAGTTGAAAAGTACGCAAAAGCGGCTTATGAACTAGAGATTTAAAAAAATCTCCATATAGCTTTCTTTAAGTAGATATTCATTCATTCATTCATGCATTCACTTATTCACTCGCTTAACAAATTGTACACTAGTGTCTATCATGTACTAGGTTCTAGGCACCTGTGGAAGAAGAGATCTTGGTCTGTTGTAAGAAAGATTATAATCTGGTGGAAATTTAGATTTATCAATTTATAAGTATAACCATTGTCATGATGGAGTTAGGAAGAACTTTACCCACTTAAAACTTTAAGTCTCTCTATATATCAAAACATCACATTGTACACCACAATTATATAGTTTTTATTTGAAAATTAAAATTAAATAACATTCTTGATTTTGTAGCACTTAAGTGAATAAAATTGTATGAAATATATAATTTAAAAACTTTAGTGAAATAGAAGCTATAAGCAATCCAAAAGAAACAGTAAAGTTTTTCATCAGCAGCTATAGATATAACATCAACAATAGGAAAAAACAGGGCTGGGGATGTAGCTCAGTGGTTCCGGTGCCTGCCTTGCAAGCGCAAGGTCCTGAATTCAATCCCCGGTACCAAAAAAAACCCAAAACCAAACAAACAAAAAAAAATAGGAAAAAACAAATAAAGAAGACACAAGGTCCATCCAACTCACAGGCACATTCTTCCAAGCATTTAAGGAGGAGAGAGTCCCTATTTTTATAGCCTTCTCTAAGTAAATATTTGTTAAATAAATAATTATTTATTATTTGTTAATAATTACTGACTAATTACTGGATAAAGAGAATAAGCAAGAAGAAAATGTTTCCTACTTCTTAGCTTGATAACAAAACCAGTCAAGAACAGCACAAGAAAGGAAGATTATTATCTACTTGGAAAATATTTATGAAAGAGATGTCCATTTAGATTTACATATATGTGCATAGTTGTATATTGATGTCCATGTGAGTATGTTTGTATAATATTAATACATCATGATCAAGTTGGGTTTATCTTAGAATCATGAAGAAGTTTAAAATTAAAGAATCTCTAATTCGTTATGTAGTAAATGACATAAAACATCTGATTCTCTTAATAGATGCAGAAAAACAATCTGATAAAACTCTGCATCTTCTCATTATAAAAACACTTAGCAAAGTGAAAATACTAGTGAATTTCTTTTACCTGGTAAAAAGAACTCAGTAAAATTCTATAGCAAATAACATACTTGATGATGAGAGAATTCCCTTTGAAGTCAGGAACAGGGGCAGGAAACTTGCTCATCATTATACTGAAGGTACATGCTAGTTGTAGCATGACCAGAAAAAGAGTCATAAAGACTGAAAAAAAAGCTCAATAGTTTCAATATGTATCTGTTTTTCAATTTGTGGTTCTAACCTAAAATAATCTAAGAGAATTCAAGAGCTCTTCTTAAGATCAATTAGGGAATTTGGTAGATTTTGAATAAAATATTAGCATACAAAAATCTGTTGTATTCTATGTCACAAAACAAAATAAGAATAAAGAACATAATCTGAAATGTTATATTTTATAACAGCAATTCAAACTCTAATGAGCCTCGGAATACTTTTAACAAAATGTATGGAGTGGTTTTTAATTGTTAGAAAGAGAAAATGGGGAGGAAGAGGGGTTGAAGGGAGGAGATAAATTTAGGGAAAAAGGAAGAATCAAGATATATTATGTACAGATGCAAATATTTTATACTGAATGTGATCATTATATATATATATCTAAAGGGTATCAATAAAATTAAAAAAGAAATGGGTTTGAGGGAAGAAAAAAGAAAATGTCTTAAGATAGCTTGTTTTGGCAGCTCAACTATGTCACTGATGATCTTGGCTTTGCACTTTTTTACTCTGTCACCAAGGCTACTTCATGGACACTTGGCCACATCCAGAAAAGCCCGTGCTCTGTCTAATGCTTCACTGTGGCTGTTTTGAAAGTCTTGATAATTTTATCTTTGAACTTATGTTTAGTAAAGAAGTCTGATGGGACAACTGAACCTGGATTTGAGCACAGAAGATATGTACAGTATGGTGTCCATTACACCTTGGCAATCCATTCGCATGTGGTCTTTGTGATGTCCCATGAGCACTGAAGTCTGATGGACCCAGCACACATGGAGTTTGGCAAGACTCAAAGCGACCACCAGTTAAATGTGTTACATCTCTGTGTGTGGGAGGTGACAATCTAAAGAGGCCTCACTTTCCATTCAAAGCAGAACTTGTTTCAAGCACAGAAAGAAGACAATGTCATTGTAAGACACTTAGACAAGGGACCTTATTATATTATTTCTCACCTATGTCAACTCTTCAATAAAGATTTATACTAAAAATGATGACATACAGGAAAGGGAAATCTAGGGAAACTTATCATACCTTTTATTTCAGTTTTTCATTACCCATCAGTTAGTTGAACGTAGGAAGTGTTGATAGAATGTGTATAAATCCAAACACAAAATTGAGTTGATGTTGTACAATGTTTCTGCTGTTCTGTTAAGAACAAAATACATATGCATGCATGTACCAGCTATGAAATAGAAATTGTGTAAATTTTGTGATTCTGCACATGAATCGAATGCTCCTACATTTAAAACTTGCATTGTATAATATAAAGAAAATGATAAAACTTATGCTAATAATTTGAGGTCTCAAATTTTCTTTACTGAGAACATTAAATAGAAAATAAAAAGTATTTTGACATGACAAGAAAGACCATAGAAGAAAGACACAAGTTTTATATCTTAGTATGCTTAAAGAAACATTTCTCCTGCTTTTGGAACACGGGTCCCTTTCTTCCTTCCTTTCTTCCTCCCTCCCTCCCTCCCCGCCTCTTTCTTTCTTTCCTTATTGAGCCCTGCAAATTCTATAGCTGGCTCTGTCTGCCACCTCAGGTTCTTGCTTGCCTTCCAGCCCTTCTCCCATAATAGTTTCCTCATAATTGCAAGACAGCTCTTAAAGCTCTAGGTATCATCTCTGGGTGAGGTAGGAAAAAAGTGGAAGAGTTGGTGACAGCAAGCTTTTCTTTTGTAGTCACTGCCTTGATTTGGAATTTAAAGGTCTTTCTCCTTAAGTGGTGAGCCAACTCTGAGCCCCAGGGATGCTTTTAGCTGCAAAAAACAAGCATCTGGCAAGTAGCAATAGAACCATCTAAGCCAATATCTGGCAAAGATTACTGTCTACACCAGTGGTCAGCAAAGTTTTTCTATGCAAGGGCCAGGCAGGTTTCAGAGGCCATAAGTAGTCAAACAGGTTGCAGCTACTCAGCTTTGCTGCCTTAATATAAAGGCAGATACTGTACTGACAGTGTATAAACAAATGAACATGGCTATGTACCAATCAAGCTTACCTTATAAAAGTAGAAAGAGGGTCAGATCTTGCTTGTGAACTTTAATTTGTCAATCCCTGCATAGATATTGTTTTGCTTTGGTCACTGAATGGCAGACCATGGGGTAATGATACTTAAGTAACAGCTATTTATTGAATTCCTACTGTGTATTTATCACTTGAAGCTGGGCACATCATCATCTCTAAAAAAAAAAATTGTATTTTGATATTAGGAGGAAAGCAAAGAAGTTTATTGGGAAGGTAAATAAAAGAATCTGCTGCTACATAAATGAAGACTTGATTAAAAGGAAAAAAGATACAAGTATATAGATGGAAAAGCATTAATGTAAAGATACAACTTTTCTCCAAATTTATCATAAATTCCATGCAATTTCAACCAAAATTCTTGTAGATTTTTCAGTGAGATTTGAACAGCTGAGTTTAAAATTTTTATGGAAAAAAAGAGATTCAGAATAGCCTATGCAGTTTTGGCGATGGATAACAGAAGTACCAGGGGGCTTGTCCCACCACAAAATATTGGTACTGTTTTAAAGCAGAACTAATTAAAATAGTGATATTGGTTTTGGCCTAGAAAAATAAACTAGTGAAACAGAAGAGAAGCAACAGGAATAGACCTGTGCAGAGGTGACAGACAGGGGAGCTGTCACAAGCAAGGAAAGGTTGGATGATTTGCTATATGCTGGCCAAATGGGTGACTTCATTGGGGAAAATTAGATTGTTACCTCATCCCAATTACAAAAATATACCACTGGCAAATTAAAGTCAAACATGTAAAGAGCAAAACATCAATACTTTTGATAAGAATTTAAACTTGGAACAGGAAAAGGCTTACAAAGTAAGACAAAAGCATCAGCAAAGAGGAGTATTTTGATGAATCTGTTTTCATTAAAGTACAAAACTTTCATAGAACATAAGCCCTCAGAATCAAAGTGAAAAGACATAACAGGGAGTGGTGGACATTAGTAAAGCATATAATGAAACAGTGGTTAGCTCTGGAATATATAAAAAGAACTGGAGTAAAGTGAGTAACTGATGTGAACCAGAAATCCATGGACAAACCCTGAGAGGCCTACAGATGTATGAAATTGATTCTCAATCTTGCCAGTATTGGTAAATAGAAATTAAACAACTAGGTTTTATATCATATCCACTATAGAGGAAGAAATTTTTTAAAAAGTAAAAATGCAGGTGTTGGTAAGCATGCACAACAATTAAAATTCTCAGCCATTGCTGGTGGAATTTATAATAGCAAATAACTAGAAACAACTTAAATGTTTATTAAAAGAAGAATAGTTACTATTGATGTCTGCCTTTTATCTTTATATACCTTGATCAGCTATTTGTGTATCAATATATATGTTTGTAGCAATATATTCATATAATGAAATTTCGGCCACTGAAATAATGAACTGGAGTTAAAAGTATCAAAACAGATATAATTAAAAAATAAATATGATGTGGTAAGCAAAAACAAATTGCAAAGTACTACAAATATTATACCATTTAAATAGCTTTCAAATCTTCATAACAATAGTGTATTTAAATGCATGTATCCATATTTAGTCAAAGCATAAAACAATGTGCATGGGAAGGGGAAGCATCCGATTCAGGTTAGTGGTTACACCAGAGGGAGGAAGAGAAATGAGATGGAGTGGGAGGAGAGTAAACTGGAATTTAGCTGTATTCTGTAGTGTTTTACTTCTGTAAAAAGATTTGAAGCAAATGTTAAGCAATATTAGAGTTTGGCAAAGCTTATCAGCAAGTACACAGGTTTTCTTTTTTCCTGTTCTTTCTTGTGTGCTTAAAAATATTTCATAATATAAACTTCAGCAGTCTTCTGATGGCAACCTTTGATATTTTAGTTTTTGTTGCACTTATCACGTGTCTTGTTATTTTGATTCATGTAATGTGAGGTTGGTGGTAAGTCTTTTTCAGAAATTATTCCTTGTTGAGACTCCAGCCTTCTCAAAGTTCTATTAGGGAAAGGAAATAAGGTACTAAGAATCCCACTGCTCCAATAATAAAGAAGGATCAGGGGGCTGGGGATTTAGCTTAGTGGTTTCGCCACCTGCTGTGCAGGCGCAAGGACCTGAGTTCGATCCCCGGATGCCCCCCCCCCCAAAAAAAAAAAGGATCAGGACATTCCCTGTCTTAAGTCATAAGGACTGCTCCTCATCAGAGAGAGGGACAATGGTTAGGGCTGGATTTCCACTCTGATTCCATGATTGTTGATTAGAGGACTGCTTTATTCTAAATCTTTCTTCCTTGGGCAGACCCCAATATTGTCATTTCTTTTCTCAATACTCCACACAATATTGCATCAATTCTGATGTACAACATATGATCTTCATTGCTTCTGCCTAGAAACACTGGTTCCCATTCTTTACCATTAAATTAGAGCATCTTGTGTTGCAAACCCAGATGGAGCAGGTCTGCATTTGTTGCAAACCCCCCATGCCCCAACCCCCAGCAGCAGAAGCCTTTGGAATCAGTTTATGTTAGGCTAGCTCCTGTGTCTTTTCCCAACATGCTCCATTAGGATGCCTGGAATGTTCCTGTGTATGTTCATAATTACTGTGCAATAATTGTAACACCTTTTCTAACTCTTAAAATATCATAGAGTAGATGAACTGGGTGTAGTGGCGCATGGGTGTAATTTCAGCACTCAGGGATGCTGAGGAAGAAGGATTGCGAGTTTGAGCCCACCCTAAGCAACTTAGTGACTTAGTAAGACCATAACTCAAAATAAAAAAAGAAAGAGCTGGGGGTTTAGCTTAGTTCAAAGGCTCTGGCTTCAATCTTTCGTATCACAAAAATGAAACAAAGTAAAGCAAAGCCAAGGAAAACAAAACCAAACCAAAAAACAACAGCAAAACATAGAACAAAGCAAAACATAGGATAGATGATGAATTATATGGTAACCCTATTTATAAGTAACATCTTATTATGTGTCAACAGAAGCAGGTTATACTCAATGCTCTCTGAAGTAGTTTCTAGTCAGTACCATAGGCTGACATGTGGGGAACACAGGAAGTTCTTTAATTCTTAAGCTCTCCAAAGAAACAGCATGCAGAGAATCTAAATGTCATGTTTTGTATACCAGAGTCACAACAATTAATCGTGAAGTATGGCACATGTATTTTATTATGTAATAGTCAAGGAAAACATCACTTAAAAATGCCATTTTATAGATTAGAGTAAATTGCAGGTTGTCCTTTATCATTACATCGAATGCTTCTTTGCATTACTATATATTTTCTTGAAAAGGAAGAAAAATTGTGGAATTACAGCTGGCAATTCTATTTTTTTTAGTTGCTTGGGCTAAAAAACCTTGGATGCATCCTTGACAGCATTATTTTGTCCACATCCTGGATCTATTTTATTAGGAAATCCAGCAGATTACCTCCCATATCCTACTACCCCTCCCTACTCCCACTATTCCCATCCTGGTGCAAGTCGCCACCATCTTTATCTAGCCCTGTTAGGATAGCTTCCTCCTAAGCCAACTTCTTGATTTTCTAAATGGTTCACTACACAGCAGCCAGTGTGGACAGATCACACCACTCTTTGCTGCAAACACACCAATAATTCTTTAACTTACAATGAAAAGAAATGTGAAACATTACCTCCCCCCACGGTGCTCAGGGAAGACTGGCTCTTTGCTTCCTCAGACACAGAAAGCTTCTGCCTTTGATCTTATTCCTTCTGAACTCCCCCACCCCAGATATCTGTATGACTGCTTCCTCACTTCTTGCATGTGTCTTCTCAAATGTCCCCAGCAGGAAACATCTCCATCAGCATGGCACCCTCCCTAAGACACAGCCCTGCCTCTTCTACCCACCTCCCACCAAATCTTAAATCCTCAATGGTGTTTAACTTTTTTTTGGTACCGGGGATCGATCTAGGGACCTTGCACTTGTGAGGCAGGTGGCAGCACCACTGAGCTAAATCCTCCACCTGGTGTTTAACTTTTAAAATAACACTTCCATCTCCTGACATGTTCCATATTTGTTTATTGTCTATATTGTCACACGAGAGAGAACAGAGCCCAATATACAGTATGGGGGAGGTTGGTGAACTAACTTAATCCTAGTTGTATCACTGAGCCATTGTCCCCCCCATGAATATAGACGTGTGCCCATGCACATGTATGCACACATGCACTCCAATAGTATAAAGTGGAAAGTGGTGCGTGCTTTATTTGATCCCATAAAATCCATGGCTCTTTCTTTGTTGTTAAACCACAAGAGAGCAGGCGGACTTTTTGGCTCTGAAGGCAACTAGCTGAGTTGTTTTTCCTGCCACTCCCACTGAAACACTTGGAAGCATAAAAATTGATTCAGAGTTCCAAGAACACTGGAAAGTAGGAATATCAAATAATGGATTGCCAGACACCAGGAAGAGTTTCACTAACCACAACATAGATGGGGCTGAATTGACATACCATTAGTGTACTGATGAAAGTGCTGAAACAGAACAGCAGGACCAGACAGGAAAAGGTCAGGACACCCCGGTGTCCAGCTTGGAAGCTGTGTATATGAGCTCTCTGTTAATGAAATAAAGATGAGATGTAAAAATGAACATTGCAAAAAATCAAGACCATTTTGTTACGTTATAACATGACTTACATCCAGTGCCATGTAACATATTGTTCTATTTTATTGAAAACTTTGTCTAAAAGCTGTATTTATAACATGTAATATGTAGTATTTTATGTAGAAGCTGTAATAAGGGTTGCTAATAACATACGCTGTAGATTGTATTTTTGATAAATGCATTTTGTGGATGTATTATGTTCTACATCCTTTTATCAGGAGTGCCGAAATATTTTGCTGAAACCACCTGGAATTTAAGAAAGATGAGAAAAGATTTTCAACCATACCATGACTGTGGGGCAGTTCAGAGGACAGCTAAACAAAGAAGGCTTCCTGTCCATGTGGCCAGTACTTTCTGTGGGTGGCCACATCTGTTTCCGAGAGTCGTCTCGTGGCCATGCAACCTGTGTAGTTACATGCTTAGAAGCTTTTCTATTGCCTTCTTGAAATTCTTAATTTTACTTTTGAGCTTATGTTTAGAAATGAATTCTGACAGGACAGCGGAGCACATACGTGAATAAAGGAGACAGAGGCGTCGTGAGTGTGATGGTTCAATTTGGCCGGGCTGAGATATGCCTAGGACATTAGTAGAGCACACTTCTGAGTCTGTTTGGATGGGTCATAGGGCATGACCCTGGGAACTATATCTGATCCCTGGCCCCTTCCTTTCAGGCTCTTACTCTGATCTCTGCTTCCTGGGTGACAGAAATTGAGCTGCTTGCCTCTGCCATGCCCTTCTGCCATGATGTTTCTGCTTTGGAGCCAGCCACCAATAGACCGAAACCTCTGCAATAGACAGAATAAACCTTTTCTTCTTTAAGCACTGTATGTCAGGTATTTGGTCACAGTGATGAAAAGCTGACTAATATAATGAGTATTCATTGCCATTGTTACTTCCTTCATCTAGAGCATTTGTCATTCCTGCTAAGTGAATTTCATGATATATCTTGTAATCAGGGACTTGTTCTCAGAAGAGGTCTCATTTGTTTTAATGTTCTTCCATTATGGTCATAGAACTTCTTAATAATTTTATATTTATAGTTGTGTTTTATGTGTGTGTGTGTGTGAAGTCTCATGCACATGGAGCATGAGTGTGAGCCAAGGAGATGCATGCAATGTGTCTGCTGTTTGTTATCACATCAACCTCACTTAGTCTGTTAATGTTGCATGAGCAAAGAATTCCAGGGGACTCACATTGTTGTGGGTGTCAGTGAGACTCAAAAACAGTAAAAGTAAGTGTGCTGTGTTCACAGTTGAGTAAGTATAGAAGACAATAGCATTAAGAGGTCTTGTTTTCCATTTGAACCAAACCTGCCTTTGAATGAAGAAAGAAACCAGTACCATTGTAAGAAGCACAAACAACCACAGAACACTATCATGTCCTTTCTAACTATTATAGGCTGACTTATGTACCCTCCCCAACTTATATGTTGAAGTTCTAACCCTCAGTAGAGCACCTTTAAAGATGTAATTAAATTAATTGAGTTTTTTTTAAGGGTAGGCACTAATCTAGTGGTTGTTATTCTCAATAGATGAGAAAATGTGGACACAGACACACAGAGAAGGGAGACCATTGATAATACGGGGAGAAAGTAGCCATCTACAAGACAAGCAGAGAAACCTCAGAAGAAACCAATCCTCTTGACACCTTGATGTTTGCCTGGTAGTGTCCAGAAATGTGAGAAAATATATTTCTCTTATTTAAGCCATCTGACATGTGGTGCTTCATTATGGCAGCTATATAAAACTGATATATTAATAGTTGCTTCCTTATATTATCTAGTCATGCTGCAATTAGTGACATAGCATGTCTTTTTGTTACTCTAGAGAAATACCTGAGGCCAGGTACTTTACAAAGAAGAAAAGTTTATTTAGCCCACAGTCCTGGAGCTTCAAGGGCCTGGTTCCTATATTGGCATGGGTCTGGTGAGGACTTTGGGAGGATAGCATCACAATAGTAGGAACACATGCAGGAGGAAGTTTAACGTGAAAAGACATGAGTTAGAGAGAGACTGCAGTCCCATGAGAACTACATTAACCCCTCCCAAGGGAATATCCCTAAATGGCCTACCCTCCCCCCGTTAAAGATTCTAAACCACCTCTCAACATTGCCACACTGAGAGCCAAGCTTCCCCCACACAAACCACTTGGGTGGGGGATAAACTACATTGACTCCAAGGCATAAACCAAAGGGAAAGACAGGACAACCCATAACTTTTTTTCCCCTATCAGTCCTTTCTTACTCATCCGTAAACTAAAGGTAGAAGGTACTGCTAGAAGGTGTGCTGCCTCAAGATACAAACTAGAAACTGCTGAATTCAATTTCTGCAACATTTCCACTGCTATGGTAAAAATAAACTATGTATGCTTTATTGATTTTAAGCATTAAATGATTCAATGGATGCAAAGCACTTCGTTCATTGTCTATTCAAAATTGCTGATAATAGACTTTTAATTTGTAATTGGTCTAAAGAATAAAAATGAATCAAATCTGAAAAACTCTCCTTTAAAAGCAATATGAACTAGGACTAGAGAGGTCCCATTTGACTCATCTATTCCCCTGCTGAGTACCTTCCTAAAAGAATTAAAAGAATCATACCACAGCGATATATGTGTATCCATGTTTATAGCGGCACAGTTTGTAATAGCTAAAGCTTGGAAACAGCCCAAGTGCCCATCAACTGGAAACTGGATAAAGAAGATGTGGATTTTTTATAAAATGGAGTACTACTCAGCCATAAAGAATGAGAAACTAGAGACATTTATAGCTAAATGGATGCATATTGAGGTCACACTCTCAAGTGAAATAAATAGGACACACATGTGTAAATACCGAATAGTTTCTCTGGTGTGAGAAACTGAAAGTGTAAATAAGGATTAAAATGATTAAAATGAATAATTGATAATTTGAAATAGGAGGAAAAGATCCAAAGTGGTAGGGCAAGTGGGAGGGGAAGGGGAAAGGAAAGAAGGGAAAGGAAAAATTGTGAAAAAAGAAAAAAATGGAAACAAAGTCTATGTAAATAGGGAAGGGTGGAGGGGAAGGGCACACAGGTAATGGGCACAAAATAAGAATCAAGATACATCATGTACAGGTACAAGCACCCAATGATAAATGTAAACGTATTGCATACCTAAAATGTACCAATAAAAGAATTTAATAAAAAAAGCAATATATACAATGTTCAATGATGTAATATTAGAATGAGATTGTATTAATGATGATTTGGAAGTTAATGGCAGAAGTGTGCTAAAGAAATGCTCCAACAATTCTCTTCCGTGTTGGGACTATCAAGGATACTTTTTCTGACTTAGTTCAGATAAAAGGAGAATTTTACTTCTTTTGCTCTGGATCCTGTCTCAGTTGCCTTTCTAAGTGTGTTATTTCTTTGTTTCCTTCTCTTCTAAATCATAAGCTAGTCTCTCTATTGCATCATTTGTATTAGCATACTTCATTGTGCCTTCATGCTAAAAAGTAAGCCATAGAAACACAACACAAAAACCAAGCTTTCTCTTGACCCAACATTTTTATTACTTTTCTTTGATGGCTCTTTCATGTCTACCAAACTTTAAAGTTTGAAGCATCTCAGTATCTGGTGTTAGGTCTTCTTATCTCTCCTCTTTTTCTATTTTCTATTCCTATCTCCTTTTTGCCTCTTTTGTTTTTTATTTTTACAGGTTTTCAGACGTACTTTTAATGCCACTTAAAGGCTGATGCTTCCCAAGTTCTGTCTCTTCAGTGTGAACTTCTCCCTTGAGCTAAGACCTTATATCTGACTGGGAGTGGGGGACTCCATTTGACTGTAATGTGGGCATATCGAGGACAATATGTTTATCACAGAATTCTGCATTCTATTCCTAGCCTCACCTCTTCCTCTTCCCATGGTCTTCATAATAACTAATGGCAGTATTATTCATTTCATTTCTCCTGGCATGAATTTAGGATTTATGTTTCTGCATTTTCCTTTTCTATATCTTTAAAATCCTTGCCTTTCTATTTTCACTGTCACCATTTTAAACAATGACACTATCACCATTAGCTTGAAAGTTGGGTCTCGGGTCTAGTCCTCCTCTTTTATAATTGTTCCTATCCACTCCTTCTTTTTCCTTCCTTTCCTCCCCTCTCCTTTGTTCCCTTTCCCATTTGAACATTTTCTGTCTATCTCCCAATATCTAACCTCCATTATGCTCTTTGTTTACTGTTTGGATTTCTCACACAAGAGAAACAATGTAATATTTAAACTTGTGTGTTTGATTTATTTCACTTAAGATTATATGGATGATCTTTTCTGCATTTCTTTTTTCTCTGTTGCTTTTTATTCTTCGATTGCCAGTTCAAAAGTCTCCTATGCAGAGAGGACTTCCTTAAGCATTCTGGACCATAGAATTTCCCCTGCTTGCTCCCTAACACATTATTTACTTTGGTTCCCATAGAGGATGGTGCAGTAAGCCTCTTGTTTATTTTTTCTCTTGTTCAGTACTTATATATCCCTCTCCAGAAAGTAACTTCCTTTGAGTAGAATTTTTCTTTGTTCTTTCTTGTACCTTCAATGTGGTACTAAATATAAAATAGAGAAATATAGGTATAGTTAATATGTGGAGTCTAAAATCAAGATGTTTATTATTAACTAAATGTTGAAGTATATGTGTATGTTTTAATTCACTAGAGAAAATTTTCAAAAAAGACAAAGAACTTATAGTTAATACAGTAAACCACAAGAAAAAAAGGTGAGAACAAGTTAGAATAATAAGCAAAGACATTGAAAATCTGACATATCTATAACTAAACATATTATTCATCACAATGACCAAAAGTGTATTAAATTGCATTAGTAAAAGTTAACTCATGATATCTAGGAGATTAAAAATTCTTTTGAAATTAGATGCAGCAGAATGAGCCAGTGTGAGGAAAGAATGTCAGCTCTAGAAGCAGGATTGTAGTTAGTGATCATGAAAGTAAAGATTTCTTAAAAATTGCAAGGGATCATGAAAAATTAACCCAACTACTGCTAGATGATGCAAAGAAGAATAACATGAGGCTGATCAGAGTCAATGAAAAAGCAAGTTAGTGCAAACTTCATAAAAAAACCTGTTCACAGAAGTAATGGCAGAAAACTCCCCAAACATGGAAAAAGAATTTGATGTACAGATACATGAGGCATACAGAACTCCAATTATCTATGATAAAAAAATACACCAAGGCATATAATAGTTAAGATTCCAGAAATTCAACACAAGAACAGAATATTAAAAGTTGTTAGGGAAAAGAAACAAGTTACCTATGAAGAAAAGCCCTTCAGAATCAAAGAAGACTTCTCAGCACAAACCCTTAAATCAAGGAGAGCTTGGAATGGAGTATTTCAAGCCAAAAAAGAAAACTTCCAACCCAGATTGATGTACTTTACAAAATTATCTTTCAGAAGTGAAGGAGAAATAAGATACTTCCATGACAAAGAACATCTGAAGAAATTCATGACCACCAAACCAGTGCTCCAAAGTTCAAGACATTCTAAGACTTAATTAACAGATTCAGTAGAGCAGCTGGATACAAGGTCAATAGTCAAATATCAATAGCCTTCTTGTACACAAATAACAGACTCACTGAGTGAGAAATTAGGGAAACAATTCCTTTTGCAAGAGCATCCAAAAAAATGAAATATCTAGGAATTAATCTAATGAAGGAAGCAAAGATCTCTACACTGAGAACTACAGCACTCTAAAAAAAGAGATCGAAGAGGATATAAGAAAATGGAAAGACATCCCTTGTTCCTGGGTAGGAAGAACCAATATAGTGAAAGTGGCCATACTTCCAAAACTGCTATACAGATTCAGTGCAATTCTGATTGAAATCTCAACAGTATATTTCACAGAACTAGAGAAAACAACCCAAAAATTCATTTGGAACCAGAAGAGACCTAGAATAGCAAAAGAAATTCTAGGTAACAGAGTCATGACAGGAGGTATCACAATCCTCAACTTG
>NW_004624744.1:21888186-21909836 GCF_000247695.1 Heterocephalus glaber
AGAGAGAGAGAGAGAGAGAGAGAGAGAGAGAGAGAGAGAGAGTTAGTTGAATAGAGAAGGAATGAATTTGTTCTTCTTCTATTTGGGGCCCTGATGGAAAGATGATGCCTACTTTGGTGAACACAGATCTCCTTACTCAGGTTGCTGGTTCAAATTTAACCTCTCCCAGAAACATCCTTCCATCCATAATTAGTACTAATTCTGTTTCAGCTGTAAGGGTACTCCTTAGCCTAATCAAACTGATCCCTAAAGTTTGGCCATCACATGCAGTGACAACTACTTTATATGAAAAATTTGAATGAGGCGTGAAAACAGAAGAGAAAAGATGAAAACTGTTGTAATAATTAAATATAGCTTCTAAAATTGATTTTCAAATGGAAAATAAATCCAAAATTTCCAATAGATCCCAAGTTAAAGGATGAGTCAAATTGCTTCTTCAAACTAGCTTCCTTTCCTTTTCTTCCCTCCCTCCCTCCCTTCCTTCCTCTCTCCCTCCCTCCCTCCTTCCCTCCTTTCCTTCCTCCCTCACTCTGCTAGGGATTCAACCCAGGGCCTCACACATTCTGAGTGTGTGCTTTGCCACTGGGTCACTCCCTCAGCCCCGAATCACCTTCTGATGATAACTTACAGGATTGTTGTAAGCACTGAGTCAGGCAATGTTTGTGCAAATGTACTGAGCATCATAAAGGTGCTACCTCAGTAGCTGTGATTTAACCTAGCATTTTACATTAAACAGTAATACCGCTGAAGTTTCTTTAGCTATCTGAAGATTCTTCTAGGCTATGTGTTTTTGTGAAACAAAGAAAGAAATTGACATGAAATATAGACCGACTTCTACATTTCTGTCCTTTGCTACTTGCAGTGAAGGACTTTTAAAAAGTATTCTAATAGCTTGAAATGTTCTCCTAAAACGAGGCTATAAACAAGGAATAGTACCTCGTTATGCTGTGCATACAGGACAGCCACAGTCCGTATGGCCGTGCTCTACTTCCCCACCACAAGACACCTCTGTTTGGAGCTCTCAACTTGGACCTGTCACGAGATACTTCCACTCCCAGTGACATTAGTGGGTTCAGATTAGTGGGTCAAACTTTTGTTTGGTGTAAACTATACTAAGGATCATCTCTCATGACTTTGCCTTAAATACCTGATAAATAACAATGACAACTTGAATCACGGAGAGTCAAGCATTATTTAATATATGGGCTTCAGGGAACTGATTTTAACATGTTTGACCTTTTCTGTAACTTATGTGTCTAATGGACAATCCCTCTCCCAGTCTACTCACCTCTTCCCCACCAAGACAAAACCCCGCATTAGCCTAATTTATTTTATCATTTTCCACTTAACTTTTGCAAGTCTCTAGATCCTGGCAGATATCCTATATCTTGCATTTTTCATCTCCTTGTTTAATTTGCATTTCTATACGAGATGAGATGCAAGTGATGAGTGAGAATGAAGAGTCATTTCTTTTGGTTTCTTTTTATGATTCTGGAAGAACACAGAAACATGGTGATTGCAATAAGGCAACGAAAAATATCAAGTACAAAAAATTTATTTTGGCTTAGAGATGCTAGAAAATGCTATGATTTCTAAAGTGTAATATCTGGTTCTTTCAAATTCCAGTGTTATCTACTATGGAAGTTCTGTATGATGAGCTATTTATAACCATCAAGTGCAAGTACCTATAGCAAGTTCTGGCAAAGTGTTTGGAAAACTCTTGTTTGGCTGGGGTTCTATCATCTCTGTATTCCCAAAGAGAAAGGATGTATATATTCTTTAACTTCTGATGATTATTTCATATGAAAGCCAAAACAAGAAAATCCCAAAGTAATTTCACTGTGATGATAAAATGTGAGATACAGAATTAGGATTTTTTTTTTTTAAACAAGACTTCCTGGACTGCTTTACATCACATCACATCACACTGTAATCACTTACACTGTCTCCACATTGCTTGCTGTTTCAGGTTTCTGCAATATGAACATAGTAGAACAGATTTATATTTAAGGTTTATATTTAAGGTATTTTCCAACACTGGAAATGTACTAGACATTAAACTTCAGGGTTAGAGATTTAAAAGTAAGTGGAGGCATATTTCCTGTCTTCCGTCAATCAAAATTTAATTAAATAGTAAGATCAGACTATGAAAGTATACTATGTGATTGCCATTGAAGTTACCTTGTGAGAAAGGAAGGCAAAAACATTTGATGAAGGTCCAGGTCATGCTAGATGCTGCAACATATTATTTCATAAAACCCTAAAATCTGCAGTACAGTTATGAATGTATGTTTGATTCTTATTTTCCATATTCAGATATTTAAGACTATAGGAGGTTTAATTATTTGATTTGAGTGATATAGCAGAGCCATGATTTCAATACAGTTTCCAGTTAAGTAAATCCATAATTTTTGGGTGAAAAGTGTTTCCAGAGAAAAGAACTGGCAATTCAGAAAATTTCAAAGAAAGTACAAGTATTACTATCTTTGGACTTATTAATTTGGTTCCAGCCATTAAATGCTTTCAGTATAAATGCTTAATTGAGTTCATTTATAGTCAGGAGGCATGCTCTAATCAATTGTGGGGGAAAATGGAAACTTGTCTTAAAAATTTAAATTCAAATTTATAATCATATATTTTCAGAATACTTGAAAATTAAAAAAATAATTTCACAAAGATTAATTTGGGGTTCCTATGCATAGCAAATATAATATTGAATGTGATAATATTGACCAGTGATTTCATAAATACTTAGCTAATTATATAGTATTGTCTAAAGAATAAAGGTATAAATCAAGTTATTAATCTGTTAAATAAAATATGTTCCAGCTGTAGAATTTAGTCCAACACTTTTTCTCCAACTAGTGACAGGATCATACGGCTTTTTCCTTTCCTCTATTTAATTGATGACTTTTGGGGGTGGATCTTCCAATGCTGAACCAACACTGCCATCCCTATAACAAAACCACTTTCTACATCCTGCCAGATCTGACTTCTACTAGTTTGTTTTGTTAAACAAATTTCTATCTATGTTCATACATTTTTCTTCTATTATCTTTATCCAGTTTTAGGATTAGCACAATGTTGAGTTCCTAAAATGAGGGGAGAAGTGTTCCTTCTTTTTTCTGCTTTAATTGTTTGATATAATTTATCAGCTAAAATGTTTATGAACCTGCTGTTGTCATATAGGTAGGTTTTCAAGCTAGGAATATACTTTCTTTAATAGTTGCTATTCAAATTTCATATTTCCTCCAGAGTTAGTTTCATTAATTTGTCATCCAAGTTACTTCTTAGAAGTTGTCAAATTTATTTCAAAAAAGATTTTTGTAATATGCTTTCTATATCCTTTTAAATTCTGTTAAATCTGTGGTAATGTCTCCTAGATCTTAATATTGTAATTTAAAAAATGTATAACTGATATTGTGTAACAGGAAGAAAAGGTCTAAAAGAGCAGGGTAATTGGGAGGGTAAGGGAAGGGACAAAAGGGAAAGGAAAAACTATGAGAAGAGAAAAAAATGGAAACAAGGTCTTTGCAAATAGGGAAGGGTGGAGGGGGTGAAGGGAGGGCAAGGGAAAGGGAAAAAAATAAGAACCAATATACTCATGTAAAGGTACAAGATCCCAATGATGAATGTAACTATATTTTATACCTAAAATGTACCAATAAACTTAATGGGGGGGCGAAATAAAATATGTTGTAGCTTTTTACCTTGACAAATAGAATTTAATAGGACAAAATAACGTCAAAATGAAAAATTATATTATTAATATAACTAAAATTTGGCAAACTGTCAAAGATAATTTATTCTTGTGCTTAATTGAATGCTCAATAGATAAGCTAGTGAATGATCAAATAAAACATATATTCACAATTAATTTAATCAAAATTATTTTCTCATTCTGAAAAATCACTATTATTTTTGCTCAAATTATGAAATTTCTTTATGCAAGAATCTATTCCATGCAAGTTATTGGAAAGGAAAGATTTGACTAATTAATTTTTTCTGCCTGATAGATCTTTCCCACACTCCAAAGCAGGGTCCATTGCTGACACTGTCAGAAACTCAGTACTGGAAACTTCCTGGCATTTGGATATAATCAGTCTTTTCTAGTAGACATAGGGCAAGGAATGCAGCCTGTATTTTAGTTAAAAGAGGAGGTGGTTAGGGTCGTGGCAATTGATATGCTACAGCCAGTACCACTAATGGCATCTTTTCCAGCTCTGAGATTAAGACATCACATTGGAACTTGGATGTGGCCATGGTGGGAGTATTTACACTTTGGAAATCAGCATACACTACACATCAAATCCTTCTTGACCTCCTTGATAAACTTCAGTACATTGGATCCTGAGTGAGCAAGATATCCATGTGTCTTTCAATACATTTGTTTCTGCATGAGTTGATGATATACAGAACCCTCTAAAATACTTTTTCTTTGGTACTAGGGATTGACCTATGGTCTTTTATCTGCTAGGCAAACATCCTACCACTGAGCTACATCCCCAGCTCTTTTTGCTATTTTATTTTGAAACATGGTCTTGCTAAGTTTTCTAGGCTGATCTTGAACCTGGAATCCTCCTGCCTCAGCCTCCCAAGTAGCTGGAATTACAAGTGTGTGCCACCATGCTGAGCTTTTAAAATGCTCTTGTCATTTTGTCCATGTCTAAGGGCAACACTGACCTCATTGCTCTGTTGTTTTTGAATTTATCATTTTCTGTAGTTCTTTGAAACTGAAAGTAATTTTAGAAAGATGATTTTTTTCTCTCATAGGAGGCCACGCATTTTACCCATTTGATATTTACCCTAATAGTAGATAAAATTATGTATTGGTCACCACATTATGAAATAAATTTCTTTTGTTAGTCTCAATTGGTATAAATGTTCTTAGTCTGTTCCTTCTTTTTCATGGTTACTAGAGCAGATTTTATGTTACTAAGCATTGATCCAATTAAGAAAATGAAATGTTTTTGGATATATCTAAAGAAGTTTTGTGTGTCTGTTGTGTATGTAACTAAAATAACATCAATTGCTTAACTTTTAGAAAGATGGATTTTAACCTTGAAAAAATTATTGATTAGTAAGTAAGAAAGGCATCAATAAGAACATAAAACAGTTTAGAACAAAGTAAGGCTGGTCAGACTTTGTTCAATGGTTCTGATGTAGCACATAAAAAAAAAAACCCAAAACCTGAAAAGTTCACCATGTAATTCTTGCTCTAGATAATTTAAAAAAAGACAAAATGATCTGGCTTGCCAGAAACTGAGCATGGTAGTTAAGAAACTGATTTATAAATCAGGCAAAGAATTCATGTAACTACCCAACACAAAGCAGATCTTCCAAAGTAGAATTATTTCCATCTTGTTCTTTATTGATAGTCTGCTTAGTCCAGGGCCTTGTCAACTCACATAACATACTCAACTATTCATCCATTTCCCTCTAAGGCAAATAGATTAGTAATTCATACTGGGCTTTATGAAAATATCATAAAAGTATCTAGACATATGTTGACCATCAAAACCAGGTACTGTATCTTTTCCTCTTAGAATGAATTCAACTGAGATGATTAAATGGCATTTAATATATATGCAGCACTTACATTTATAAAGTCATTCAATTCCAAATGCCTTTTGTGCATACTTTTGTTTATAAAAATAAGCCTGGTTAAAATTATGCCTTATATTTAAAAAGTGCATTTGAACTGAGTATTTTCCTAGCTTTGAATTGGGGATTTATTTTCACGGTTGAATGAGAAACTATTGTTATTCTATAAGAAGCCAAGTAACTTAGAAGGAGTATGGAGGCTGAGAAATACAGCATAATGCTCATTTGTTCCATGGTTTCCAAGTACAGGAGAAAGCAGGGAGTTATTTAGCCATATTTAATAAATTCTTTTAAATGCCTACTTTGTCATACTTCTGTTTATGGTTTCAGCCATTGTTGCTATCAATGTCCTGGGCTAGTGACTGGGGAGTGGAAACAGGGGACTTTGACGTGGGCTGCATGACACTGGGCTCATCAGAGCTCCTGCGATAAGCACTCTCCCCACCATGGAATGCTTTCACCTTTCAGCTTGCTGTCTTTGTGTGGTGAGGCCATGTGACTTAGAGTCAATCTGCTCTTGTAGCAGGGTTATTATATTAGAAAAACTCCGTTCATTACATTCCATGCAAAGCTAGCTCTTCTCCTCCAAACTTTGTGCACCCACGTTGAACAATGTTTACCCAATGCTCAGGGTGAGCTTCACTTTGGGCTCCTGGTTGGTATTATTGCCAGCCCACCTCGGGGAATGCCATGAGATCCCATTACAAGAAAGTCTAGCAATATGAAATCACCAAGGAGCAAGTAGTCCAGGTATTAAGCTCTTTCTTGTGGAATATTCTTTGGATTTTATTTGCCCTTCATTAACAGTCCTATAAATCCCAAAGTATAGGAAGAGATGGTCTCTCTGAGACCATAAGGGAGCCTAATGTACTCTACTCAAATCAGCATAACCAAGAAGGGACACCAAGTATTAAGGAGTAGGTTTTTGTTTGTACTTAAGAAGAAACTGGAAGTTTCCTTTACAAAAAAAGAAAAAAACTAAAAAACAGTATATGAGTTCTCTCTCCCTCTCCGTTTCTCCCCTCTCCCTGATATAGAATCTCACTAAGTTGCCCAGACTGGCCTTGAATTCACAGTCCTGCTGCCTCAGCCTCCCAAGTGCTGGGATTGTAGGCCTGTGCCACTGGGCCAAGGTTGAGCCCTCTTTTCCAATAATATTCATTACTATAAAAACAAAAGTCCAAGTAAAAATATTATCAGTGATATAACTTCAGTAATTAATGATAGAGACTGTGCCACTTATTCTTGCTTCATTACAAACTTGAAAGTTCCTTTCTTAACAGCTTAAATGAGATCCTTATACATTTTTCTTTTGCTGCTAATACACATATTAAGACATATTTTTCCATAGTCTAGGAGTCTCCCTAATTGATGAATAGTTTCATATGTTATGATTTTGAAATTGCTTATATGTATCTCCAAATGTTCATTATTCTTTCCTTATCTTTCAGCTTGCTTTATACAGCTTTCCCTACCTCATTAACCATCAGGGACTTAAATACTAACATATTTAAAAATTTTTTCTTCTATATACTTTAAGTTTTTAATGTAAAATTTCTATTCCTCCACTGTGTATTTTATCATTTCCTAGATCCTGGTTTCTCTTTTTGGAATAAGGACCAGTAGATATAACTTTCAATTCTAGCAAATTGCACACTCATATAACAGAAGAGAAGTTTCTCAAATGTCAAAAAATTTAAAGATGTAGATTAGTGTGCACTGATATTTCACAGAGAAGGATTTAAAAAAATACATGCCTGGTCTTTTTCTCCTTTCTCCTATACTATTAATTTTGCATAACATTCTCTTCCTTACTTTGTGCACCTGGCAAAATAAAAACCCAGCACATATAGTACTACTTTCTTCAAGTCTCCTGTCAAATCTCCATTTGCTTAAGGCTATTCACTGGGCTATCTTTGGATGCTGTAGATGTTATTAAAATGACGGTACCTCTTGCATTATAATAATAATGCTTATTATTTTACTAATGTACTTTTACCTGTCTTTCTTCCTAATTGACTTTGGGATGATTAAAATGAAAATCTGCATAGTAGTCATCTTTGTATTTCCACTGTCTAGGCTGTTGCAGAGCATAGATAAGGTGATCGGTGAGTGTTGGTGAAATCTTAAGTATGGTCTAATTAAAAATTGGGAATGAAACTTTTCCGTTACATGGCAATATTCAAGCTGATTTTAATTCTCATGACAGTAAGGGGTACAGAACTGGGCAGACATTACTCTGAATGAGTTGACGAGAAATATTATTATTTTACAAACTCCATTAAGAAACCCAGTTGATTGAAAAACAATAGTTGCACTGTTGTAAATAAATCAATTTTGCACCACATATATTATTGGAAACCTCTATCAAAAAATATAGAAATATCTAAGAGAGTTAAAAATTTTAGAAGAGGGGAAAAAATATGAAAATCTATTTTCCACATAGGACACATTTACAATCAGAAACTGCTTAATTGGGTAGGATTCATATTTTTATAGGTGCTAATGTATTTCTGTACCTGGAAGTAATAGATGTGTGCATAGAATGGCTCTCATCTTCTCAGGTTTAGCTCTTCCTGTTTAACTTTTAAAGAGGAGACAGTTCACAGCAGGAGAATTACATGCTGAGAAAGTGACAACACATGCTTATCTTTCCATGCAATTCTAATCTATTAAAAACAAACCAGGGCTTCATTTTCATTATCATTCTCCACATGACTCGTGGACCATAAGGTGCAGCCCCAAGTTTGTCTTTAGTTTTGGTGAAACAATGTCACTCTAATTCATGGAAGGATTGAGGAGATTTTTTTGTGTTGTTTATTCTAGTCAAATGATATAATTTTGTAAACAGAAACAACATTTTCATATTCCTGAACTGATTTTCTTGCCTCAGAGATGAAACAGTCAGAAACCTAAAAGCATTTCATACCTTGCTCAAGGTTACAGAGAGGGAACAAAGGTAACTGCTCTTGCCATTACTACAAGATGATTTTTTGCTGTGGTTTAGATAGGGTCTGTGCCCCAGCCTTCCCCAGTGTGGTGGTGTTAGGATAGGAGAAGCTTTAAGAGGAGGGTCCTAGGAGAAAGTAATTAGATAACGGGACTCCACTCTCACAATAGGAATAAAGATATCTCTTGGGAGGCAGCAGGTCTCCTGGTACTAGACCAGTTCTTAAATGAATGGATTGCTATAAAGTGAATTCAGCTTCCTCTGCTTGCCCTTTTGCCATGTCAACTCTCTTGCCATGTGATGCACTCTACCATGAGGTCCTCAACAGAGCCTTGCAGATTTCCACCCCATGCTCTTTGATTTGAACTATGAGGTAAATAAACCTCTTTCCTTAAATGTATTTAGCCTCTGATAAATTGTTAGAGTAGTATAAATTGGATTAAAATAATTACAGAGGATTTTTTTTCCCTTTCAACACCAAGAAAGGCCAAATCATTTAGAATCTTATCTCAAGATGAATGAATAATTCCTATTATGGTTGACACTTTCTTTTCCCTCTGTGCAGGCAGAATTATAGCCACAAAAGATGTCTATCCCCTCATCCTTGGAACCTGGGAATGTGTCATCCTACACGGCGAAGTGATTATGGATGGTATTAAGATGTGGGCATTCATATAGGAAGATTTTTGGGTGATATCAGTGAAAATACATGGGCCTTTCAAAGAGAAGGGCAAGTCAGTAAGTCAGAAAGGTGAGATGGAAGAAGAAGGTAGACATTCAAGGCTCTGGCAGGGCCATTACTGGCATGACAGGTGGAGAAAAGAAGCCATGACCACAGGATGCAGGCAGCCCTCAGAAGCTGCAAAAGGCAAGGGAATGGGAGGTGCCCTAGATCCTCAGGAGGAACACAACCCTGGTGACCTTGATTTAGGTCTTGAGAGGCTGGAAGCAAAACTGAGCCCAAACTCCTGTTCACTGAGCTTGTGGTAAGATGTTACTGTACAATAGAAAACAGGAACACTTTCCTTCTCCATTCCCTTTATCTCCTCCACTTTCAAATCCTGCTTTTAACCATCTTCACCATTGTCATTATCGCTGTTTTTGTCATCACCATCATCACCATCGTCACACCACTGCTGTCCCCATTGACTGAGTGCCTGTTAAGTAGAATGTACTGGAGTTAATGCATCACATCTATTGCCTCTGATCTTCAGTTCTGTACAACAATCCTGCCAGGTGGGTATTGTTAATTCTTCTTGACAAATGAGGAAACTGAGCCCTAGAAAGGGAAGCAATTGTTTATAGGATATCTAGAAAGGAAGTATAAGTATAGTATCATCTCTATCTGTGGGTGAAAAATGATTTCAACTTTGTAGATAGGCAAAAGCTACAACACTATTATTTCTGGCATGAGTTTAGTTATAAGGGAACTATAGAGACTAAAAAGAAGGAAAAAACTCTCTTTCCATTGATAGGCTTTGGCTTATGGACAAATGATTTCCAGCAGTGTGTGGCAACAGATATATATATATATGAAATTTAAAATATTTTACCCATTGATCCCCAATGAACACGGTATTTTGGGTGATTGCATTTTATGATAGTGTGCAGTGAGGCACAACTTCCATCTAAAATCTTAGAGATCATTAAGATTATCCTGTGAGTTTGCAAAAGGCCTTTCCTTCTTAGGTAAGGAGATTTTTTTCCTAACTTCTTCAGTAGCTGATCTAGAATCAAGTTCAAGTTGGCTAAGCACTGCACTGTGTTTATATCATATGAACAAACTGGCAGAAAATGTATATTTTGGTCTTACAGTGTGGAAATGATTAAAATGTGCAGGCAATGGATACTTAACTAAGTACCACTTGCTGGTGATTCTAAATGTGTAGATTGCAGTACAACCTGGACCCTATGAGATTTTCAGTTCCCACTTTACAGTGTTGGGTGGGAGGTGCTGGGAGGGATAGAATCTAAAAGGCCTGGTAGTGGAGGTTAGAAAGGGGACCTGGAACATCCTAAAGGCCAGAGAACACATGAAAAGAAAAAAAAGTAAAAGGCAGAAAAGAGGCTATAGAAACAAAAATGCAAGACCAGTGATATAGAATAGACTAAGAAGTAGAGAAGACTGGAAATATTCCAAATAGAGTTTTTAAAATATTTTAAAATAATAGAAAGTAACTTAAAAAAACAAAAGAAAGTAGGCTTGATGTTTTGGGATATGGTGTTTAGGATGAGACAGTTTAAAATCCATAGGTCTTTCAAAAATATTACACTCCAGGGCTGGGATTTAGCTCAGTGGTGCTGCTGCCTGCCTCACAAGCACAAGGTCCTGAGTTCAATCACCGGTACCAAAAAAAAAAAATTACACTCCCATTTATTAAGGGACCAGCTCTTAACTAATATTTATTGAGCAATCACTTCATGACAGAAAGGCCTAATTATTTGTTCATTAGTTCACTCTGTTAATGTGGACAAAAAGCTGAGATTTTGTTCAAGTTCTTTCTGACATCAAAGTTCTGCTGTTTTTAACCATTAAACTGTAGTTTTGAAGAAAAGCAATATTTATACTTTTATCTGTCCAGTTAGAATCATTAAAAATTTTCACTTCCACTCTGAAATCCTAAGACAAGTCTTTTGGAAAATTGAGGAAAGGATCACAGGGTCATGTTCATATTTTTCTGGCTGAAGATGAATAGACTCATTTTTAGGACTCCCTCTTTCAGAGAGCCAGACATTGAACCTGTTTCTCAATGTCTACAGGAAATGGAGCAGGAAATCTTGCTCATTAGGAAGAAAATCATTTTTGTCTTCTATCATTACTTTTTCCTGCTGCCTGGGCAGATGGGATGGTTGGAGCTCTAGCAGTCATTTTGTACTGTGAGGTGATCCCAGGAATGATGTCCAATATTAAGAGTGCTAGAAGAAAAAGCTAGAAGACTCTTCAGTTATGCCACTATAGTAGCAGAAGTTGTACTCTTGGAGTTAAGAGAAAAATGGAATTCAATGATTATTGAGACAGTCTTATTTTGGGTTTTCTATATAGTCAAGGTAACACAATCCCAACTGATCCAATAGAAACATTAATTGGAGTTGACATAGAAATAGACATCAAGACATGAGTAGACATGGAGATTTATTAGGGAGGTAGTCTGTGAAGAGAAAAGGGGATGGAGCTGGAGGGGATGAAGACAACAGTAAAAAGGAGAGAGGAGAGGAAGGAAAGGACAGGCAGAGTCTCCATCTGAGGTACAGTTCTGCAAAGGCTGTGGCCAGGCCAGTGGGAGTCACCATGCTGAACTCTGAAGCTTCCCATCCTAGGAGCCCTGCTTCTCCCAGGTCTGGATCTTGCCTGGCATCCATTGCAAGCACAACCTGCATCTTGTCCCAGTCTCTGGCTAGGAGTAATGAGGCGGTGGTGGATTCAGAGCACAGAACCAGGCCACTCAGGAGTGCCACTTCTCCCAGCAAGACAATGGTGCAGTCTCGGAGCCTTGCCAAGAGCCCAGCTTTGTTCAGGCTTCATAATGTTTCGATTTCTCCTCCTCAAAAATATTCTACATGGCAGCGATGACAAACTGTCCCGAAACACTGTAACTGGGACAAAGCAAACACTGTGTGGAAAGCGAGGGGGAACAGAGAACTCTTTCTCAGCAGAGAAGAAGCACAGGGTGGGCCTGAGAAGTCCAGTGGAGATTGCTGGTCTCCCTCCTGCCCACTGCCCCAGCTGCGACATCCAGAAACGCACTACAAAAGTTACAAATGGAAAACGTGCTTTCCTATTGACTTGCTCGTATAACAAGCTTAGAGATGTTTTCCAAGTGCAAATCCCTAACACTTTTAAATTTTTATTTCACCCAGTAGGAAGAAAATACTCATTAAAGGATCCACAAACCCCAGCTTCTTGGCAGGAATTTTCAGCTCATTACATGGCGATTAATACTAATCTATATGCTACAAAACCAAAAGGCAACCCTTTTTTCTTTGTTCCAATTTTTATACTCCTGCTCTGCCAGACAGCCAATAAAACTAAAACAGAATCCCTTGTTTTTTTAAGAGGCTATAAGGCAAATAAAAATTTTCATGCCTAGGCTAAAGAGATCTATACATTTTTAGGTTCTTGATGATAAAAGTTTATTATCATTTGTAAATTATTAACATTACTAAAACATATTGCAACGACTCTAGACCTCACAGTCAGTACTAATAATGCACACAGGAATCTTAAAGCTCTTTACATTTACTTTATAGAAATGGCTTTGTTTGAATTAGATTAATTAAAACTGTGACTTCATTAACTGAGATTATATTTCATGTTATATCTGGTATCAGGTATGCCAGGATTATTATGTAATTTAAACGCTTGGCCTCTGATGATTATTCCTTGCTTTACAATACAAAATACATGTGAAATATAGAGTGTTTGGTTTGCACTTCATATTTTTTGGAGAAGTTGTAATCATTTGAAAAAAAGAGCAGAGAAAAGGTGTAGCTTACTTTGTCTAAGATCTTGAGAAATCACACTGGTGATTACTAATGTAGTCATGAAAAGGATGATGAAAGTAAACAATATATGTTTGGGGACAGAAAGGACTAGTTAGAAGGGAAATGCACCTTCAGTATTTATTAAAAATGAGGTGCTGGACATGGCCATTATATTTGTTGTCAAATTAAATTATATCACGTGAAATCATATAACATCCATATTAGAGTTTCACTTTATGCAAAAATAGAAACTGCAAACCCCCTTAAATTTATTAAAATCTTGTATGTTTTGTAAAGATGGCAGATGAAGAGGTTGGTAAAATATATTTGACCTATTGCTATATTGTGACTCCACTTTAACTGGGAACAAAAATAGCTGCCATCCTGTTAAGATCAGCTTTGTTATTGTGACACAAAGGTTATGTCCAGTCTTCAAAAATATGACCTGTCATAGCTGGCTGCTACCCACTAGATTCGGGAGATGACATTTTGAAATGCACAGACATAGTCATTGGGGGTCTTTTAGTCCAGTAGGGGCATAAAGAAGCATATTGACAAGTAGAATAAGGAACAACAATGTGAAATGACTGAATCATGTGCAGAATGTTTACAAAATACAGCCCAAGGACACTTGATCAACTTTGAAAGTAGGCATTCTAAAGCAACTCTGTCAAGCTGACTCTTGTAGATCCTGGGAGTTTAACCTAAGGAATTATTGATTGGATGTGGGTGACTGTAGGAGGGAAAGGATATTCAGGTAGAGGGAGCAGAATATGCAAGAACATGAGATAAAGAAGCATTTTGGTTAATGTGGACCACAATAAATTATGAGGCTGGAGGGGTGGGCAGCCGTGTTATTCAAGGCTGTTCCAAAGCATTGGAACAAATGGAGCCACTAATGCTTACTCAATAGACTTTATGTAGCAAAGTGATATGACTAAATTTCTTTCTTAATAAGCATCATTTTGAAAGCAGTAAGGAGGATGATTGGCAGGTGGCAGGCAGATGTATATAAGACATGATGGTGGTTAAATACAAATGAGGAGGCAGTAGAAATGGAAATGGAAATGAATGGGTCTTAGTAACAGGTTAGTAAGGGCTGGGAAAGAAGAGCTGTGGTTAAAGATGGATGAATAAACATATGGAGATATGAAGACAGAATAAGCAGTATTTATAGAACAATTGGATGTGAGTTGTAAGGGGAAGAGAAGAGTTATTACAGTAAGTTCATTTTCAATTGTGTTATATGTAGTCAAAGATTAACTCAGTAAATCTAAATTGCCCAAATCCTTTAGATTTCAAAGAAAAAGTGATCCTTTGCCCATCCCCTGGAACATAACTCCTGGCCCTGGGAGCATCCTGGCCGTTAAGATTGTCTTAGGGGAAAAGAAAGAAGGGAATGGAATTAATACAGGAAAATGAAAAAATGGAAACAAAGTCTTTGTAAATAGGGAGGGATGGGGAGGTTGAAGGGAGGGAAGGGGAATGGAGAAAAAATAAGAACCAAAATGGATTATGTAAAGGTGCAAATTTCCAATGATAAATGTCATTATATTGTATACCTTAAATGTACCAATAAAATTAATTTTTTTTAAAAAAGGTTGTCTTTGTTTACTCTGGGCCTTGAACGGGGCCTTGGCTATGCTAACAGTGTGGTTTATGGTTGGACCTTAGGTCTTGCAGGATAGACTTGGCCTCTGGGAGGACTGGATAGTAAATAATAATGTCAGCCAGAAGGGCAGTCAGACTCATTTATGTGACTAGGTCCTAATAAAAACTCTAGCCACTAAGCTTGGGAACTTCCTTGGTCAATAGCTCTTTGTGTGTGTTGTCACACATTGCTAGTAAGAGAATTAAGTGGGAGCTGTAAGAATCTCTGGGAAAGGAGAGCTGGAAGCTGGTACCTGGCCTCTTTCCCTGGTCACTTCCTCATGACTATTTCTTTGCTGATTTCAATCTGTTTTCTGTCATGACAATAAATTGCAACAGCGAGTGTAACAGCTTTTCTGAGTTCTGTAAGTCCATCTAGAGCAGTGAGAGCAAATCTTTCAGCCCTTTCAATGGTAACAGACAGCTGACTCTGGCACATGTGCCCTAAGTTCGCTACCACTGATCTAGAGAATCATTGCAAATGAGGATGACTTGGCGTGCCTGAACACAAATGATTCATCGGCTAGATGGTGATGCTGTTCATGGGGTTAGGGAATATATGAGGAGACAGATGTGGAGGCAAACATGAGTTCAGGTTTGACCATACTGAGCTGAGGTGCTTAGGGGGCATCTAAGCAGCGGCGCTCAGTAAGAAGTATATATAAAATGGAATGAGAGAGAGGGGGCCAACCCAGGCTGTGAAGCTAGCAACCATAACTTTAGACATATTATTTCAACCCAGGTGTAAGGATGAGTTTATCTTGGGAATAAGAAGGAAAGAGAGTGTAGGAGAATTGTAGGGAACTTCAATTTTTAAAATTAATTTTATTGGTACATTTAAGGTATACAGTGTAATGACATTCATCACTGGAAACTTGCACCCCCACATAATCCAGCCCGGTTCCCATCCCCTCCCCATTCCCCTGCCCTCCCCGCATCCACAAAGACCCCACCTCCACCCTCTCCTTTTCTCATATTAACTCCACCCCCCCCAACCCGCATCCCCTACTCCCACCTCACACCATGCACCATACCTTTTAATCGTTATCTACACTTTCAGCCTCTCACACCAGAGAAAACACTCGGCATCCACACATGTGTGTTCCATTCGCCTCACCCAAGAGCACCGCCTCAACGTATATCCACACAGCCCCAAACGTCTCCAGTCTTTCGCACTCCGTGGCCGAGCAACACTCCATTCCACAAAAAAACCACATTTCTTTATCCAGTCTCCAGCTGATGGGCAATTGGGCCGCTTCCAAGCTTTAGCTATTACAATCTGTGCTGCACACATCACTGTGGTATGATTCTTTTAATTCCTTGAGGAAGATACCCAGCAGGGGAACAGCTGGGTCAAATGGGACCTCCAGTCCCAGGGGAACCTCAGTTTTTAAAAGAAAGATAAGACCCTTATCCTAAAACCTGGATGGCACCAAGAGATTAGCGATTTTTCAAAACCCAAAGGGGAAGAGTATTCTAAGGAGAAGCTGTTGTTTAACAACGTCAAAAGTCTCAAAAAGAGCAAGTAATACTGGATTTTGAAATGATGGTGTCGATCTTGTCGTGTCTAGCTTGTAAGTGAAGAAACAGAGCCGGAAGAGGGATGGTAACTTACCAGAAGTCACACAAAATGGCAAAGCACAGGCATCACACTCTGTTTTCACCAAAGTCCATGACTGAGTGATCTCCTGTATTCTTCCAGTACATTCTGGGCTTCTTTTCTGGAAGACCCCGCCCTGACCACAACAGCCTGCTCTGTCTCCCTCCTGCATCCCCACTTCCTTTGGCACACTCACTGCTGCATGTTGACTTTGTATGCAGCCTTTCTCAGGGAGATTTAAGTTCTTAAGGACAGGGAATTATATTTCAAAGTGCAACTATGCAAAGCTATGAGTTATGGTGTAATTGCTAACTCTTCTTATGATGTTGCTTCAGATATAAAAAGCTAAGTTTCACTTCAGGGGACATATATTCTGTGAAAGGAAAAAGGATCAGTCCATAGTGGTTTTATTATGGGTCCAATCTGTACATTACAATAACGTATTTTTTTTCTCCTTCCAAATGTAAGTAGGAAAGATATAGCTAGAGAGCAAATCTGGTAAGGAAGGAACAGAGGGTAAAAACTCCACCTCTTTCTTTTAGAGGAAGTAGTAGAGTGTGGGAGATGGTGAAAAGTTTATAGGAGGTTAATTTAACATGAGGAAAGGAAGGTCACAGGATGATTTGGGTAGGGTGCTGACAAAATAAAAGATTATAATAAAAGAAAAGAGAGTGGTGAAATTATGAATGCTGCCTGTGGGATAAGTAGAGAAATCATTTTCTGGAACAGAAAAAGGTTTTTTTGGGGGTAAATTTTTTTATTTCTGTGGACCTTGTTTTCAAATTGAGCTGGTGAATTCTCTCACACTAATAATGAAGGCACTTGTTCAGAAGTGGTACCTAGGAAGGGAAGTGATCCACACTCTTGCTGATCTCTACTTTCTTGTTTCTTTCTGGCTGAGTTTTGAAGTTCTGAACACATCAGAGGTAATGGAGAAAGGGAAATTGTAATTATAATATGTTACTCGCAGAGTAAATGTGTTTTGTATTTTCTGTTTTAATGACCACTTTGCTGAATACTTGTATTGTGAGTACCTACAACATGGCGATGGTTGTGCAGTTCATGGATGAAACATGACTGTCCCGTTAAGCACCTCTTTCCAGTTGTTGGAAGTAATAGGATCCAGTTCCTAAAGCAAGTCACCTGGCTTCAGTGAATCCATTATTTATGGTTCCCAATATGAGAAGGTGATTCTCATAATACTGATCCAATCAAGATGTGTCCTCTCCTCAAAAAATATTTAAAAGTAACAGGGCAAAACAGAGAATATAAATGCAATAAAGTAGTTCCAGAAATCCTCTTCAATTTCTCCTGCAAATACTTTAGCAACTTACAACTGAATCACCAATGTCATAGACTTCCCAGAAGTGGGAGTTCCTACTAACTAATTATTTATTGTTACGAAATGCCCCATTACCAATTATTTTGTAATTTTAAGAGATAAATTAAGGTTGAAGTTTCCCAGAGGAGATTAATACAATTAATTTATGAGGAAATTCTTCTCTGGTTAGCTTCCAATGTAGAGTAAAACTAATGTAACCAAAATAAGTCTCAAATTAGCTTGAAAAAGATTTCTAGAGAAAATTTCTTTTTGAAGTCTATTGCTAAAAATGAAGAAGAATATGATATAATTCAATGGAAAATGAATATTCAAATGAATTGATTCTTTCTTCAAGATCTTATTGCTTAGCAGTGAAGTTGGCAAGGCTTAAAAAACAGTTGAATAAAATTTTTTGAGCAAATAATAAGTTCTGAGAGTTATGTATTCCTACTATTTTACTTTATGGATAAGGGGGAACTGAGGGCTCAATGCTAAGAAATTTGTTCTTGGTCATGGAGCAAAGTATACCTGGACTACTAGGAGCCTCACCTGCCATATCAGAGGTCTTAATTAATTTAAATGTCCAAATTACCAGGAAGTTAAGGCTCTTCTCCAACTTGACAGGCTTTGCTTATCCATTATCCTGGAGAAGCTATTTTACTACAATCATTTAGCAGCTTGATCTGCCTAGAAAATACAGTATGAATTTTGATCTTTAAATCCTTACCTAGGACAAAATAAATTATTAAAATAAAAAAAGAGAATGTTGAAATTATGAATGTTCCAGAGAATGGAGAAAAATGGCTTAGCCTTATGCTTTTTCCCTCTGTAGCTGTAGGTGTGAATTATACTCCACAATATTGGATCAGAGGTACAGGTACCTCATCTCACCTGATGATATGTCAGCCATTACTCAGATACTCTTCCCCACTGGTAAGGTCAAGTGAAAGTTTCAGCAATTTTGCCTAGCTCAGAACATACAGGGAAGTTCTGATTTGCCCTCCTTTCCACCCATCTTAGCCTTTTGAGAAGCCATATTTGAAGGAGTGGTTTAGAAAGCAAGGATCCAAGAATCAGATAGCTTGTTTTTTCCTTTTTTCTTTTTGCCTTAAATTCTTTTCTTGGTGCATTTTAGGTATGCAATACATTTACATTTATCATTGGGTGCTTGTACCTGTACATGATGCATCTTGGTTCTTGTTTTTTCCCCATCAGGTCTGATATTCAGCTCTGTTCCCTGACAGCAATTGTAGGGGTTGACGGCAGCTACCCCTGTCCCCAAGTAGCCACACCCTAATACTCCAGCCTTGTGAATGACGCCTGGAAGGTCTTTGCAGATGTCATTAACTTTTAAAAACTTATATCTTTATTAATACATGTTTGCATAATGATTATATTCATCATGGGGAATTGGTACATGTATACAACACATCTTAATTTGTTTTACACCCCTTCCCCACCTTTTCTTCTCCCTTCCCTCATCTCTTGAGATGTCATTAACTTAGAGATCTCTAGATAAGATTATTCTGACCTTAACTCCAATGACAATTGTCCATCAAAGAAGACCCAGACAGATCCAAAGCCCATATGAGAATGAAGACAGAGACTGGAGAATGGCAGCCACAAGCCAGGAAACCCCTGGAACTACCAGAAGCTGGAAGAGACAAACAATGATTCCTTGATAGCCCTGTGGGGGCAGTGCAGTCCTGCCAGCGCTTCAGGTCTGTGTCTACTGCAAAAGCACAGCCCTCACCTTTTGTTCCTTGGGAAGAGACGTTAAGGTCTATTAATTTTTTCTTACTAAATTACCATGTCAGACATTTTTAGTTAACATATTAACAGCTTCCCTATGGAACTTTGTGGTACTTTTACTTTAGGAAAAAAGGTGATTCATGTCTAATCTTTGCTGGTGTTCTGTACCGCTTGTTTATGTGGTGACTTGACTGAGGATAAGGGCTATTTCATGTCTTTTATTCCCCGGATGGCTTGCTCTGTGCTTGCACATGGTAGATCTGACCAATATGCAAGATGTAATAATCATATTTCGGATCTAGGACACACAAAATGTTTCAGGGAGCTCAAGATGGGAGACTGCCTTTTCTCCAGAATCCAAAGCAGAAAATTCCCTTTCCTTAAAAAAAAAAAAGTTAAAAAGCTCTTGATCCTGTGAGATACTGATTTTTATACTTTCACACATTGTTCCTTCTTTTCTTGCTCCTTTCTTCCTTGTCTACCTAGAAATCCCCCATTTGACTTTCCAATCCCACATCCAATGTCAGTTACTTCTTTTTTTTGGTACTGGGGATCCAACTCGGGACCTTACACTTGCGAGGCAGGTGGCGGAACCACTGAGCTAAATCCCCGGCTAGTGTCAGTTACTTCTGTTGACTTGTTTCCACCACTATTATGGTACTCCTAATATTTACTTATACTTACTTGCATTTCTGTCTTCTGGGATGTGAAGTCCTAGAAAGTCCTATACCTTTTTCACTTCCATGCTATTGGGTCGGACTAGATTTCTGGGTGTGATACTTGCTAATGAGTGTTTGTTGACTGACAATTTAATGGCCTAAACCAATAAACATATAGATGTCAGTTCCTTTGGAACAATGTTCAAATAGGGTTTGAAGTTCCTGCAAGTTGCTTATTTTCACTTACTAGTTAATAGGCATATGTCTGGTTGGGTCAGAGTTCGGAGGAGGTCTTAGCTGGGTTGACTTCTCTTATTTTATTGTTCTGCTTTCTTTAAAGAATCACATTACCAATCCAAAATCCAAAATATTGTCTTCTTGAATGTTTTCAATTATCTTGAATCATAATTTTTAATTGTCCTGTATCACAAGATCCTCGCATCCTGCTAATAATTCACTTTTCTGACTGCTAAACTTCTGTATCCCTGCTAACCCATCTTCTTACTTACGGAATACTCTACTTGTCCTTTTTCTTGGCCTGAGAACAAGAATTAAAGTGAGAGACTAAGGAGGCAAAGAGAGGTAGAGTGCCTTGGGACAGGGCAGTAGCAGTGAGAAGAAAAGAAAAATGAGGTATTTGGTGTATATTCAGGGGAAGAAGGAATGTATCTTCTTTTCTTTCTGTACCGGGGATCAAACTCAGGACCTTGTGCTTGTGAGGCAGGTGGCAGAACTACTGAGTTAAATCCCCAGCCCAGAAGGAATGTATCTTGCTGAAGACTTATAGATGGCAGGAGAGAGAGAATAATTATTGAAAATTCCTAAACTGGTATAAAACATCTTTGAAAATTGAGTTCTTTACAGATGCTGGATTTAGGATCACTAGAAGCTGTATTCCAGCAAAGCAGTGGCATGACATGGCAGAGCAGTGATATGTTGTCCACCACTGGACATTACAGCATAGCATAGCATGGCATGATGTACAACCCTCCGTGAACATTACCTTCAGCCACTCAGTATGTCTCCATTGTGTTTTTGTAATGTACTTTCAGGTAATTCTCAGATAAAAATTTAGTTTCTGGATTCCACACTACAAAGACGCAGAGGACACCAGACCACTAGACCAAGGTACTGAGTCCCACTGTTCTCTGCCCAGAGGAAGGGCTTCTGAGCCATTGTCCCACTGCTCCTGGTCCAGAGGAAGGGGCTTCCTAGTCACCATCCCTCCCACTGCTCCCAGCCCAGAGCAAAGGGCTTTTGGGCCACCTTCTCTCCCGCTGCTCCTGGCCCAGAGGAAGGGGCTTCTGAGCCACCATCCCACTGCTCCTGGTCCAGAGGAAGGGGTTTCCCAGCCACCATTCCTCTGGCTGCTCCCAGCCCACAGGAAAGGACTTTTGGGTCACCATCCCTACCGCTGCTCACGGCCCCTGTCCCACCTCACCCAGCTCAGAAGAGGTAATCCGTGCAGGTGCTAAGAGGCCCCAGCCCCAATCAAAATGAGAAAACACATAAATAAGTCTCAAAACCAGACTTCCAGATCACCTACAGCAACCACAAAGGGAAATGAGATGGAACACTCTGATACTCAACCACCTCGACCCACTGAACTGGCAACAAAAGGGGATCTGGAAA
>NW_004624744.1:21914970-21926842 GCF_000247695.1 Heterocephalus glaber
ACAATGTACCAATAAAAGAATTTAATAAAAAAAAAAGAAAAAAAGAAAATTCCTAAATTGGGGCCTGGGGACTGGGAGGAAGATAAGAGTCTTGAATGAGATGGGAAGGGCAAAGACAGCGACTGGTTTTTTTTTTCCATTAAGTTTATTGGTACATTTTAGGTATACAATACATTTACATTTATCATTGGGATCTTGTACCTTTACATGATGCATCTTGGTTCTTATTTTTTCTCCCTTCCCCTGCCCTCCCTTCACCCTCTGTTCCCTTCACCCTCTCCACCCTTCCCTATTTACAAAAACTTTGTTTCCATTTTTTCCTTTTCTCATATTTTTTCTTTTTCCTTCTTTCCTTTCCCCTACCCCTCCCACTTTCCCTACTTCTTTAGACCGTTTCTTTCTATTTCACATTAGCACATGTGTTTTGTTTTCCTTTCTTCTTTGGTAGGACATATTTGACATCTTGCTAGTCTTCTTGTTTTTTTAGGAGATTCTTGTGATGTTTCACTTGTCTGTTGGTCAGTCTGCTTCAGAATTCTTTTGTAGAGTTCTTTGGGCAGATATATATTGTTCTTCCCCTGGTCTAATGATCATTTATCAATTCTGGTGTAGGGGGCTGCTGGCAGATGTGTCGAAGCCCAGCCATCTGAGGCCCCATGAAGGCACTAGATATCTGAAATGCGAGTTCGTGTTCTCTAAAATCAAAGAATGAATTCTGGGAACAAGGGAGGTTAAGAGTAGGAAAAATTTATTGAGAGAAAAAAAGCTTCTGTCTAAGAGAGACAGAAGGGGGACCGGAAAGTGAGTTACCCCAAACAAATTAATGTTGAACCTCAAGCTTCTAGGAAAAGAAGAGCAAGGCAAGCCCACAGCTTGTACGAGGAAGGAAATTATAAAGATCAGAGCAGAAATTAATGCAGTGGAAACTAAGAAAACAATACAAAGAATCAATGAATCAAAGAGCTGGTTCTTTGAAAGATTAAATAAAATTGACAAACCTTATCAAAAAAAGGAAAGAAAAGACTCAAATTCATGCAATTAGGAATGAAAGGGTGAAGTCACAACAGATCCTGTAGAAATTCAGAAGATTTTCAATACTTACTTTGAGAACCTGTATTCCTTTTTTTTTTTTGATACTAGGGATCGAACTCATGACCTTGCGTTTGTGAGGTGGGTGCTGTGCCACTGAGCTAAATCCTTGGCTCTGTATTCTAATTATTTGGAAAATACAGAAGAAATGGACAGATTCCTAGATACATACGAATTACCAAAACTGAATGAAGAAGGTATAGAAATTCTAAATAAACAAATATCAGACAATTAAATTGAATATGTAATTAAAAACCTGCTAACAAAGACAAGCCCTGGCTCTGATGGGTTCACTGCTGAATTCTACAAGACATTTAAAGAAGAACTAATGCCATTACTCTTTAAACTCATCAAAGAAATTGAAAGGGACCCAATACTCCCAAATTCATTTGTGGAAGCAAGCCTCACCCTGATTCCAAAACCAGAGAAGGATTCAACCAAAAAGGAGAATGGCAGGTCAGTCTCCTAATGAACATAGATGCAAAAATCCTCAATAAGGTACTGGCAAACAGAATTCAGCAAATTGTCAAGAAGGTTTTACACCATGACCAAGTTGGATTCATCCCAGGGATGCAGGGATGGTTCAACATATGCAAATCAATAAATGTAATACACTGTATTAACAGAGCCCCAGACAAAAACTATATGATCCTCTCAATAGATGCAGAAAAAGCATTTGACAAGGTCCAAAACCCATTCATGATAAAAACCCTATGAAAATTGGTATAGATGGTCTTTATCTCAATCTGATAGAAGCCGTGTATGATAAACCAACAGCCAACATCATGCTAAATGGTCAAAAACTGAAAGCTTTCACTCTAAAATTAGGAACAAGGCAAGGACGACCACTGCCTTTACTCTTGTTCTATACAGTTCTGGAAACACTAGCCAGAGCAATTAGGCAAGAGAAAGAAATAAAAGGAATAAGGATAGGAAAGGGAGATGTTAAATTATAATTATTTGGGGATGACATGATACTCTACATAGACGACCCCAAAAACTCTACCAAAAGACTTTTAGATTTGATAACCAAATTCAGTGGCATAGCTGGATACAAAGCGAACTCTCAAAAATCAATAGCCTTGTACAAAAATAACAGATGCATGGAGAGAGAAATTAGAGAAACAATCCTTTTCACAATAGCATCCAAAAAAATACCTAGGAATCAACCTAATGAAGGAAGTGAATGACCTCTACATTGAAAATTACAGTATCCTGAAAAAGGAGATCAAAGAGGATATGAGAAAATAGAAAGATATCCATTGTTCTTGGATAGGAAGAACAACAGTTTTGTTTTTATGTTTGTGTGTAGTGAAGTTGAAAATCAAAAGTCTTCTTTTGGACAAGTTCACTTTCAGACACAGGAAAAATTAGTTATCGGGCTGGCAATTGAGCTCACCAGCTTAGAGCTCAGGTGGGTGCTGAGATATGGGGCGTTAACTTTGGGACTCTGTGGTACTTCAGTGACACTAGGAAGCTGGAGGATGTATGAGATCAGCTGAGGATGGAGTGTGCACACGTGATGAAGAGGAGCTAGCACCCCGAGCCAAGTCCTGGGTAAGTTCCAACGTGGTTGGCATTTATTATCAGTTATTTCCAATATATATTTTGCTTTAGCAATAACTTTTAAAAACCTGAAAGTTGTATTTCATAGGATTCTCAGGCTTAGACGGTTCAAAAGAATTATGCATTCCATATAATTTAGTACTGCTTAATTGAGAAAAAAATTCCTTTATGGTATGAGGTTATTCTTTGCCATTGCTGTCTAAGAATCTTTAACTTCTCAAGGGACCTGTAATTTTCCTTTTAATTTCTGATGTGAAGAGTCTGTTGATAGGTTTTAATCTGTTAATTATGGCAGCTTTGTACTGGTTTCAACTTGCTAGAAAACATTTAAATTTGATATAATTAGGGGAACTGCTTCATACATCTTTGTGCATTTCTCTGTTCTCAAAGCATTTTAAACACATCAGTGGAGGTTTCTTACCAAGGGAATAGCACAGGTTTTATTAAATGCGGTACAACGTGGTTTCCCAACCCACTGCCAGTCTCCAGCAGCCATAACAGCACAGCCTAGTCTCCAGCTTTTCCCATCACACTGACTGCTTTTTGAAGCACACAAATGCAGCCATGCATCTCAGGTCACTGAAATGATAGTTACTTGAGGCTGAGTATGCATAGCTCAGTGGTAGAGCACATGCTGAGCATATGCAAGGCTCTGAGCATATGCAAGGCTCTGGGTTCAATCCTCACCACGCGCCCCTCAATACAATTGCAGAATCCTGCAATGTTTTTAATCACATTTATTTGATGGAGACCCTCTGGGAAAAGACACACATACACAAAACAAAAAAACACAATGTGTGCACAAATGGCTGTGTTTTGTTTCCTATCCCTGTCTTTCCCCAACCCCATGTAATAAGCCCATTTATAGAACTCCTCTAGAGAAGGGTATGAGCTTACTCACTTGATATCCTTGATAGAACAGCCACTTTGAATTTCATTACATTCACCCCAACAGCAGAAATATACAGAAGCAAGAGCTACAGTTGACTCTAACTTTTCCTCTCAGGTAAAACAGGAGACCATCAGTGCCTAGCCATGCCATCTTTCCAGTAATAAAGGCCTTGCTGGGGTTTTGCCAGTGCTGTTCACTCCTACTATAACTCTTCTAATGCTACTAGAATGCTTTATTTTTCAGGTTCCTCCTGATCTTCTCACTGTGATTTAGCATAAAAACCCACACACTGCCAGATGATCTTATACAATTATAGGATTTATGGGGTGCTAAAACAGCCCTCAGGCAAGACTATCAAAGGAAAGCAGCTATTCAGTCATTCCTTAGTTTGTGAGTCTAGGAAAGGAAATGGTCAAAATGGTAACTGTTTATTACCAAATCTAAAGAATTTAAGCAGTTGCCCTGGACAATATGCTGGGAGGTGGATGCATATAGGACATATTCACAACAGTGTGGTTCAGTTTAGGGTTTTTCTCACTGGATAAGCTTTCTAAGACATTTGGCTTATTCAAGCCAGGACACTTCTGTAAATGAAGAGCTGGTCTTTTATCCTGCTTCAAATTCTCTCCTTGGGAGAAGATGTGAATGAAATGCAGATGTTTAGGGATATAAAAATCTCATTTTTCTGTGAGTACTGTGTCTGGGAAGAAAGCCAATGGAATCACTAATTCTGGTCTCTATTTTTTTTTTGTTTACTGAGAGGCTTTTGAGGTAAGAATATAAAAACATATGAAAAAAGATCTTTGATAAAATGTTGAACAAAAATTCCTTTTTTCCATAGTAGAATGGAAAATTCTGATATTCTTGACCAAATCTAGTGGTGTCCAATTATATGAATCAGAATCCATGGTGGTCAGAAATTTCTCTACTTTAAACATGTTTTTTCACTGAAATATGAGTACTTTGAATAATTTGGTTGACTTTCAAAGAGGTGGGTAAGCTATGGTAGGCATTTTTTTACCATTCACCCTATTTCATCACAATGATGAAGAATTGCATCATTAAACCCAAGCATTGTGTTAAGGGAGTGGTTTTAGTCTTCCAAAGGCAGTCTTTGTTCAGAGCTTTTTAAGAGCTGAATCAGTTTCTTGTTCACTATTATAACTCTCTAACTTACCACAATGCCTTATGTGCATTTCTTTTTCAGTACTGAGTATTGAACCCATGACCTTTGCATCAAGTGACATTCCCTGGTCTTTTAAAAAATTTTTATTTTGTGACAGGGTCTTGCTATGTTACTAAATTGCCCAGGCTGGGATTGAACTTTCCATGCTGCTGCCTCAGCCTCTCAGAGTGTTTAGATTACAATTACATGCAATCTTAAATGAAACTGATACTACAGGGTTGGGTTGGTGCATGTCATGAGTCAATATTTACAATGGTCTTCATGGTGTGTGGCATGGCTCTAGTCTACTCTGTAGTTTCCTTTTCCACTATTGTTTTATGTTAACAGGCATCATAAAGGAGTAGATGATCAATTATACCCAGCCTCCTGCAGCAAAGTCCTGGATAGGGGACATTTGGATGTGGTTTAAGGAAATGTAATACACGGAAGAAATGTATCATGGAATAAAAGTCACAGGATAATTTGGAAGGGACAACAAACAGTCACCTAATGTTTGTTATCTTTTTAGGAGACCATTTTCAAACTAGTCAAGAAAGAAATCTGCCTAGTTTTTTAATTAAAAATCTGTGTAGAAGATTATTTAAAATCTTCACCTATGAAAGCATTCCAATGTCTCCAATGAGTAGAATACTAAACTCCAACATTTAATGTCTCATCCAAAGGAAATTGCATGTCCAAGAGGCACTCATGTATATCTGACTGTGACCCTTACACATTTCTTCTCAGTCTTTGTGATGGCTAGTGATGGTGGTAGCTGGATCAGAATGCAGAAAGTGCAGGTGCTGGATTGTGTTTGTTCCCAGGATCATTAATGCCTGCCAAAGCCTGTGAGACCGCAGGAAGGGGATAGCTTTTCATATAATTTCTATTATTTAAAAAAAGGTTCTTCCTCATGCCAGTTCACAAGCCTAAAATTGAGAGGTCTTTCCAAGAGTTTTGGGTGGTTGTTAGAAAAGTAGCTGAAACATATTCTTTTGTTTCCCATTTAAGTGAGTGCAGACAAAAAAATTACATCAATTTTAACTCATTGTGAGCAGTGCTTAAATCAAGCAGTGGAAAAAACTTCCTTAGCAAACAGCAGTAATTATGGCTTTCACTTATTAAATGCTGTGCCATGTGCTTTATCCTTCAGCAGCACTCTGAGAATTAGGTGTTATTTACTCCATTTTACAGACAAGAAAGTGTATGTTCTTAGAGGTCAAGAAAATCAACCAGGGCTGCCCAATTGGAAAACAGCAGAGCCTGAATTTGATACCTGAGCCCTCACAGATTCTCTCCTGGACAATGGCCTTGAGCATTCAATGGAAGAGCCCTCCAAAATCTGGTATACCTGGTTTCTCTATAGTCTGCTGCCTGACCCTAGTTCAAAATTAAATTGAATAACAACAACAAAAAATCAGTATATGTAGATAAATCTTGGTAAAAAAATGGGATTTGCAGATTATAAGACTGTAGCTAGGTTTTTTTCATTGACTTATCTGTATAATTGTCATAATTCATTGCTCAGTTTTGCCTGTATAATAAAGCACCATAGAAGTATGGACTGCTTTCCTTAAAGAGTGTGATGCAGTTAATTCTAAATTCATAATTTGAGCAATTGATTGATATTGGTTAGTGGCTCTCTGAGACTCCATGACAGTTTATATTGAATGTTTTCGGGTAATTAATATGTAATCTTGAAACTTTAAAAAAATTTTATCAGTATACCAATATAACAGAATCTCAATCTCTCTTTGTCTGTCTTTCCTTCTGCTCTTGTTCTCAGAGTTTCCTGCTGAACATCAATATTTTCAGGGATGGTTCCACTTCCTTTGGGTCCCTTGGAGAGTGCACAAGTCAGCCATTATCTCAGCTGCTCTCTGACCAAAAGTGGTGAAAGAGTTTCAGATGAAAGAAGTCCAGGCTGTGCCTTTCTGCCAAATAAAACAAATCCAATATCTCTCTTATGGGTTTGTTTTGCCAAAGTCCAAAAGAAATACTGTATTAAAGTGGTGCATTAAGTTTTCAAACAGCACTAGAATTAAAGTAATCATAAACTTTACATTGCCTTGAACCCCAAATTCTTCCAGGTGATACCTGAGAAGATGTCAGAAGACGTTTCCATGGGCGCCTTGGTTTTAGAGGGTCACGCAGGCACAGACCCCTCCTCTGACACTCCTCCTACTCCATCTCTCAGTCTCAGGAACTTCCATTTCTTAAGGATCAGATTTGTATCAGAGCTCTGAAGGTCAGTGCTCTCAATAGGATTCTGACAAATGTTTTAGATTTACCATGGAAAAATGTTCATCTACTTTGGATTCTCACTGTTTTAGTTTTTAATTGTAGGTCTTACAAGCTGAGAAATTTTTATGAAAGCATATAAGTGAAAAGAACAATTTAAGTTTTTAAAATCCATGTTCTCCAAGAGTTCAGTCAGCTGCTATGTCTGTAATGAGAGCTTTATTTATTGTCCCAAGAGGAACCAATGGTTTGTATATAATTGCTTCTATCATGTTTTTATCTTATTAATTTCTTACATTTCTATATCTTCTCTTTTCCCTAGTTATCTGTACAAGTAAATCCTTTCTTGATGAGTACATATTGAATGAGTATGAAAAAAATAGTAAGTATATAAATATAAGAAAAATTAATATACTAATAGCATTATGTATGACATGAAATTGCCATGTGAAATGTATCAAAATGTAACTCACTTTTTAAAAAGATGACAGAACACTTCATAAATATCAATGCATGGTCAAGAGCAGGTCAACATCCATAAAAATTAAGAATTCCAATGTCTATAATGAAGGATTAGAAACTCAAAAATCCAAAACACAAATTGTAGGATTCTGTGGATATAAAAAATGAATGATTATGATTTAGAGGTTGTGAGGGAATGAAAAGTAATCAAATTTATCAAACCATATTTGTCTCATAGCTAAGTAAATTTATATTTTATGTACCTACACAGAAGAACTGGGTAGTAAAATGTGGGTTTGGAGGATTTTTCATAGAGAAATTGAGGATTCAAAATTTCCAGAAAAGGGAGGAAAACAGAAGAAAAAGGTCAGAGGACAGACTAATCTAAAAATTTATTATTACATAAGGAAAGCAACAGTTCACTGAATGTCCTCTGTGTATCAGGTATTGTGGTAGATCCTTTATATATTTACAAGTACAATAAACATTTAATAAATGTTACTAAGCACCTAACATTTTTGAAAAAAATATATCTCATTACCACAATCCTATTAAGTATCAACACTATCATCCTCATTATACATTTAAGGAACCCAAGGTCTAAAGAGGTAAAGGACCTCCTTAGGGCCACCCCTAATAAGGGACAGAGCCTGAGTGTATTCGTCTCCTAGGGCTACTTATCAAACCATCATAAATGGGGTGGATTAAATTGGAAACTTTGACACAATTCTGGAGATTACAAGTCTCCAGAGAGGTTTTGGGAGGCTCATGCTCCCTCTGAAACCTTGAAGGGGGAATCCTTCCTTGTTTCTTCTATCTTTTGATATTTTGGGGGCATTCTGGATGTTTCTTGGCTTGTGGGTGAAGTATCTACTTGCTGCCTCTGGTAGTCTTTGACTGTCTTCTCTGTGTTTGTCTCTTTCTTTTATATTTATTTATTTAGTTTCTGGTACTGGGGATTGTAGCCAGGGGCTCATGCTTGCTAGGCAAGCTCTTTACCACTGAGTTCCCAACTTTGGTTTTAAATTTTGAGAGAGAATATCACTAAATTGTACAAGATGACCTCAAACTTGTAAATCTCTTGCCTCAGCCTCACCAGTAGCTGGGATTATGGGCATATACCATTTTGCCTGCTCTTTCCTTTTCTTAGAAAGACACAGTCATACTAAACTGAGGTCTCACCCTATTCCTGTATGACTTCGTTTTAACAATTCAATAATTACAGCTATAATGACATGTTTTCCAAATAAGGTCACATTTTAACATTATAAAGTTAGAACATCAGCATATCTTTCTTGGGACATAATTCAATGTTCTTACGTTTTTATTTAAGTGCTGCATTGCGCTATGTCTTTTCTCATAATGTGAAATTTTCCACTTCACTTAATTTTCACTAAACTTTGTTGTGCATTCTGTATTATGAAAACAGTTTAGATGGGTAGGAGTTTTAAAAATGTTTTATCCTTAAATGAAACACAAACTAAGAGAATAGTGACTTTGTTATTCTTATAAAAAATTTAAATCCATGTTTTCCTAATGTTTCTCTGATCATTCAAAAAAGCTTGGCAAGGTATACTTTGTTATTATTTAATGCCTTAAGACAATGATGGTGAATTTTTTCCATCTTAACCTGTTTGATAGATATGGCAAGCTTCAATAGGTAATGAAGGCTTATGGCACACACGATACACAAATGGACCAGCGTGAGGAAGAATATCCAAGTCTCCATGTGGGCAGTACAATGATAGGTACAATGACCTCTTGTGTGATCTTGAGATGCCCCTCTTAGAGGAGCCCTGGTTATCTGACTCCTCTCTAACCTAGGGCAGAACCATGGCCTTAAGCTTGCTGCAATTGTCCACAAATAAATGCTCATTTCTCATGAAAAAAATTTTAAAAGTCTATTCTTTGTCTTAAACTTACTTTAATGTACATTTATTTACATGAAAATTTAAAAAATTAATAGACTACTTTTAGCACAGACTTAGTTCACAGAAAAACTGAATGAAAATACAGAGATTTCCCATGTGTCATCTGCCCCTAAATATGCACAGCCTTTCCAGTAACATCCCTCACAAGAGTGGCACACTTATTTATTTATTTTTATTTTTATTAATAGATGTTTATGGTATATATGATTGCATTCCTTGTGGGGAGCTGGTGTAATGTACATAACACATCTTAATTCCTTTTTCACCCCCTTCTTCTCCTTTCCCTCCATCTCTCGGATCCTTTCTCTTTTGTAAAAGATCTATCTCCTTGTTTCGTATTATCTATCTTTTATTTTGCTTATGAATTATTCATGCTTTGGATTTTTCACATAAGAGAAATCATGTGATATTTAAGCTTGTGTGTCTGATTTATTTTACATCACACTGTGGTCTCAAGGTACACCCATTTTCCTACAAATGACTAAAATTTATCCTTTGTTATGGCTGAGTAGTGCTCCACTGTATATACATGCCACATTTTCTTTATCCATTCATCTGTTGATGGATATAGAAGCCATTTCCAAGATTTAGCTATTATGAATTGTGCTCCTGTAAACATGGATATGTATGTATCACTGTAATATGTCTTTAACTCTTCTGGAAAAATACCTAAAAGGGGAATCGCTGGGTTGAATGGAATTTCTAGTTTTATATTTTTGAGGATTGTACATTTTGATTTCCATGAGGTTGTACTAGTTTACATTCCCACCAACAATGAAGAAGAGTTCCTTTTTCCCCGCAGCTTCACTAGCATTTGTTGTTATCTGACTTCTTGATGATAGCTATTCTTTTTGTAGTAAGATAGAAATTAATGTTAATTTTTATTACCCTAATGACCAGAGATGTGGAACACTTTTTCATGTATATATTGGCCATGTGTACTTTTTCTTCTGAGCAATATCTTTTAATTTCAATTGCTCATTTTTGTAAGGATCTTTTATTTGGGGGTCTAGTTTTTTTGAATTCTTTGTATAGTCTAGATATTAGTCCTCTGTCTGAGAAATAGACAGCAAAACCTTTTTCCCATTCTGTATGTTGTCTCTTCACTCTGTTGGTTGTTTTGCTGGTGCAGAAGTTTTTAATTTGATATGATCCCATTTGTTGATTCTTGATGTTATTTCTTATGCAACTAGGATTTTGTTCAGAAAGTCCTTGCCTATGCCTATGTCTTCAAGAGTTTTACTTATTTTATTTATAGCATATTGTCTCTGTTTTAACATTTAGATCATTCATCTATGTGATTTTAGTTCAGTGCATGGTGAGAGATATGGGTCTAGAGTCAGCCTTCTGCAAGTAAATAGCTAATTTTCCAGTATCATTTTTTCTCCAGTGTTTGTCTTTGGGCCTTTGTCAAAGATCAGATAGCTGAATGTGCCTGGGGCTGTTTCTGCATTTTCTATTCTGTTCCTTGGATCCATATGTCTGTATTTATGCCAGTATTATGCTATTTTTTAAAAAAACACTGTAGCTTTACAGTATAACTTGAGACCCACAGTTATGATGACTTCAGCTTTGTTCTTGTTACCCAGAATTGTTTTTGCTATTCTAGGCCTCTTTTAGTTCCAAATGAATTTTAGGATTGTGTGAGAAATGCTTTTGGTGTTTTGATTGGGATTGCAGTAAATCTGGATATCAGTTTTGGAACTATGGCCATTTTGACTGTATTGGTTCTGCCTATCCAGGAACAGGGGATATCCTTCCATTTTGTGATCTCCTTCTCAAACCCCCTTTTAAGAGTTTTCATTGTAGTGCTCTTTCATTCCTTAGGTTAACTTTTGGTTTTTTTCATCCAACTGTACTTTATTTATTTATTATTTTTTGCTTAAATTCTTTTATTGGTGCATTTTAGGTATACAATTCATTTACATTTATCATTGAGTGTTTGTACTTGTACATGATGTATCTTGGTTCTTATTTTTTCCCCATTACCTGTGCGCCCTTCACCCCTCCAAACTTTTAATATTTAATTTTTCTTGACGCTATTTTTAATGATACTTTTTATAATTTCTTTCTTGGAGAGTTCATTATTGGTGTAAGAAATGCTATTAAATTTTGTATATTAATTTTGTATCCTGCTACACTGCTGAATTTGGTTGCTAATTCTAGGAGTCTTTTGGTGGAATTTTTTTTGGGTCTTCTATGTAAAGGATCATATTGTCTCAAATAATGATAATTTAACTTCTTCATTTCCTGCACATATTTCTTTTATTTCTTTCCCTTGCCTGATTACTCTGGCTAATTTTTTGAGTACTATATTGAATAAGAGCTGTGATAGCTGACATTCTTTTTTTTTTTGTATTAAATTCTTTTATTGGTGTATTGTAGGTATACAACACAATTACATTTCTCACTGGGAATTGTACCTTTACATAATGCATCTTGGTTCTTATTATTTCCCCATTCCTAGCCCTCCCTTCACGCCCTCCACCCTTCCCAATTTACAAAGACTTTATTTCCATTTTTCCC
>NW_004624744.1:21941902-21971164 GCF_000247695.1 Heterocephalus glaber
GAAAGAAGGGAATGGAATTAATATGAGAAAATGAAAAAATGGAAACAAAGTCTTTGTAAATAGGGAGGGATGGAGGGGGTGGAGGGCAGGGAATGGGGAAAAAATAAGAACCAAAATACATCATGTAAAGGTATGAGTTCCTAATGAGAAATGTGAATGTATTGTATACCTAAAATGTACCAATGAAAAAAAAAACAAATAAAAAAGCACTTTTTGCATTTTGCATATGCAAAGAATAAATAGTATTTCATTTTAAATTTAATTTGCATTATTTCAATTACTTGTGGAGCTGTACACTTGTTTTCTGTGAGATATTCTTTCACTTGTTGACTTGTAAGTGCTCCTTACATGTATTTGAAGTGCCTGGAAATATAGAATTAATGAAGACTTTGTTGGTTCTATTAAAAAAGCTACAGCATTTAGAAATGTGTTTCTCCAGGGGTCTTGAATTTGACAATTACTGTCGCATAACACAACTATTTGATGTGTTGCAGTAAAACCCACTGATTCAAAATACAGTATTTGAAAATTACCAAAACATTTGATTACAACATGGCAAGTTAATTAGTATATCCAATAAATAGAAGTAGCTGGCATTTTATTTCTTTTGATCAAATATACTATAGTTAGAGTACTAAAGAATTATAGTTTTTTAAGAATTAAGAAAGAAAATACTATGGTCTTTTGGAAAACATCAGCGAAATCAGTGTACCAAGTCCTTAGTAGGAAGGCTCTTTTATTAATTTCCTTAACAAACCCTTTCATAAGTGACACAAATCTTAAAGTCAGCATTTAGATAGAATTCTGGATTAGAAAATGTGGAGTAATGACAGAGATTGTTTATATATTTTTCATTTCAATGGAACGACAATTTGAAATTTAACTTGTCAGAAAAATAAGAGAAAGCAATTATCTCAATGATTAAATGATTAATTATAATTTAGTGAGTACCAAAGATATGGGGCTTCATTTTCATCTTATTACTGTGATGAATGTAGACATAGGCAATATTGATTTAAAAGCATTCTGTTGTGTTCTAGAGCAACTACTGGTTGATCAGAAGCTCTGTGAGTGGAGGTCTACTTAGAAGATCAAAGAACTGACCCATACTGAGCCAAAAATGGAAATGATAAGAGAACTTAGAGATTTGTAGGATGTGATTTTAAAATGTGGATTCTTTCAAGAGAAATGCAGAAAAGTATATATTTCTTATTGTAAAAATTTCTGCTATCTACTTGAAGACATTTATATGCCTGCATCCCTTTTGGTGAGCATGATTAAATTATTTTTGGTCAGAAGATGTTCAATAGTAAGAAAAGTGTCATCTTTTCACTTGTTACTTTGGTTGTTTTCAGTATGAGCTATTTTTGTAACCCATGGTGGGTGAGGTTTGCAGCCAGCCATAGAAACAGCCCTAGCTCAGTGGGAATGTAGCTCAGTGGCACAGTGCCTGCCTGGCAAGCAGGAGGCCCTGAGTTCAATTCCCGGTACAAAATAAAGTATGTATATATGGAAGTAGCCAAGAATAGAGGAAAAGATAATCCTCAGGTGTTTTAAAAATATTTTTCCTTCCTCACGTTCTTACTGCATTTTCATTTTAGTTGAGTAATAAGGAACTATATCCTATTCTTGGATATCTCTTACAAACACATTAGACTATAATTTTTTTCTCATTGATTCTTTCTACCTCTTGACACAGCAGAAAAAAAATCCCATCCTTCCTTATCTTTGAAGAGATTTTGCTTGTCTCTCTCAGTCATACCTTGTAGATATTTCATGTTTGTTCAGCCATCTTCCTTAGGATTTTAGAGATTCCTTATTATTTCAGTCATCTCTGAAGACACATTGGATGATCTGTAAATTTATTAAAGGCATTATCCACTATTTTCCATAATAATGTGCCCATTATTTCACAATGGGAAGCATCAGTCTTTCCTATTAGAATATTCATCATACTTTTAATATAGTTTGATATCATACTACTTTTCTTGGATATTTCATTACATTGTTTGGGTTGCTACTAGCAACTTTTTTATATCCTATTACTCTGCAAATTAGTGTGGCTTTGAGCCAGGGATTATTTTGACCTCCCTTCCCCCTAGTAAGGACATTTAGTAGTCTGGAGATATTTTTGGTTGTCAAATCGGTAGGGGAAGTGAATACCAGTGGCATCTACTGAGCAGAGATCAGGGTGCTTCTGAACATTTTACAATCTGTTGGACAGATTTTAAAACAAAGAATTATTTGGCTGAAAATGTCATTACTGCTGAACTTAAGCAACCCTGAGTTCATGTTTTAGATTAAAATATAAATGCCTTCATAGATTAAAACCGACTTTAGATTTGGTTCATTTTGCACATGTCAAGATTCTGCTTCTGTTCTTAAAACAGAGTCTGGCATATAGTTAGTACCACATGAGTGCTAACTATATTATTGTTGTAATGACCATAAAAAAAAAAGGGCATGTATTGAGGGATGACATCAGCAACTCATGTGAAAACAATCATCACTTTTAGTAAATAAACAACAAATTAGGTTTGTAGTAGCTGTGAAGTCTTGTTTTTTTTTTTTTTTTTTTGCATAGATGAGTAGAAGCCACTTTAGGACTTTAGCTAATAAATTTTCATGCAATTATATCTTCAGGTGTATATGTGTGTATGTTTACATTGGTGTATTTTAGTGTTTTTTAAAAATGAAGGACCTTATACTTTTATTTAACTAGATTAAGTCAATTGCACGTATTTAATAAAAGATACTTTACAATGTTTATAATTTTATGTGATCCAGAGTCAATAGAAATATTTGAGGTTTATAGTTTTTATCCATTTTGTCAATTTTATCAATTTTATCGATTTATGTTTTCATCAAGCATCTTCCTTTAAAGAGGTCCTGTGGTCTAGTCACTCAAAACTCTTGCTTTTAAATTTTCTACAGCCATGGTCGGAGTATTAATAGAGTGGTTTTAAGAGTGTGCTTGGGGTAGCCCTTAAGCTTTATAAAAATAACTACAGGCCTCTTGAACATAAATGTGTATGATTCTTCCCATCTGATCATAGGTAAAGAGCAGATGAAATCTAAAGATTAGGTGGTGATATGTCCCTGGGTTGGTTGGATTTTCCCTGACCCACCACTGAGTTGTTTGAAAGCCTTACAGCTTAGTGGTACTTAGAGGCTTATTACTACCTAATTTTATACAGTATCAGCAGTATGCTTTTAAATGCTTTGTGCTCATCACAAGCCCAAGCAAATGAGACTTATTCCAAAGTTTCAGAAGAAGGCTGGGAGTGCTTAGAGTTTCTGTAATTGATGACAGGAAGGGGGGAAACATGGTTTGTGAACACTGATATATACAGGTCCAAAATAATTGGAATAGAAGTAGGATAGCGCAAGTTAGATTGAGGTTTGCTGATGGGTGATGTCTAGCAACATTTGTTAAATTGACGAGAGGAGGTATTTTGATAGCATCTTCTGGTCCTATAAACAGAAATGAGTTGGATGTAAATACTAAGGCTTAATCATGTCTTATTTATCTCAGTATCACAAGTACCTGGCATTATCCCTAGCACATACTTGGTGTTCAATAAATGTTTCATAAATGACTGGGTTGATGAATACATGAATAGTAATGGGAATTTCCTAACAGGTGGTGTTCATTTCAGGAAAATATTTAGGGACAGGTATCACTGTGCTGTGTCTCAATCACACTATGTAAAGCGGAAAGAATGTGGACACAAAAATATTCCTGCCTGTCTTTGGGAAGTTTGCAATCCATAGGAAGTTAGTATAGATACACAGGAACACTTGAACAATAATATGTACAAGCCTAAATTTAGGGCCAAGCGGCAGGTGTGCTTAGAAAGAATTAGGAAAAAGGTGAACTATCTTGTACAGTATTCACTTCGAACAAAATTGAAACAACTCATATTTCTGAGTCATTATATTAGTGAATCCAAAAGTGTTTTATTTTCAGAAATCATTTATTAAAACCTATAAGTACATAGATTTTTAATTCTTACAAAACGAGAATTGAATCAGCTATCAACTTACCAGTAAACTAACAAATGGGAAAGGTGGAAAAATTGATTTTTAACTTTCACTGTGTATGTCTGAAATGGAACTGCAAGCAAAGCTGGTTCTTGGTAATTCTGCTTTCTTACCAGATGCAACAGCTCTTGTTTACTGGAAGAGCCGGTCAGACTGTCCCCCTGGGTTGATATCTGTGATGGAGGTGGCTTCAGAATTCCTCTGATGACATCAAGGACTCCTGTGCTGTCCTTGCTGTACCAGCCATGAGGCGAGACACTCTGCTGGAGAATACACACATATGCGTGTTCACCAGTCTAGTTACATTGTTATCTTTGAAAGAGGCGCAATAGTTAAATTTGGTAAGAACGTGGTGAGAAGTATATGCAGTAGTGAAGATTTTGGATGTTCTTTTGGTGGTATTTGGGATTGAACCCAGGGTCTTTGCACTAAGCTACATCCCCAGACCACTCCCCACCCCTTTTCAAAATTTTGAGACAGGGTCTTGCAGTGTAGCTAAGTTGCTTAGGCTAAGCTCAAACTTGTGATCTTACTGCCTTGCCCTCCCAGAGGGCTGGTATTACAAGTGTGTGCCACCACATTCAGCCTCAGAGAGTGGTTTTGTTAGTTGTATTATTTTATTCTTTGGCTGTACATTTTGATCTATTCCCAAATCATTGACTATTTATTTCTCATGCTTATTTATTATTATATATAATGTTATTAACATCATGGTATATAATATTTGTCTTACTTTTTGATACTCTTCTGATTGCTAATTTGTTTTCCTTGCAAGCTATATTTAAACTGGAAGCCCAGAGGAGTAGCGACCTTGGAGTTTTCTGATCACTACTGAATATGATGATTTAGAAAATTTCTATTTGTTGGCAGACAAAACATTATCTTATTCCTTTCATTTTTATTTTTAAATCACTCTGAGGCTGTGTGTCTGTCTTTGTTTGTGATGCCCTTGTATTTCTTCTGTGCATTCTTTGTGCTTGTTTTCTGACTACTTTTCTACTATGAGAGTGATGCTTTTCTTGTGGATTGAATTTAATTCTTTATGCATTAATTCTGTTGTAATTTTTGTAGATATTCCCTCCAATTTTTTCTTAGGATTTTTAAAGTTGGGTTTTTAATATGTAAATGTTTAGGCAACCAAATCTATCATTCTTGTTTTTTCTCAACACTGATTATTTTTATGCCTCAAAAATCTTTTCCCATTTAAAAGACAAATATTAACCTGCATTTTCTTTAGAGGTTTATACTTTTATTTTTTGTATATATTTTTCCATTTTTATAATATAAACAAAGGTCTAAGCTGATTTAAAAATTTAATTAGCTTCCAGTCACTAAATAATTATATTTTCCCCTTATTTTGATTTTATTCAAATTACAAATAATATTAAATTTTCATTCATTTCTGGGCTTCTCATTTTGTTTTCTAATTTATATGCCTTTTTAAATATCACAATACTGTATTAATGAATGTAGATTTATAATATACTTAATTTTTTGAAACTGGTACTTTCTCATTAGTCTTTTGAAAGTTTCCTATCTGTTCTTTCCTTAGAAGGAAAAATTTATCTACTTCCAAAAATATTAAAATGGCATTTTGATGAGAATTATGCAAAATCTAAAAATTACTTTGGGAACCATTCATACTTTCTCAGTGTTTTTTCTTTCCATCCATGTATGGCTCTTCACTTATGTCCTTATTTATACATTTGGTTGAATTTTATAATTTGCTTTAAATAGATCCTAACCATTAAAAATAATATCTTTTCCTATTTTTTGGTATTCTTTAGTTAGTATTGCAAATGGACTAGTAAATCTGCTTTTATTTTTAAAATTTTCATTATTTATTTTTTAATGGCCATATAATGATGGTACATATTTATGGGGTACAGTGTAATAATATGATACATATATATGCTTTTATTTTTGGCTATTTTTATGCTTGTATTCAGGAAAACTTTTGATAGTGAGAGTTTTTGGTGTATCTAGCCATAATATATCTTTAAAGTAAATATTTTAAAACCACACTACCACTAGAAATGGTATAGTTTGCCTCTTTTTAAAGAAAATGAAGCTAATTAGATTTATTGTTTTCAACTGTTAGTGACTTGACTCCCTGATTTTGAATTTCTAGCATATGGAAAGTTTTGTGCTGGTTCTATAAACCACCCCAGATTTTCCATTCTCAGCATTGTCCCATGGTAGCTAAATGCCACTCTTGAATAATAAACTTGTTAGTAAGGAACACATAGCAATCCCAGAGAATCCCTCTGGCAGTATTTGCACAGTGATAAATATTTTAGTGGGATAAAATCGAGTGTGCAAGCTGGTAGAATCTTAGTGTACAAAGTATTTGCTGATGACCTAATATATCATTGATACACCTCTGGGTAATATGGTGTTGGCTACTCAAATGGCCCAGAAATTGCCTTATATGATATGGACTATGAAGTTGATGAGGATACAAGAAGTCATTCTAATTTTCCCCAAGACCAGTACACTGACGGATGCATAATGGTTCTATATTTGTGCCCTGGTCCCAAGGTTACCCAAGGCGATTTTGTGGGAAATTTGTGAGGCAGAACTGGGCTTTGTATTCATATGAACTACCTTTTTATTCTCAGCTTACTTACTAGCTTGATAAACTTGATTTAACCCAATGTATCTCAACCTAAACTGCAAATTGGAGTTACCTTGAGTGCTGTTAAAAATATACTGTTACTTTGATTTCACTCCCAGAATCTGCGATTTAGTTGTGAGTTAAGACTTAAACGTTGAAATTTTATAAGCTTCCTAATTTATTCCAATTTTCAGTGAAGGTAGGGATTCTCTGGACACTCTAAGCCTTGTCGTTCATAAGCAGAACAGCGAAGATAATACTGCATATGGTAGTGGTGGAAATTTGATGAGAAATAGGAAGTTACCTACCACACCATCTAAAAACTTCAAAAATTCTAGGTGCTATTATCATTAAAAAAGGATAGGTGAGAATGTAGCACCAAGTATACCCTATGGTAGAAGGAGGTATTGCCCAAGTATTTAAGAGCCTATGCCCTATACTAATGCAGGAATAAGACGTTATTTCTTTTGGAGGAAGGGAGCATACAATAGGAATCCTGAGGACACACCTGCTTCTGCTTTCTGAAATTTTGCTCTGTGCATCACTTTTCTGATTATCTCACACAGCAATTGCATTTCAGTGTTTCAAAATTTTACTCCTTATTTATTTCATTACTAAGAGAAGGCAAGGAGAGGACATTTTTAATTTTAAAACTATTTTGTACTTGATGAGAAAGATCCAACCTCACTTAGATATAAGCCATTTATTTAATTTCATTTTCAGCTAACTGTGATTTAAAGTTCACACAAGCGTTCAAAGTCCTTAAATTCTAAGAAATTTGACACAAATCAGCCATGCGGCTTTTTATAAGAGACATAATAAGTCTTCTAAAACTCACCAATTTCACCAAAGAGCAGGTAAAGGGAGCCTGCTTAAATATTCAATTTAAGCAGCATGAGGTCTGCTGCTATCTCCTTACTTGTCATAGTTTGTATGGTTTCCCGGTATGTCAGTATTTCATTGTGCTTACTTTAAAAATCATTCTGCAGTAATTCAAGTGCAATGACCATATATATATATATATATATATATGTATATGTTTATAGACATATTGCAGGCATCTTTTTCCATATGGTGCTAGGAATTTCGATGTTAGTAGCAGTTTTTATAACTTGCAGCTTACCACTAAAATGTCAGAACGCTTGAGAATAAAACAACTTCTATTTTAGGTTTAGATTCATTTGCTCTGATCTTTCAACCAGAAAAACTGACTCTAAAGACCTTTTTATTCTGAATGAATTTAACTTTCAGTTCACTTCTACCTTTTCAGTTTATTAAGGCTGAGAGTGTTCCAGTATCTCCCATTCATTCACTTACTGACATTTATTGGACATGTGCCATGAGAGGGAGGCTGTCACCACAGTTAACAAACTGACCTTTATTGCATTGGAAGCCAGTGTATGAGAAACCATATTAAAAAATCACATTTCTAGAAGACCATGTCTTTAAGCTAAGCAAAAACTCACCTAGGTTTTAAACCTACTCAAGAAATCTGAGCAAAACCAATATAGATTACCTTGTTCTAAGAAAATTAATAAATTTGCCTGTGTGCTAGCTTTTAAATTAGAGCCAAATTTTATAATCATTGGGTGGTTTTGAAATGCCTGAAAAAACAACTCACTGGCAAAACTGAACTTTCCGGTGTTTTCAAATGGCATTACTTAGCTATTTCATGCTTGGCAACATCCTTCTCTCACATCCCTCTAATCTACCAAGGAGTTGGATTTTTTGGGGGTCATTTATGTCTCCCTTTGATAGACAACTCATTATTCCAGGGTAGTTGTTTTGTAAGGATACTTCATACTAGAAATTTACTAGGTTTGATTCTTATTAGTCTGTGTAAATAGGTTTGTTGGCCTAAAAGTTAACTTTCTATAGCAATGTGTTATAATTAATTGAGTAGGAGGGAGATGTGGCTCTCAAATATAAAGTATCATACTGACTTGGGGTAGTATTTTCAACTTAATAATATTTGGAATGATTTAGGGACCAACTAGCGAGATTCTTGGAAATCTTTCTTTCTTGATTTGTCTGGGCTCATGAAGTCCCCTTTGGTTAAAGGAGATTCAAAACTAAGCCTGGTGAGATGACACTGGATCAGTACAGTGTGAATGCTGGTGATCCAATTCTGTTATGAAGGTCTTGACAGTCTCTCCTTTTAAGTCTCATCATTTGGGTTGGCTGGTTCTGGGTTGGCCTGTGAGACACTAAGATACTGGACTCCCTTCTTTTTATGGCAGGTCCATAAAATCTCTGTCTCTAATTGTGCTTGATTTGCCCAAACTAGAACTATCTGTGGTAATTTAGATACATGATGTGGATTCTTAAACTCAGGATTAGGTGAGAACTGGGCTAGAAAATACCTTTAAGGTTCTAGGACATGTCAACTTTTACTCAAAAGCCAGCTACCTATGGGTTGAGGGCTGATGATATTTCATGGCATGTGACAGATTCTGAACAATCTGTAATCTGCTTTTCAGAGTTCAGAAAAATACAAATTACTGTGAGTTACTTATACTCTCAATCATAACACAACTGTGATTTAATGAACTTGCTGATATCTGTGATCCAGAAAGCTTAATGATTTTCCACTTCAGGTAAGTGGAATAGTATAGACACACACCATTGTATGTATATGCTATATTACGTATACATATAGACATACACTATATATATATATATATATATATATATATACACACACACAGATGTTTTCATATCTGTCGTAGAAGGCATAAAGATCTCCCTCTCTCTTCCTAGTAATTAACTAATTCACCAAGATGATTAAAATATTCAGTCTGCCTCAAAGCATGCAATCAATTTTCATTTAACCTTGGAATTAATTCTTTAGAGACATTTCTTTGCCCATCTCTTTAAAGATACTCTAGACTCATGCTACCTGGAAAAGATGGAAAAGAAGCCAGTTCCATGTTTTCCTTTCAGTATGAATCACCATAGGTGTCTTTGTCCAATCAAAAGTAATCTTCTCTTCTCTCCATCTGACTGCTACTTTGATGCAAACTTTTCCCCCCTATTTAAAATTGTCTTTTCAGTAAATTTGAACTGTGTGTTGTTTAATACATTAGCACAAGCTATGTGAAACTATAGAGCAACCAAAATGTGAATAGTCTGAACTGCAATGTTCTGTTAGATAGCAATGAAATGTACTTTTGAAGACTTAGTATGAATAAAAGAATACACATCTTATAAATAACTTTTGTGATTATGTGCTGAAATAATAATGTCTCAGATACATTGTTTAAATTGAAACTATTGTTACAATTAATTTCATTTGTTTATTTTTAATGTTTTGAATATGGATACTAGTGTTTCTAAAGTGGTAACTACAAGCTGGTGAAGAGTGTAGTAAAAACATTAAGCTCAAGTAGTGACGGAGTATTATTTAAAATAGGCAGTAATCAAACACTTCCTGCTGGAAGTCTTATTTTAACAGGTAGGTTTTCTCATCCCTGTCTGTTTTAAATTAATGCATTTTTTTACATAAAAACCTAAATGGGGCTAAGACATCCATGAAAGTTTACAAATGATAAAGTAAGTTATTTATCCTCTGACAAGTTCTGTAGTTTGAAGCATGACTGATTGGTTCATGAGAATGAAAGCAGCTAGATAAACACTCCCTACGAAATTCTTAATTTTCCTGGTTCAATGAATTATTAAGACACTACTAAATACAGAACTTATATGGTACTTCTTCTTGACAGGCTGGCTGAGAATGATCCCTTAGTCACTCACTCAGTGACAGAATGATGTGTTGGAAGGAGTGTGGGAGCTAGAATCAAATAGACAGGCTTTGAGTCTTCTGGACTCAGGCAAAGTTAGTGAACTTCAAGCCTTAGTTTCCTTATTTGTAAGATCAGGAAAACATAGTGTCCAAACCAATTTATGTAAATTCAGTGATATAATATATGTAAAATGCTTAACACGGTATGGATAGGTGGCAAACCTATGGCACGTGTGCCACAGCAGGCTGTTTGCATCACTGAAAGCTCTAAAAAGTTCTCCATCACTGGTATAGAGTAAGTGGTAAATGAATAATTAACATAATTTTGACCTGGAAAAATGGAATTATTTGAAAGAAAATATTGTGTATGAATCTAGCAGATAGAATATAAAAACACAACTTTAGTTATAAAAGGGAGTAAAAACTAAAAAGAAGAATGTACAGATGATTCTTGAGGTGAAGGCCTTGTGAGCAGAGAGAGATGCTTACTTTGATTACATTTTTTTTCCTAAGAGTCGTATTTTTGAAACTATTCTCTGCATTTTACACTTCAAGTGTTTAAATATCACTTCTATAATTTAGACTTGGAGTTTTCTTTGAAGAAAGTCTTAAATAATGAGTTCAGTGTTTTACATAGGTATAGAACTAATCAGACTTTCTACTTCTTGCATGCCAATTTTGAATGGTTGTGGTTTATAAGAAATTCATTCTCATTTCTACCTTATCATAGATATTGTCTGTAACAGGGTCTCATATTTTTATTCCTGATTTTCTTCTCTCTCCCCTCCCATTATATTAATTAATTGAATTTTTATCTATAAAGGCCTGTATTTTGGCTTTGTTCCTTTATTGTTCATATTTTCCATGTCATTGGCAACAATTCTTTTTATTATTTCCTTCTATTCTCCTTTTATTTCACTTTTCTTTCTTTTTCTAGCTTATTGAGTAGAAGCTTTAATTACTGATTTCAAACTTTTCTCATTATCTAGGATGATATATATATATTAATATAACAGAAATTGGATATATATATCTATATTGCATAAACTTTAATATATTAGGTTTGCATTATTATTTATTTAAAATAATTTTCTCTTTTTCATTGTTAGTTCTTCACAGACACAAGAATTTATTTAAAAGAATGTTGCCTTATTTGAAATATTGGAACTTTTTCATTTTCTTTTTGTTATTTATTCTTAGCTTAGTTTCACTGCAGTCATAAATCTTCTCTTTTATTTCAGTTTTTTGAAATTTATGGAGATTAGTTAAATGGTCTATTATATGGTATATTTTACTGAACATGTGGAAATATCAATTTTGAAAATATGGACTCTTTCTGTGGTTGGGTAAAACTTAATGCAACTATTGATTAGTTCAATTAATATTATTAAATGTTCTGTCTTCTTATTTATTAATTTTTCTTCTTCTTCAATTACCGAGTTATGTTAAAATATTTAGATTGTAGAGTTTTCTATTTTCTCATCTAGTTTTCAATTTTTCCTTTATATATTTTGTTGTAATTTCTCTGCGAGTATACATAATTATTATCTTCTGATAAATTGGCTTTTTTGTTATTTTGAAATATGTCACTTTTCTCTGATAATTCTCTTCTTAAAATTGACTTTATCTCAGTACATCCACATTAGTTTTCTTATGATTAGCTTTGACAGATTGTAGTCCTTTCCCTTTTTCTTTTAATTTTAATCTTTCTCACTTATATTTAAAAATGTTTCTAAAAATATCATACAATTGTGTCTTGTTTTTAAATCTAGTTTTTCAAAAAGACTAACTCATTTACCTTTACTACAAACATTGCTATTGTCTTGCTATGTGTTTTTATTTTTCACATTTGTGTTTTGGGTCTATTGATTATATATTTCCTCTGCTTTTACTTAAGTAAAATATCTTTATCTTTCAGAAGTCTAGTCTGATTGGGTTTTTTAGCATGTTTAAGATGTTTTTCATTGTCTTTGGTTTTCTTTATTTCTTGGTTAGAATCCAGTTATCATTATTAATGTTATTTCTCTAAGCATAGTGTGTATATTTCTCTGCATGCTTTTTTCTCTTTTTTCTTTGATAATTAACAGTTTGAATTTAAGATGATTACATGTGGCTTTTTTTGTAATCAAACTGAGATTTCTGGATCTGTGGGTTGATATCCTAAGTTTCTGGAAATCTTGGCCTTTATCTCTTTAAATATTATCACATTCTCATTTTTCTTTTTTTGAGATTCCACTTACACATAACAGTTTGATGTCAATGTCAAACTTAAGTCATCTATTGGAGCTGTTATTTCTGATACTATACATTTGAATCATAAATTTCTCTTTTAAGGACTTTTTTTCTATTGAAATTCTACTCTTAAAAGTAACTTCTTCTTCTAAACTATTTTCATATTCATAGTGATTTTTTTCAAGTCCTTGCCTGCTAGTATGATCATGTGGGTAGTTAGGGAATATGCTTTTATTGGCTATTTTTTAATGGATATGAGTCATATTCATTGTTTCTTTACATTTTTATTATGTATTAGATATTATATATAAAACATGGCAAAAACTGAAATGGATCCTAATTTTATTTCAGAAAAAGCTTGCCCTTTTGTGAAGAAGCTAATGGAGAGCTGAGCTGTCACAAAGTTGAACTATTACTTTTATTTCAGTTCACCTCTAATTTTTAATTATTTTGGGGTGGAATTATTTCCTCTCTCCAACAAGGTTTTGGGTCCAAGCTTAGCAAGACTTTGTCTTTTTTATCTGCTTTTTAGTTTCACCCATTTTCCATGATACTGCTTCATCAGAAAAGGTTCCTATGGAAAAATTACTGATGGCAGGGAGTCTTAAGTCTGTATTCCTTCAGATTTTAACCTAACTTGCCAACAAATGCATAGACTTTATGAGTTTTAGTAGATTCTCCTTTTCATAACAAATGTCCCAGCTTTTACCAGGCTCATGGCTCTTCTTGACTATCTCTTAGACAATGGAAAGTCAGTACTCTCTTTTTTTTTTAAAACTTCTCTTTTATTTTTATTTTTTGTTTGTTTGTTTGTTTTAGTGCAGGGGGATCGAACTCTGATCCTTGTGCTTGCGCAGCAGGCAGCGGAACCACTGAGCTAAATCCCCGACCCCCAAAGTCAGTACTCTCACAAATAAAAGTGAGCAATAGTTTCTGCTTGCCTTGGAGGGGTTCATTACTCTCTGAATATAATTCATTTTGACTTCCTTGTATCTAAGCAATTTAATAGCTACAAAAATTTTACTTTTAAGTTCATTCTATGATTTCTCATTGCTAAAGTGGAAATACTGATTTTTTTTGTGTGTGAATTTCTATAGCCTAACCAGAGAAATGAAGAAAAATATTTAGTTTCCCTGAAGGAGTGACCAGGTATCAGGAGCCATTCTACATTATTTTGGGGAAAAATCATTTCACAATTTAATTATGGTTAGGCTGTCTGAGGCCTAGTCTTCTTGCCTCCAGGGCAGGTATGGCATTTGGAAACATAACTTCGATTTGCCTCGGCCACAGCTGAGGCCTCAATGGTCCAGTGATGCTGTGATGCTCAAGGGGAAGATTACATCAGTTGAAGACATCCTGGTTCTTTAAGAACTGAGTAGTAATACAAAACAGAAAGGTTTTACTTGGGAAGGAGCAAATTCCTTATCAGCTTAACTGATCCCACCTACTGTTGTAAGAACGTTCTGCTCATCTCACCATCCTAATCAATTTAAACTCCTCATGGACCTAAAATCCTCATCAGCACAAGATCTTCATTGTTCATAGGATTACTGCCATCCTCCAAGTCATTTGATACTTCCTCTGATTATAAGATCTTCCTCAATTCAGTATTATTGCCACCCTCTGAGTCATCTAATACTCCCAATGAACTCATAAATAGCAGCAAGCTTGGAGTGTCTTTGTTTTTGCCCGCTCTGAGTCAGTGACTTCCTGGTCCCCCATATACTTGAAATTACAAAAGTCTCCATTGTCTTTTTTTCTTTAGCCCTCACCATCCTCCCTTCTAGGCAGTCAGAGGATTGAACACCCTCTGATAACCAGATTTTTGATAATCAAAGATCTTAGAGCAGGAGGATTGCTATGAGCTTGAGCCCAGCCTGGGGTACATAGTGAGTTCAAGTTCAGCCTGAACTATATAAACAAAAACAAAACCAAAAACTAAACAAACAAAAATCTTAAAGAACTTTACTATCATAACCATATATAATTTTTATTAAGGGTGTGTCATTTAACTTGCAAAAATTAATATCGCCCTCTTCATTTCTGTAGAAAAGTTTCTTATTTTATAAAATGTAGTAAACTTGGATTTGATAGACATGTATTATTTATCATTAATGAGAATAATCTTTTTTTAAAAAATAAAACTCAATATAGCCAACAGATTGTACACAGATGATTCTATAGATATTAAAAGCGGGTCCAAGATGTGAATGACAGTGTTGAGTTGAACAATGTACTGCTTCTATACAGTCCATAGAAAAGTTATGAAAACCCAATATATCAAATATGAAGGGCTCTGTCGCGTTCGCCTTTGACCAGCAATGACGACGCAACACCAACGCTCTTCTTCTAGCAGTTTATTCAGGAAAACTTAACATTCTTTTTCTTCTACCCCTGGGGAGCACCCGTCCCTAGAATAAGTACCCCTGAACCAACCAATCACGGATAGTCATGTGGCGAATGCGGATAGGTACACGTAAGAGGGGGCAGAGCATCAGACACATCACAGCCAAATAAGGAGTTGTTTATCATAAAGAGCTCTCGCCGTTGGGATGGCGGAAGGCGGAAACCAGCGCCATCTTTAAGGCGCGGCACACGCAGCTCTCCACAGGGCTCATCATACATAGGGACTAAATAAATGCTTTTTCCTTTCCTTTTTTCTTTTCATTTTATTTTCCTTTTAATTAATATAATTTTTATTATAATCATCCCATTTCAATATAATTCTATTTTAAAATTTATTTTAAACCAATGAGTTGCTTTTATATTCACAACTTTTTTTTTATATGTTTAGTCTTAGTTTGGCCAATTCAATGTTGTATTTCATAACATAAATGAGGCCACTGTACTTTTGGAGTAGTCTGTAGAGCAGGAATATTAGATGTATCTCCTCCAGTGTACACAGTCAACTGATAAAGTTTGTCCTGTAAGTGCTGGATAGTACTATATATCTTGTTTAAAATTAGGTTCAAGACACAAATGAATTTGGAATGATAGTTCTTGTTAAATTATCATTAGACACTTTACAAAATAAAATAAGATTATTGTTACTGTTCCAAATTTCTCTTCTTATCCAGGATAACTGTGTTGCAAAAACAGACAAGGAGACCAACACTTATTGGGTATTTACCATCAACCAGCATGGGTATACTTTATCTTATTTGAGTTAAATTTAACCTAACATTGAGCCTGACATTGAGCCTCAATAACATGATTTTTCATGTTTTAGATTTTTAAAAATTTATATATTTATTGGTACATTTTAGGTATAAAATATATTTACATTTATCATTGGGTGTTTGTACCTGAACATGATGTATTTTAGTTCTTATTTTTTCTCCCATTACCTGTGCACCCTTCATCCCCTCCACCCTTCCCTATTTACACAGACTGATTCCATTTTTTTTTCTTTCTCATAATTTTTCCTTTCCCTTCTTCCCTTTCCTCTTCCCCTCCCGACACCCTCAAACCCTTGGACCTTTTCCTATTTCAAATTATCAATTATTCATTTTAATCATTTTCATCCTTGTTTACACTTTCAGTTTCTCACACTAGAGAAACTATTCAGTATTTACACATGTGTGCTCTATTTATTTCACTTAAGAGTATGGTCTCAATATGCATCCACTTAGCTATAAATGTTTCTAGTTTCTCATTCTTTGTGGCTGAGTAGTACTCCATTTTATAAAAAACCCACATCTTCTTTATCCAGTTTCCAGTCGATGGGCACTTGGGCTGTTTCCAAGCTTGTTTTAGATTTTTAAAAATAAAACTTTAGAAAGATCACAACTTTTCTTTATACACACAGCAAGTTACCACAGAAATATAATTTGAAATCCAATTTCAAAGCCCAATGCCTCAATCTTACTTCATGCTATTGGAAAAATACAGAATACTGACTTTGATGTGTAATCATTATTTTCTGAATTATAAATCTTGGTAGCTTCACATGGATAAGTTAGAGAATGATAATACTCTTTCCATGAACTAATTTCTCATCAATTGAGAATTGATAAATCCTTTGTTCCAAGTAGCCACCTAGTAAATTATGATCTGAATGAATGAATGGATTATTATCATTTGTACTTTCAGGCATTTACATATGGAACAATTCTATTTTTTTTAGACATCAGATTACATGATTAAGGGACTTCACAGCCTGGTTCACAATTGGAGCACTGTCGGGAACAATGTTACATAATTTTAGGGAAAAATCATTTGGTTAGCCTAGCTCTCCTGCCTACAGCCCAGCTATGGCATTCCAAGACATAATTCCATTTTGGCCCCCGGTCACAACTGAGACCTCAATGATCCGGTGATGCTGTGATGCTCCAGGACAAGATTACACCAGCTGAAGACATCCTGGGAGGAACAAAATCTTCATCTACTCAGTTCCGCATTATTGTTGGATTGTTACACTTTGTTTATCCGGATGTACTGAACTCTCTGCAAGTCATCTGTTACATCTGTTTCTCCTGACGTACTGAATAAAAGGTGCCATAAGCTGGGAGCTTTCATCTTTGCCTCCCAGAGCAGCACTGATCAGACCCAAAGCTCAGCTCCTTCTCAAAGTCTCATTTTTCTACCTTTCTTGTATAATAAGTTAATTTGCCTTGTGCCGCTGTGGCTCGCAGGAGACTTGGACTTACTGCAGAGGTTCTAGTAACGTCTCCTTTCCCTGTTCCCTACAGAGCACCATTTCCAAAAGCTTTCTTTGCTTTGAGGGAGAGAATTTGTAAATACAGGCATAACCTTAGAAGGAACATATCTTGAAGGCAATAATACCCTTTTCACAGCAGATACTTCGTAATTATTATTGAGTGACCCCATCTGACCAACACTGTCCTCAGTTCCACTTTGGTTTGGATAAATATCCAAAGGCCCATGGGTTAAGGGCTTGATCTCCAGCCTGTGCACTACTGGGAGGTGGTAGAACCTTTAAGAGGTGGGACTTAATGGGGGGAAGCGAAGTAACTGAGGGGGTGCTCTTGAAGGAGACACTGAGAACCCAGCCCTCTCCTGTCTCTCTTTGCCTTCTGGCTGCCATGTGATGAATAGCTTCCTCTGCCATATTCTCTCGCCAATATGTGCACTGCCTCCCTTGAGGTCCAAATCCAACAGGAAATGGACTAAAACCTCTGAAATCATAAGCCAAAATAAATCTACTCTCTTCATGAGTTGTTTATCTCAGGTATTTTGTCATAGTGACAGAAGGCTGACTGATTCCGTCAATAAACAGCTTGACTGTAGGAAGTGTGTTTCTGTCACTGTATCTTTAGAATCCAGAACTATGCTGAAGGTTTTCAGTGGGATTCCTTTAAAAATTATATTTAGCTGCAGTGTTGTTTGGTTCCTTAAATTTAAGGCAATAGAGTTTATGATATTATAAAATAAAAGATGAGTTATAAAATGTGAACAGATGAACAGTTGATATTTGTAGAACAAATCTTTTGTCACAAGCTTTGGGCTTTGTTCTCTGCATACATATTTTGTAAAGAACTACCCCAAAGTAGAAGTCTATTAGGTGGAGAAGGAAAGTTAGCCTTGGATTATTCTACCTGGGGAGTAAGTGTCATATCTGGGACTCACAGCCATAACAGTCTGATGACAACATCCACATGTTTAACTTGTAATACTTAACTTCTGGGTTCTCAGTCTTGGTTTGGCTCTCATTAGTTGTCTAGCATGGGGAAAATCATAAAACATTTGCAAAATTAATTGTTTCTTTTGTAAAATGTGAACAACAACAAGGTCTATCTACGTACCACAACTGTAGTGAGAGTTAAAATTTTAAAGTTTGTCTGGAAATCTTAAGCTTTAGCTTCTTGGAAAAAGTTTTAATTATTCAAAATATTACTACAGATTGAAGAAAATAAATATGTGGCCCAATTGTTGCTCAATACTGGTACCTGTCTGAGATGTATCTTTAGATTCTGTAGCGTGGATACTCATGTACCTTATAAACTGTCATATAAAGAGTTATTAAATAAACTAGAAGAATTTCTAGAAACTGAAAATGGTGAGTGAATTTTGAAAGTTTCAAACTTACCCACAAGGAAATTTGACTATAACTGCAAGATGTGATTGATAATCTGAATCTGTTATTAAAGGTGCAAAAATTGCTTCCAAGAGCTTAAATTTAAATCTATGCAATATTTGCCAAGAATTCTGCCACAGAGAGTTCGTTGAAAACTTGCACTAAAAGATTTGAGGCTTCTGGGTTTTAACTCACCAACTTATTTTCCGTTTCCTTCTCATTACAACCAGTAAGAGAGCATGTTGTATGGTTGCTGGTAAAATAGGGAATGGAAAGGAAGAGGCTGTAGGTGGGAAAACATGATCTAGTTCAGCTAAAAGAAGCCTACAAATGGATAACTCATTTTGTTTTCAGAGGAAATGGTGTTTCCATTGATAGTAACAATGGTGTTTCCATGGATGGAAAGAGCTTGCTTTAAGTGAGTGTGGTCTTTGCTCACCCAGAAACCATTGAGGAGTGCCACCTCTCTGGTGTAGTTTGCTCAGATTATTTCAATCCAGCCAGCCACAAAAAGAGAAACAAAGCACTTGGTACTCAGTAGAATGGAAGTTATAGGGCCAGGGATGTAGCTTAGTGGCACCAGGCCTGCCTGGCAAGCACAAGGCCCTGAGTTCAATCCCCAGTATCAAAAAAGTAAAAGAATGGCAGTTATAAAAGCTTTTAATAAGATAAATGTAGAGAAACTCTGAAAACAACTCCTTTGTCTTCCAAACTCACCAAAAATTGAATGCACCACTTTTAAATTGAATGTGCTCATGATGTTGTTTCTTTTGTGACTTGCAGATGTAATAGATACTCTAGGAATCTACTGCAAACTCTTGAGTTAATTGATGGAGAAAGGAAGATGGAAACTTCAGTGGAAGAATTACATTCAGATTATCTGCTGACAGTTTTCAAGGATGAGTTTTAAATTTTCATCCTCATAGAAGATGAAGATGTGAAAACATTAGGAAATGATCCTTTGCAACTTGTCTGGTGAATTCTCAAAAAGTACCTTTCTCATCACAAGAAATTGAGGAACTTCAACAGAAATTAATAAGTCATCTAACAAAATGTAACTGTGCAGCTTGTCACAAAGGAGGTAGAACTATGAAGAAAAGATTAAGACCCAAACTGCTTTAATATGGACAAACAAAACAATACAGAAGAAGACACTGAATTCCTAAATGATAAAAAGGATTTAAGGAGCCACCTGAAAACACTTGTCTGGTTCCTTTACCTAAGGCTTTGATTGTGAGAATTCATGTCATTCAACTCCAGAGAGATGCACTATGTGGATGTGCTTTATTTTTGCTTCTAAGTGAAGACTCAACTAGAACCTACATTAAGGAATGTGTACATGAAGATTTTTGGAGAACAAAGTCAAACATTGGCTTTCTGATGAATGAAAATCTTGAGCTGAATGTTGAATTTTGATGTTTACTGGCCAACTGACTGGAAACTAGATTTTAAGTTTTGAGACAGAAGCGTGGGTTTTTCTAACATTCATGCAGCGTACACTATAACAAGGCTATTTAACTGTCATAACGATGTCTTAGAAATCATTTGGATCATTAATCTAGATATTTTTAAAATTCATTGTAACAACATAGTATCTATGTATACATATACTCTATTTTGTGTTAAATTGTTCAAATGATGCCTAATATTTTTTTCTCATTCCCTTTCTCACTCCCACAAACCAAATTATAAATAATAAAACCATTCATCCTCTAATTTTTTTGTTTAGAGAGGTACATAAGGAGAAAACACTGCCTGTTAGTCTGAGAAGCTGTAATTTCTTTCAGTAAGATTTCCCTCCACAAGACATATACAAACTTTAAAATCATGTTCTAAAATGTTAAATTATATGAATTAAAATATGCCTGGAAAAACAAAAGAACAAAGTAAAAAGTTCACCAGTGGCAGAATTATTTTATCTTAACCATTTAGGTGACTCTGTGAATGGGAAACACTTTTCCCTAGAGGTTGCCTGTATCCTGGTCAGGTTATTCTCCTAGTGTATTATGTTTAAGAAATTCTAATTATTCAGGAAAGTACTGTTACATTTTTAAAAGATTGGCACAGAGTCTTTGTGCTAAACATTTTGAGCTTTATCCATAGCATATTCAAGTGATGCAGAGCTGTAGAAAGACTGGAAGATCCCCTAAAGGGAAAAGTAGAGCCCTAAGAACAAACCACCAAGAATGAATGTGTGGCGTGCTTGGTGGGGCTGGACTGCACGTCCAAGGAGTGAGGTGCTTGGACAACTTTTGCTCCATCATGGCACTAATGTCCCTTTCTTTTCCCCACCCAACCCTACCCTCAGGATATATGTGTGGTCTGGGAGAAAATGGAGATTCTATAAAGAAAAGAACAGTGCTACTTGTGGTCCAAACAATTCTGCTGTGCCAATTCTCTAGGAAACATGTGTCCCCAGAGTGGAAATTTGGGGGGAGACACTGAGGGGAGAAGCAGCAGAGGTTAGTGGTCTGACTTCCCTGTGGGGTACGGATGTTGGCCCATGTGTGGGGCAGAGGAACATGCTCTGTGGAACAGGAGGATTTGGAAACTGCAGGTGGAGATTCTGACAACCCAAGACAAAGTCTTTTCTCTCCCCAAACTGCTCATGACTGTTAGAGGTAGGGTCCTCCCTTAGAATCAATAACCTGATGTGTTCAGTGGACCTTGGCATCCCTAGAATTTCTCAGACAGATCAAAGAGAAAGATGTCAAGAAAAGTGTAATTTTGTAAGTGAGAAATTTGAAATGTTAAAATTTAGAGGTATTATTGCAACTGTAATCTGCCTTCTTTAAGTTGTAGAGAGAGCTTGAGCAATATCAACTTTATATATGAGAGCATTTGGGTTAGGGTTAGGTACTACAGGGTTAATGTACTATTAAATAGATGAAACCTATTATTTTAACAAATAAGTTTTTTGTCACTCAGCCACTATGCTGGTCACTGAGGCACATTCTAGAATGAAGTGATACATATACAGATGCAGGAAAGTATTGAGATGAAGTAGCAATATGGACTGGGGTAGGAGGGTGGGAATAAGTCAGGAAAATTCTTGGAATATGATAAAAAGTGTCTTGGAGGACACAAGTTCCAGATGAGCAGGAATAAGGTAGGTGATCTAAGGTGAGAAGAACATTTCAAAGTGAAGGAAGAATGAATGTGTGTCAAAGTACAGAAGGTAACAGAGCATGTCACCCTCAGGAATGAGCAAGAAGCTGGGTTGTAGGGAACAGGGGAAGGGGACGTTACCAGAACCTCTGCAGTGAGTCCTAGTCTCCTGTGAGCCACAGCAGCACACGTGAATTACAGGAAAGGTAGACAAATGAGAATGAGAAGAAGCTGAGCTTTGGGTCTGATCAGTGCTGCTCTGGGCAGCAAAGACAAAAGCCCCCAGCTTATTGCACCTTTTATTCAGTACATTGGGAGAAACAAATGTAACAAGTGAAATGCAGAGTTCAGTACTTCACATTGGGATAAACGAGGTGTAACAGAAGACTGGGGGGCAGTGGAAATCCAAGAACAATGAGGAACTATGCAGATGAAGATTTGGTTCCTCCCTGGTGTCTCCTGCAGGTGTGGTCTGGTCCTGAAGAATCACAGCATCACTGGATCACTGAGGTCTTAGTTGTGACCGGAGGCCAAAATGCAATTATGTCTGGAATGTCCTAGCTGGTCTGTAGGCAGGAGAACTAGGCCTACTCAAATGATTTTTCCCTAGAATTATATAGCATTGCTCCCAACACTGGGTACGGTCCATGCTCCACAAGGTACCTGAGCCTAGGAACACAGCTAGAGATAAAGACAGGGCAAAGAGCAGCAGCCAGAATGCAGAAGCTAAGTGTGTGCTACAGACATTTCTGACATAATCTCATAGGTAATAATGAGAGTCAGTGGAGGATTCCAAGTAGGGGAGTTCCATGATAAGACTGCATTTCTGAGATTGTGCACAGGGGAGTGTGGGGAGATCTTGTGCCCAGCAACACACCCAGCAGGTCTGCAGGGAACATCCTCTACTCCCAGAGGAAGAAAGGAGGCGTCAGAGGACTAATTGCGCCAAGGAAGAGCTCAGGCTTGGTGGGATCATGAGATTTCTCCAGGAATATCTGAAAATGCATTCTCATAAGCCTGTGGTTCATTCACAAGTGAATAAGACTATAAAATATCTTGAAAAAGAAATAACATGCACAAGAAAAACATCAAACTATGGAATTAAGAGAAAATACAAGTGAATGGAGAAAGATACTTTATTCCTGGATAGAAAGACACAATGCATAAATATTTAAATACTGACCAGAATAACCTTTTTTCCCACATCTCTTTTTATTACTGTGTATTGGTTATACAGATTAATGGGGTTCATTTTGGCAGATTCATGCATGCACATAACATATTTTGAACATTCTCACCTCCATCCCCCGTCATCCCCCCTTGTACCACTCTCCCTCCTAGTTTTACATGGTGGGGAGGGGGGCAGTGTTCCAGATAATCTTTAAATTTGATACAGTCCAAATAAAAATTTAACAAGGTTTCTTAGAGGAACACAGAAGTAAAATTTTAAAATACATCTGAAGAAAAAATTTAAGTAAAATTATCTAAGACAATTTAGAAATACAAGACTTCAAAAATTTTAATGAAGATGTAGTAAGTAAAACATGATGACAGCCATGTAAAAATAAAATGATATATAAGTGGAACAGCATAGAGCTTTTAGCAGTAGACCCTGGTATAAATGGAACTTAAAATGTGGTACACTCATATCATCTGAAAAATGGGTGGATTCTTTACTCAATAGTGTGAGAATTTCATAAAAATAGCATAGTAAAGTATTTACCATGTACAATCAAAAGGAAATAAATTCCAGTTTGTGAGACCAAAGCGACTCCATTTTGCTAAAATGCACCACTCTCACAAATTAATGGTTGAAATGTGCATGCTCGGGGACAAAAGACACAATCTGTACCGAAGCAGAGTTCCTAAGTTAATTACTCAACCATCTGTGTGCCTAGGAAAAGAACGTTCCGGGCCCCCTATCCATAGAACAATCTGTAGATGTGCTGCCTGTCAGTACGTAATGGTCGTGACTAATAGTCAGTGTGTCTGCTGACCGTCAGTACGTGACAGTCGACCACTAACCTTTGTCCCTCCTTTCCCTCGTAAAACCTACATGTAACCGCCCCTCAACCCCCCGCCCCCCATGAACCTAGCCAATCAGAAATGTACACTTCATGCTTGCTAAATGTCAACCAATCATGTAACTGCTAAGTGGAAAATCTCCAAACCTTGCTGCAACCACAATAAAAACCCTGCTAATTTGAAATTAGGGCCTCTCAATCCTGACCCGCTGCGTCGGTTGAGAGTCCCTGCTCGAGCTTGAATAAACGACCCTCGTGTGTTTGCATTGGAATTGGCTCCTTGGTGGTCTTTGGGGACTTCGCGATCTGGGCACAACAAGTTTAAGTAAAGATCTATCCTAAGCATGTGCACATGAATGTATATATTGTATATGTTTATGAATATACAGAGAATTAGAAGAAAATATATAGGAGTATGCTTCATAAACTAGCATTTCTGTCAAGAAAGTCTTAAAGAAAAGATTGGAGCAGTTGTATATGTCAAAATAAAACAGCGCAAATTCCTTACAACTGTCAACATAAGCAATTCTAAATATAAGACAACACAATCATAAAGCTAAAAGTTTGTTACTGGAAAGACTGGAAGAAAATTGAGAAACTGAAAGAAATATTTTATATTTTAAATATGCAGATGATATGTATCAATAACATGTTTACACAAGTCAACTGAAAAATAATATTCCCCAAAAAAGGCAAAGATATAAACTGACTTTATACAGGCAGAGAGAGAGAGTACAAATATCCAATTCACACTTCAAGTTAGCACATTGGTAAACAGAAAATAACACAATATCATTTTTGCCTATAAGAATAGCAAAAAGTACCAAGTGTTGCTGAGGGCACAGAAGAGAATTATAGTATTCTCATTCATTGATTTTGTACAGTGTAAATTACACAGTACTTTAGAAGCAAATAGGCAGAAACAAAGAAATTTTTAAAAAATACAGAGTATGTACTTAGCAGTTTCACACCTATATTAGAGAAGCAACTGCACACATCAATAGGTAGAACTATAAAAAGATACTTATGATAGCATTGTTTGCAATATCAATAAATTAGAAACATCTACATGTTCATAGAGAGGAGGATGGGTAAATCAGCAGTGATGTATTTATACAATATATTAAGAAATTAAAAACACTGAAATGGCAAAATCTTCATACCATATCAATGAACAAAGAAAAAAAAAGGAATTTTCAGAACAACAGCTACAGAACACTATTTTTGTTCAAACATAAATGTGCCAATACATTTTATATATATATATATATATATATATATATATATATATACATATACATACACAATTATTTAATGTACAGAAAGGGGTATCAAGACACAAAAATAAAACTGATTTTTCTCTGAGGCAGAAATGTGATTGTGTAGAGATCTTTAAGAAGACATGTATATTTTTGAATAGATCTAAAATACTGTTTGATGATAAGAAAATGGAAGGCATTCCCATCTGGTAATTGCAATCTTTTTCTGTGAAATAATATAAAATATAATGTACTGACTGCAAATAAATATCATTAGTAAAGTGATAAAAGCTTAAAATGGTTTCTGTGGGATCCAAAGCTCAATCTAAAGTTAAAAGCTTTAAGTTTGTAAGACTTGATATCACAAGGTTTTATAATTATACCTATTAGCCATTAGCAGGAAGGAGTCAATTGGAAAAAATGATGGACAGATTAATACAAGATGTGGTGACTCAAATAACAGATGCAGGAGAGAGCTTGAGGGTTCGAGTAAGAAAATGGAAAGTATTTAAATTATGGAGCGAGAATGATGGATTTGAAGAAAAAGAATCATGTAACTAAAGGTTTTCTGGGGTTCTTTTCTCTAAATTGCCTGTTCAAATAAGTTTCTCATTTTCTCCTAGTGATTTGACCTTTTCTTACTGATTTATGAGGTATTAATCCTTTACTATATGTCTTGTGAATATTCTCATACTGGGAATAAAGAAATGAGAAAGTGGAAGGTTGAAAGCTTGGTCAGAGCACCAGAAATGCTTACTGAACTTTCAGCTAAGAGAATGGCTTGCAAAAGTGGTTTAAAGATGAAATTTTGTTGACTCCAAGAAGAACAGGAAATTTTGTGACCAAAGTTGGGTTTGTTACACTTGATCTTAGCCAAAAGACTGAGAAGGGATGAAAGTTGGGTTTGTTGTATGAATGAATTCTGAGGTTCTTTGTGATGCAACTTAACCTTACTGGAGCGGAAGACTATTAGATGAATGCCCAAATCTTGGACTCATTAGCCATGGAGGTGAGGGGAGATGGGAGAGTTTTGTCATGTTCCTTATTTCCAAGTGAAATGATTCTCCAAACTGGGGGTGGGGGTGGGGGCGGCGGGGTTTGCATCCAGTGGAAGCAACATGGTCTGGAATAGAAAAAGAAAACCTACAAGAAGATGTGAAAAGCTGGCTTTATGGCCTTATGGATTTGGGCTGTGCTAGAGAGAGAAACTCTTTCCATGCAAAGGCTCTGCTGTGGGAGTGTGTCTGTTAGGTAAGTACAATTTCACTTACTTTTTTCAGCAGAACCTCTGTCTAGGCATAGATGTACAGGTGAGATTACAGGCTAAGAAGGGCAAGATGAAGTCAAGCCCCTTCAAATTTCTTTGGTAGACTATGAGTTTTATGAGAACATGTTGAAATCTTATCTATCTATCTATCTATCTATCTATCTATCATCTATTTACATATTTTGACACAAGGTCTTTCTGTGTAGTTCGGGGTGGACTTGAACTCACGTTACAGCCCTAGGCTGACCTTGAACTCACAGAGATGCTTTGGCCTCCACTGGGATTACAGATATGTGCACCACAGCTGTCTATTTCTTGTATTGTATCAAGAGATTATTTTGTATTATTGAACCAGAATCATCTGTTCTATATTTATGCAAAGGATGCCCTCTTTGTCTGATTACGGATTGGATGAAGTTTCAATCAGAAAAAGGAGAAAAAACAATATATTCTCAACATATTGCATGATGCTGAATTTCAAGTCAGGGAACAGTTTGAAAGACTATTACAAGATTTTAGATCTATCCAGCTAAGTGTTTCATTAGATATGTTCCCCATTGCGGCTCCAGGTTAAATCTTGGTCCTTCTACCATCAGCTGCTCATTTAGGGAACCCTGTGGGTCACACAGCAAGTGTTGGGAACAAACATTTGGGCAGTTAGAGAGAGCAGTGTGTTATCTTGTGTTAGAAGATGATTAAATACAAGTTGACTGATGCTATTCTAGAGTTTTACTCACTGTAGCTGACACTGACAAACTTTGTTGGAAGGTAAAATTAAGTTAAATATGAAAATGAACCTGGTTTATTTATGTTATATTTTTGTTTACTTAGAAAACCTGTGATAATTTCAGAGTTATAACCTTTTCTTATACTGACATGATTTTGCCTTATAGAATGATAAGAATTTGCTACAGCTGAAGAACGAAAAACTTCAGAAAATAATACCATAATTGTAAAAACTTTAAAGGAAAATAGAATTTAAAACAGATAAGAGATTCATATATTTACAAGCAATATTTCAATCCATCTCCATTACAATTTAAAGCATTAAGCTTAGTATTATTAGGTAAGCCATTTTTTTCTAGTGTTACCACCATCCTCCCTTCCCGGCCATCTAAGCTTACAGGATCCCAGGGATACTAGACACTTGTTATGGTATGTCCTCCTCCAAAATTCATATGTTGGAATTTATACCCCACCAAATTGGAAAAGAAGTGGAGCCTTTTAGAAGTAACTACACCATTAAAGAATTTTTTTTTTTTTGGTACAGGGGATCGAACTCTGGACCTTGCGCTTGTGAGGTAGGCACCAGAACCACTGAGCTAAATCCCCCGCACCATTAAAGAATTTAAGGGGAGGGAGGGGTAGGGGAAAGGAAAGAAGGGAATGGAATTAATATGAGAAAATGAAAAAATGTAAACAAAATCTTTGTAAATAGGGAGGGGTGGAGGGGTTGAAGGGAAGACAGGGGAATGGGGAAAAAATAAGAACCAAGAAAGATTATGTAAAGGTGCAACTTTCCAATGATGAATGTCATTATATTGTGTAACTAAAATGTACCAATAAAATTAATAGAAAAAAAGCATTTAAGGGGAGCAAGTTCCCCCCTTTTGCCTTTTACCCTTCATCAAGAGAGGACAGAGAGTTCTCTCCTTATTCTGTGGAAATGTGCAGCAACAGGTGCAATCTTAAGAGACAGCAAACCCACACCAGACACCAAATCTCTCCCACCTTGATTGTGGACTTTCCAGCCTTAAGAACATAAGAAATGAATTTCAAATGCCTACAAATTACCCCATCTAACCTATTTTGTTACATCATCAGAATTAGACTAAGACAATAACTTCCTTCCATTTGTTACTCACAATTAATCTGTCAAACCCAGTGAAATATGATTATATTTTATTTTTCTTACCATTTCCATTTGCACAATCTGAATTGAGGTCTTTATTTTCTCTGGTTAAAACCATAGCAATATCTCCCTTAAAGATAGCTCTGTTTTTTCTTTTATATGTCATTTTCTATAGATTCACATCAGTCACTCAGCAAACATTCAAGGGCCAGTATATGACATGTTCTGCTGCAGATTCTTGATTTATAGCCCTGAATTTTTAGCAGGGTCCTTGTTCTTGTAGAGTTTGGATTCTGATAGCGACAAGAGCATCTCCTCTTACACAAGTAGACAAAGAAGTGGAAAGTGAAATTTGAAAAGTAATAAGTGCTATGAAGAAAATGAAGCAGAATGACATGAAGAAGAATGAGAAGGCAGGACAACAGAAAGGCTTACTCTGAAGCCAGAAAAGCTAACACCAGATAACCTTTCAACTCCAAAGACCCTTTCCCAAGCTTTAGTACAACCCTAGGAATGGACTCACCAATATATACATATATATTTATAAAATGTATATAATATATAGGAGCATGCACTATGTCATTAATGGAATTATTTATCAATAAATATATACATTCTGAGTTAAGAAAATTTTTTTTGCTTAAATTCTTTTATTGGTACATTTTAGGTATACAATACATTTACATTTATCACTGGGTGCTTGTACCTGCACATGATGTATCTTGGTTCTTATTTTTTCCCCATTCCCTGTAATCTTTCACCCCCTCCACCCTTCCCTATTTACATAGACTTTGTTTCCATTTTTTTCTTTTCTCATAATTTTTCCTTTCCCTTCTTTCCTTTCCCTTCTTTCCTTTCCCCTTCTCTCCCACTTCCCCTATACTTTTGGACCTTTTCTTCCTATTTCAAATTATCAATTATTCATTTTAATCATTCAAATCCTTATTTACACTCAGTTTCTCACACTAGAGAAATGAATCAGTATTTACACATGTGTGTCCTATTTATTTCTCTTAAGAGTATGGCCTCAATATGCGTCCATTTAGCTATAAATGTCTCTAATTTGTCATTCTTTATGGC
>NW_004624744.1:21988301-22001406 GCF_000247695.1 Heterocephalus glaber
GCTTCATTGATTTTTTGTATCATTCTCTCAGTCTCTATTGCATTGATTTCTGCTCTGACCTTTATAATTTCCTCCATTGAATGAGTTTTGAGTTTGTCTTGCTCTTCTTTTTCTGGAAGCTTGAGGTGCAGTATAGGTTGTTTATTTGAGCTTGCTCTGTTTTCCTAATATGGATATTCACTGCTATAAATTTTCCTCTTAGGATTGCTTTCATTGTGCCCCATAAATTCCAATATGTTCTGTTGGTATTGTCATTTGATTGTAAAAACTGTCTGATTTCTTCTTTAATTTCCTCTGTGAGCCATTGTTTGTTCAGGAGGGTGTTATTCACTTTCCATAGAGTTCTTATGGTTTCTTTTGCTGACCTCCAATTTCATTTTTAAGGCCAATCCCTTTAAAGTTCTACCATAGTCCAGTAGCGCCACAGCCTTGTGACCAAGCCTGTAACACTTGGGGCTTTGGAGAACATTTATTGAAAGCACAGTAGATATTAATACTGCCACTCTAGCTTTCTAATGATTCATTTTTTCTGCAAGGTGTATATTTTTCCATGTGTTAATTTTAATGTAATTTTTTTACAATCAAAGTGAGCTTTTTACAGGAGTGTATTAGTTCATTTTCTATTGCTATATAACAAAGTACCTATGAAGAAAAGTGGTTTGTTTTACTTGTAGTTTAGGGGTTTGAAGTCTGAGATCAGGTGACCCCATCATTTCAGTCTTTAGTAAGGTCTTCATGGTGAATGGCATTGTGGTAGAAGAGTGTGGGAATGAATGATCACATGACAAGAAAAAACCAGAGGGTGGGAAGCAACCAGTCTTGCTTTGTTTTTTTTCTTTTTCTTTTCAAAAATAACAACCTTATTTTAATAAAACTAACTGGGGTGCCCTGGGAATTACCACAATTCTTTCTGAGGGCACTGCTCCCAGTGACTCAATTACTTTGTTCTGAGTTCCACCATGAAACGTTCCATCACTTTCCAAGATTACCACACTGGCAACCAACCCCCAAAAACATGAATCATTGTTCATGTATGCACTATTCATATCTAGCAGATAGTATATGTTGCATTTTCCCTTTGTCTAATTTGAATTTTTTCTTCTAATTGTAATTTGAACTGTTTAAAGTTATTATTAATATAGTTTGATTTTAACTACTATTTGTTGTTTTCTATTTATTCCATCTGTTGTACTTGTTCATTTTTCCTTTTACATCTGTCTTCTTTTTGACTTAATATGTATCTCTGTGTGTGTTTGTGTGTGTGTGTGTGTGTGTGTGTGTGTTTATTTTATTTTGCTTTGCTTGAGACAGGGTCTCACTATATAGTTCAGACTGGCCTTGAACTCACTATGTAACCCAAGCTGATCTTCAACTCATGGCAATCCTCCTGCCTCAGCCTCCTAAGTGCTGGGATTATAGGTATGAGCCACCACTCCTGGCTTTGACTTAGTATTTTTAGAATATTATATTTGCCATGTTGCTTTTAAGAGTTCATTTTAATGAATGGTTTAAAGTAATTTGATCATAACATACCTTGATATGTCTGTTTGGTTTACCCAGCTTGAGTTTTATTGATGTTATATCAACTGTAGTTTTATAAATTTAATCAAAGTATAAACATTTTGAGTTATTATTTTATCAGTTTTAAGGTTTTTCCTTTTCTACTAGAACTGCAATTGCACACAGGTGTGTTGTTTGATATTGTACCAAAAGTCACCAACATTGTTTGGTTTTCTGCTGTCTTTTTTTGTTGCTTTTTTTTTTTTTTGTACCAGGAATCAAACTCACGACCTTGCAGTTGTGAGGCAGATGCAAGCACCACTGAGTTAAATCCCCAGTCTGACTTGTCAATTTTTGATGGTTTTCCTCCATATGTTGATTTTTGCCCAGCATGATAGAATTTTGCTCTAAACATACACATATTGACAGTCAAAGAGCTAAGTGAACACTGTGTAAAATTCTGGAAATGTTTCTTTGCATTGCTCCTTTCTTTCTAGTAATACAATTTACAATTTGCAGCCACTCTGATACTTCAAATTCTTCTCAACCTACATTCTCCCCTTAGTTTCCCTACCTGTGCTGTGTCTGGGAAACATCTCCAGATAAAAAGTTAAGGTAATCATAAGATTCACCTCATTTGTTTCCTCTCCCTCAGAGATCACAGTCTTGTGTTGTCTGTTGTCCAATATCTGAAGATGGTGTTTCAAACATTTTGTTCAACTATTTGTTTTTGCTGGAAAAGTGTATCCAGACCTTTTTCTCCTCATGGATGAAAGCAGAAGATTTTCAATACTTGAACTAATGCTCTTGAACTAAGAATTTTAATGCTAGAATTTTTCTAAACTACAGAATCTTAATATAGCATTTATTTAGTATGTGTCAGGCATTGTGCTTATGTATGTTATGTCTTATGGTTTTCTCAAGAATATTATCATCTAGGTACTATTCTTGTTCCCATTTATTTTATAGGTTGAAGAAAATAGAAGAAGATCCCTAAGGTCACAGAGCTAACAAATAGAGGCCAGATGGATCTCACATCTAGGAAGGCTTGACTCATACTAGTATTTTTATTTTTTTCCTATGCTGGGATCACACTCTTCTATACTTGTAACCACTATTGTCACGATACATTGCCTTTTTCTTACTGCCTTGAGCATGTCTTACAAATGGAAGGAGTGACATTTGCAAATGATTTGCAACAGAGGCAGCAGGCTGAATTTAAAATGATCCTTGTCTTGCTTCTATTAATTTATATGATGCCCTTTTTCTTTCAGAGGGACAGACAAAGAGTGAGGTGATATCAGGGAGTCAACGAGAGTTACACAGACATTTTTTCTGCACATAAGCAGATCTCACCTTTCATAATTGACCTCTGGAAAATTGCTATGAAAAATAAATTTGGACAATTTCTTATTTATTCAAGTATGTACAAAATGATGTAGGCTATGTATTTTTGTAGAGACTGAAATTTGCCTTTCTCTTTCTTAAAATTTCTTACTCTTAGGGCTGGGGATCTAGCTCAGTGGCACCGCACCTGCCTTGCAAGCTCAAGGTCCTGAGTTTGATCCCCAGTACCAGAAAAAAAATGCAATTATAAATTTCTTACTCTTGAGTATCAAATCCTCATAGATATGAGATGGTCATATTTATAGATATGGTCAAAATAAAATGTTTCTGTCTGTATTTTTTAACAAGTAGGGAAGTGGCAGTTAACAGAAGTAAGATGTTAACTAAGGCACTTCCTTTTATATATTTACAACCGTTTTTTTTTTGGTACCGGGGATCGAACTTGGGTCCTTGCGCTTGTGCAGCAGGCAGCAAAACCAGTGAGCTAAATCCCCGGCCCAACAACCTTTGTTTTTAATTGTATAAAATTCAAAACCTTGTTACCATAGCTGTGTGACTCTACAGCTAACTGACTAGGACTCCATGTGGTGTTCTAGAAAGTGATGTAAAGGTGTAGTTCTGTAGTCTTCATAAAAGTAAGTACTGGGCTGAGAGCCTAGAGAGACCTTTCAAAGACAGGATCACAGAGTAGAGTTGTAAATGGAACGTAAGTGTCTTCACAGCTGGAAACTGTCTGTGCAGCTCCTGTCACACGGCCCAATGCAAGGTTTAACTAAATGGTTCTGTCCTTCCTGAGGTTTATCGGTGGTCAAGTTATCCCATAAGTAAAATATAAATGACATTAAGGTGCTTTGAAATGTACCCCACCTGGCTCTTGTCCTGGGAGCTAAGTGAAAAAAATGCCTGAGAGTAGAAATTCAGCATTTTTGTTACTTTTAATAGATTTTCTTTAAGACACTTGCCCTAATGGCGTTAATGGGCTTTAATATACCCTTATCTTTACAAAGTCCTTTCACTTTTTTAAAAAAGTAGAACCATTAAGGAAATTAAACATAAGTAGGTGAGGCAAGTCTGGAGCAAAGGATCTGACAGTTTTGCATGTCCATCGTTTTGGATTGTACTGTGTAAGTTTTCTTAATGATCAAAATCTACATAGAACACATACCTCAATTTCCAGTTTCCAGTATAAGAACAGTTTGTACATTTTTAACATAATTTTATAACATATTTTTAATTGATATATTATTATAGCATATAATTTATTATATGGTACATAAACATATTGTGTTTAATTATACATACTTATGTACATTTTTGTCTAGTACTTTCTGTGGTGTACATTGTATATTTATACATTTTCTCCAGTATATAAATGCACATATATGCCTGTATATACTACAGAAAATATACATATAGGGAGACACACATAGACACAGATACACAAACACACACTCTCCTACCCCTATTTACTGCAGCTTGTATTCTTAAAAAGCTATCATGAACAATTTTGGAGAAAAAAGGCAATCAGTGACTTAATTGATTGAGTAAACTATAGAGATATATTAAATTGCAGCCTATGTAACACTCTCCTCTTTAATAGCCCTCCTCTTTAACAGATCCATTAACCATTCACATGAAATAGTAGGAGGCAAAGCAGGGAAAAAGTCCCATATACATCCCAGCCAAAGCACAAATGATGAAAAGGGTAAAGTGCAAATAAATTTTGATGTTAATGTTCTTTAACTCTTTTAGTGCCCTAGAGAGGGAAGATGGAGTTCAACAAAAGGATATGGTTTGAAGCCCTCCAGAGCTGACCTGTAATGACAGGGAAGGAGCAGAATGACTCCTAAAGGAGAGACTGCAGGCTGCATGACCCTCAGCTGGGAGGGGTTAAGCAACTTTATCTGATCTTCAGCTATTTTACTGAACAATTAACAACCTACAGTCTGGGGAAGTTCAAAGCTAGAAGTGAAGCCAGGACCCCTTAAGACTCCAGCTGGCATTAAATGACAAGGAAGAATTCAGAAGCCAGACAAAGCTGTTATTATCAGCCATTGGTGAAGAAGAAAATGAAATTTCTGAAAAGGGAAAAAAGAAAAGGGAGAAAGAAAAATGGAATTTAGGAACATTTTTAATGCTTGGTTTTTATTCATTAAATTAAACTCAGCTTTAAAATCTTTTTGCCATTGTTAAACTTGTTTGATAAAGTTTCAATTAGAGAATACTTTTAATGCTGCTAGTAAAAAATAACCATGTTCATGAAAAGTTTATAGTTCTTGCAAAATAAAAAAATGATCAATTATTTTTCATTTATTTCTCATTTCAATGGAAAAGCATGTGACATTTAGGGATTAATTTTTTTGGAAATGATACTGGCTGGCATTTCAGCAGAAAAAAAGAATCTGGTATATTTCTTTGCTGTCTTGTTAGAAAAATATTCTAATCTCATAGGTTTAATAAATGGACTCTGGGAATTACCAAAATTACAAAAGATAAAAACTAGCTAATGTAGACATTAATATTAGATTCATGTTATTGAGAGTAATAAAAGGTTTCTAAAAAATGTAGGACTATAAAATGCTTAGCTGAATTTTAAATACCAATATTATAGAGACTGAAATATCTTTTAAACTAAATCTGAAAGCTAGGGCACTCCAGGGATATCAGTACAGACAGGATACAATTGAGTTGAGGTAGAAAGAGCCAGCCTATGTGGCCTTAGGTCTTGTGATATAGGAAATGATACAGGATCTCCAAATGATAGAGGGGAAATAGTATAACTCCCAACCTGCTACATGGCTGACACACCGAGTTTATGTTCCCCAAAATTGAAGAATGAATTTTAAGGAACAGTAGAGGTTAAGAATAATAAATCAAATATATATTGAGGGGAAAGATACAGCTCCTGACAGGCAGGAGGCGGCCTGAAAGTGGGTTGCTGTGGACCTTACTTCTCAGAGGAAGTTTTATAGAGCACAACCACATGGGTACAACATGGGTTACAGCTGTGATCAACTGATAAAATTATAAGTATAGTAGCTTAGGTAACATTGATCCAATGGGGAAGCAAGTCATGTAGCAAGTGTACATGGAAGGAACAAAGAACTTTTCAGGAAGGGATGAGTCTGAGGGTCTTGGTCACCCACCAAGGTGGCTGATGTCTATCTAGACTTCATTAGACCAAGTGTTACCACTTATCTTAGGCCTTGTCATTTCATCTTTGTCTTGAGGCCTGGCCTCCAACAGATGTGCCTCTGGCCACAGTTGCAATATATTTTTACCTTTGTCCTGATGCTCTCAACAGGCCTAACCCTGTCTGACTGCCTATAATAGACAGCCTAACTTAGTTGTCTATAACACCTAGATACATAAAAATCTCCAAAATAGATGGTTTTGGAGATACAGTGTTTATCTGTCATCACAATTCACTTATTATTCCTAACTGCAACGCCAGTAAACTAGTATAACACATAGAGACTCCACTTTTTGAGAGAGTCTTGGTTGCAAGAGGACATGGGAATACACTGAGAATTTAAAAAGGATAAACCAAGACTTGAGTGGATAATAAGGCAACAATGTCAATTATACATGAAAAAGCTGTATATTTTAAGATTAAGAGAAAGCTCTATGATCACAGTTTGAGACACTGATAGACCAATCTTCTTGGTTAAAATTGAATGGCTATTCAATGCCAGCAATAAGAAGCTTTGATCAATTGATGCAAAATAATCTCACAATGTTCAAAAGATCTCATCATTTTAACCTCTCATTCACTGTATTGTTTAAACATAATACTTCTTAAACCCATTGCTTGATTAAGCTTATTTGAAGAATTTCTTCTCAAGGCCACTCTTAACCAGATTTTAAAATTTTATTTCTTTCCAGGGTAATCTTGTGTAAAAATCCTATTGACTCAATAAAGTTTTGGGACTCCACTCCTAGTTTAGTACTTACTAGAAAGGAATCATTAGTTATGGCTTATTCTGTAACTTAATTCTTAAACCTGGGATTGCTTTGAACAAATACCCCCTGATAAATCCGAAGTCCTCTAATCATGAAAATTTATGGTTTAAAAATGTTCTGGAGAGATGTTGACTATTGTTTTTAATATCATAGTGTCAACATTTACAAGAAGATAATTTACTTATATTGTTAAATGGTGAGATATAAATGTTTGCAAATTACTCTCTGACTATATTAATGGTTTCTTATTCTATACAGGAACAAGTTTAAATTGCTAAGTATTATATAAATTACCTAGTGTCTTAGTTAAGCCCAAGGAAGATTGGATGTCCTCTTCCCGTGTCTCTTTGACATGTCAACTGAATTACTTTTAGATTTTCTCCAGGAAAAAGAAACAAGATATTTTGGGACTGGGTTAAAGTGCAATCTGAAGGAATAAATGGTGGTATGAATAGCTAGCTTCAGCCACAAGATGAGTGACTGTAACAGGTACAGTGTTATGGGTATTCTTGAACCCTGCATTATTTTGACATCCCAATGAAAAAGGTATACTCTGAAAGAAAGAAATATACTTTTTTTCCCCTAGTACTGGGGATTGAACTCAGGACCTTGCACCTGTGAGGCAGATGCGGCACCACTGAGCTAAATCCCCAGCCCTCAAGATATATACTTTTAAAAGTTAACAGGACTTGATTCCATTGGTCATCTCTGTCACTATGATAAAAGATCTTGAGGAGGAGAGATTTATTTTGGCTCATGGTCTCAGAGGATTCACTCCATGGTCAACTGACTCCATTGCTTTTAGGTCTGGAGTGAGGCAGAAGGATCATGGCAGGAAGGGGTAGGAGAGGAAAGCTGCACAATTCATGGCAGCCAGGAAGCAGAGGAAGTGGAAAAACGGCCGAGAGGAAGCTAGAAAGCCTAAGAGCACGAAACCAGAGAAATAGAAACCCTAAGAGCATGTGATTAGCATCTGCTGAGGGCTTTATGGTTGCATCACAATTTGGTGAAGGTGTCACATGGGCAGAGAGAGCAAGGATGCCAGAGAGATTTTATAACAAAGCCACTTATTTGATGACCCATGAATGAGTTAATCCCTTAATGCGGAGAGAGCCCTCATCACCTATTCATTTCTCAAAAGTTCCACATCCAAATACCACTAACGTGAATGTGGGGGTTAAGTTTCCAACACATGAAATTTGAAGGATGCATTGAAATCACAGCAGAAAACCAGGAAGTATATTTCCTTAAACGAAAGTGTCTCCGTACACTTGGACTATTGGAGCACAATGGAACACTCATTAAATGAGGGGTTTATAAGCAAGAGAACTTATTTCTCACAGTTCTGGAGGTTGAGGAGTCCCCAGTCAAGGCATTAGCAGATTTGTGCCTGGTAAGGACCAGCTTCCTGGTTCACAGATGCATTTTCTCTCACTGTGACCTCACTCGGTGAAAGGAGTAAAGGAGATCTTAGGGCGCTAATCACATTCACAAGAATAGAGTCCTTCCAACTCCTAACACCATCACATTGGCAATTAGGTTTCAATATATAAATTATTACTTTTTTAAATTTTTGGTACCGGGGATGGAACTCAGGAACTTACGCTTTTGAGGCAGGTGTCGGCACCACTGGGCTAAATCCTTGGCCTCTACAATATATAAATTCTTAGGGAAAACAAACATTCATCCCATAGCACTAGTTTTTTTGCTTGTGTAATAGAACTTGTCACACTTCTTGCTTCAGTTCTCCATCTGTTAAAACAGAAATAATTATAACACATATCTTATAGAATTATGAGGGTTTAATGAAATAATGCAAGAAATAATGAAATAATGAAGTAGTTAGCCAATAGTGAGTCTCAGTAATTATTAATTAATTATTACAAATTCATTTTTATGAAAAGCAAGTTTCAGCAATGAGTCAGTTAATTTTAATATTCAACTTGACTAAGACACTTCCAGATAAATGACTGAATGAAGGAGGTCTTGTACTCCTCAGTGGATTATATGTTCATAGATGAACATCAGTGGATTATATGTTCCTAGCTGAATGTGTTGTTAGGAGGTGGGGCAATTCTTTCCCTGGATAAATGATCCTTTTAGACAGAATCTAGTCAATTTGTTATAGTGCCAAGCATTTCTACAACTTTCGGTAGCATTTTTAATATTCTCCTATTGGGAAGTATCTTGGAGTTAAATACAATATCATATATGTTTAGAGTAGCTTTAGTCATAGCATAGAGGTTAATCTGGCCTATAAAGTACAGGGCTAGGAGTGTGCCAGTAAAGCCCCACTGAGGTATGGGAAACTGCTAGACCCTAACCATCTCTTAGCTTTACTCAGTTCTATAGTCTGAGTGATTGTGTCTTTCCAAACTCATGTTGGAACACTAATCTACAAAGCAATGGTGTTCAGAGATGGGACTTTTGGGAGGTGATTAAGTCATGATGACAGAACTCTCATAAGTGGAGTCAGTGCCCTCATAAAAGAGGCCCTAGAGAGAGCTCATGGTTTTTCACCATGTGAGATTACAGGGTTATAAAGCAGCAGGCCCTCACAGGATGGCAAATCTGCCTGTGCCTTGATCTGAAATTTTTTTCCTTCAGAACTGTGGAAAATAATTTTTTTTTTCAGTACTGGGAATTGAACTCAGGACCTTGTGTTTGCCAGGGAGGTGCAGTGCCCTGAGCTAAATTCTAAGCCTCTAAATTTCTGTTATTTATAAGGTATTTAGTTTATGATATTTTTGTTGTGTCAGCTCAAATTGACTAAGATACTCATAATCACAAAAGTCTCAGAAATTGTCTTTTCCTACACTCCCCACTGAGGGCTGGTGTTTACTTGTAGGGCACACAAAAGCCTGCAATAGATGAAAGAAAATGTGAATATTTTCTTGAATATTCAAGAGCTTAGAATATTCAAAGCAACTCCACTGTCTATGTAGTAGACTTCTTAATGGTTTTGATGATTAGTTTAATTGACTACTTTTTTGGTTTGGAGGCTACCTGGAGGATTAATAGAACATACTTCTCAGTTTGTCGGGGTAGGTTAGAGAGGGCATGCCTTTGAAGCGTATATCTCTTGCTGGCATTCTTCTCCTGTGCTCTGCTTCCCAAATGACATGAAATAAGCAGTTCTGTTCTACCACAGTCTTCCACCATGATGGCTGACCATAAACTGAAACCTCTGAAACCATGAGTCAAATAAAACCCCTCCTTTAAATTCCAAGTATTTGGTATTGTGTCCCAGAAATGGGAAAGTTAACACAGAAAACTGGTACCAGAGAAGTGGGTCATTGCCGTGACTATTCCTGACCACATGTTTCAGAAGCTTTTGGAACTGTTTTTTTTTTTTTTTTTTTTTTTGGTACCATGGATCGAACTCCGGTCCTTGCGCTTGAGCAGCAGGCGGCGAAACCACTGAGCTAAATCCCCAGCCCTGGAATTGGTTTTTGGGAAGAGTTTGGAAATGTTTGAAGATGTGGGCTACAGAAGCCCTAGAACTCTGTAAGCAGAGTCTGACGAGCCGTTCTGGTTGGAGATCAGAAGACTAGAATGCTGAGAGGAATACAGAGAGGAAAGATCAAGCTGAGGTTTTAACTTAAACAGAGTCCCAGTGAGGACTCTGTTGGGAATTAGATTAGAGGCTATATATGTTATACTTTGACAACCAACCAACCAACAAAACAAACAAACAAACTGGTCTATATCTTGCCCATGTCCTAAGACTTTTTGCAAGGCTGAGAGGTATGGACTAATGATCTGGTGGAGAAAATTTCAAGACAATTCAAGTTTAGGCTGGGCATGAGTGTGACGGAGCCTGCCGTCACCTGTCGAACGGTTCCTGAATGGGGAAGTAAGGATTAAGAAAAGAAAGACAAAGAAACAGAGTCGGGAGGGCTCCCAGTTACCGAGCTACTTTATTGACTTTACTGTTCTCTTTTATAGTACTCAAGAATAGAAAACATCTTACATAAGGCACATCTGGAAATTCCCCAGGCCTTGAGACAGTCCCGTGTTTTCTTTTCCCTAGCTCCGTGTCCTTGTGCTGTTCTTATCGCTTTCTCCTACGCCCAGCTTCTTCAGAGCTGGGCAGCAAGCTCTACAATATTTCACTTAACCCTTTCATAGGAAATCCAAGTTGTCCATCTTAATACTTACAGAGCTGTTGGCTCTCCACACATGAGTACTTCTTGCTGCTATTAGCCAGATTTATAGTGAGAATTGGCAGTAAAAAGTAGAGAAGAAAGACTTGAAATGCTTAAATTTTGACTCTAAAAGAAGTATGACAATGGGCTCATGGAATTCAGTAGTCTTACCATGTTTCACATCATCCAGAAGCAGCTAGATTGATATAAAGGTGGAATGACCTTTTGAGGATGCATTTACAGCACCAGCTAAGTGACAATACCTTGCAGGGCTGGGGCAAGGTTCTCAAGAAGGGTGTGTTTACTCTGAATCAACAGCCAATGTATGGTACTATTTCTCCCTTATCCAGGATTCAATTACAGAAACAAGGATTGTAATTGTCATGAGTATTTTTTTCTCTTCTTAAAAGAATATGCTTGTGCACATATATTAAGGAGATATCTTTGTTTTCTTTGTATTCCTCTACCATGTACTATAATGTTGATTGACCAATATTGGTTCTTAAATATTCATAAATCTACATTAGAATATTTAAGTTATGGAATGTCAGGAGGATAAATATCACCCAAAGAAAAAAAAACTTTACCTCCTATTCTAGGGAGGGAATCAGTACATTTCTTGTTGTACACAGGATAGTTGTATCATGTTAGGCAGAATTATGAACTTACTATTGTCTTTATTTGAGATTAAGTATAGTTCAAAGAGATGTAATTAGGTGAGGAGTTGACAAGTGGTGAAATGTGATGGCTAAGATACATTTTCAACCATATTGGCTTGGAAATCACCTACAGGATTAGTAAGGCACACTTCTGGGTACATCTAGGTGGGCCACTGGGGGTTTGCCTATGGAGAGGATATTTCTTGCAAGTGCTTTACATCAGTGCTGGCCACCACGAACTGAGCAGCTTTTCTTCACCATGCTTTTCTGCCATGATATTTCTGCCTAGATACAAGCTGACCATGGATTGAGCTCTCTGAAACCTGTGAACCAAATTAAACCTCTCCTCCTTTAAAATGTGGGTATATGGAATTGTGTCCCAGTGACTGGAAAGCTAACTACTATAGTGGTTGACTACTATAGCATGTTTTTGTAGTTTTGACATAAGGCTATGTTAACATCCCATTTTTGGGGTCACTATATAGTCCAAAGGAACCTGTGCTATTTAGATATTTTGCAGAGCACCACTTTGGTCCACTGTAATAATGACATTTAATACCAATAGAGGAAGAAAAATAGCAAGTACACTGGAGCCCTTGGTGAGACACATAGGAAATAAACTCTACAAATAATTAGGTGCCTGTTTTCCCAGAGAAGTTTTAGGGGTTCACTGATCTGAAGCTTACCAAGATATCACTTCCAAAATATTATTTTATCTTACATCTTCCACAAATAAGAAGGATGTACAATTTATTCTAGGGATTTTTGCATTCTTGGTCAGTGTATTCTATACTTGAGAATACTACAGTAGTTTACTGATATTTCATCTTCTGTAGTTTCAGTTACTTATGATCAATCATGGTCTGAATATATTAAATGGAAAACTCCAGGAGTCGAATGTTATGGGTTATATCTCAATGTCTTCTCAAAGCCTCATGCACTCATAGGTGGGGCTTTTTGGAGGTTAATAGAATATGGGGATGTGCTATTCATCAGTGGATTAGTACTCTGAACAATTTATAGCCAAATGGGATTTTGGGAGGTGAATCCTGGTTGGGGAAGGTGGGTCACTGAGGGTGTGGCCTGGAAGGGTGCGTCTCCCTCTCTGCCCTTCCTCTCTCTCTCTTTCTCTCTCTCTCTCTCTCTCTCCCTCCCTCTCCCTCTCTTCCCCTCTTTCCCTCCTCTCTTGGTGCCATGCCTGGAGCTATTTCTTCTCTGTGATGCCCCTCTCCTATGCCACCCTGCCTTGGAGCCAGCTGACTATGGATTGAAACTGTTGCAAATTGTGAGCCAAAACATTTCCTTCTTTAAATTGTGGGTGTTGAGTACTGTGTTTCAGTGTTGAGAAAGTGACTAATACATTAAAAATTTATAAGTTTAAATTGTGTACTGTTCTGAGCAGTATGATGAAGCCTCATGCTACCATCTTCTAAACTTCCCAAGATATGAGTCTTTCCTTTGTATAAGGTATCCACACCACAAAAGGTA
>NW_004624744.1:22009642-22031336 GCF_000247695.1 Heterocephalus glaber
TCTTCTGTTGAGTTTCTGGAATCTTAACAATTATAAGCCTAGGTGTAGATTTTTTTTGATCAGCACTATTTGGAATCCTATATGCCTCACTTATCTGTATGTCATGTTCTTTCCCCCTGCTTGGAAAGTTTTCTGCCTTTATTTCTGTGAAGAGTTTTTTTTATGTCATCTGCACTCTCTCCTGTTTCTTCGACTCCAATCAGTCTTATGTTGTTCTTCTTTGCATTGTCTAGCAGCTGCTGGATTTATTTCTCATGGTCCCTTACAATTTTGTAGCAATTTTTCTTTTCCTGGTCACTAATTGCAATCTTATCTTCTGTATCTGAAATTCTATTCTCACATTGGCTCATTCTGCTGTGTAGACTTTCAGTGAAGTTTTTGATCTCCTGGAAATCTATTTGCATGTTTTATGGATTCCATTTGTTTCCTGTGTTGGGATTCCATCATGTTCCTCAGCTCCTCTCTAGATTTATTTATTTATTTTTATTTATATATATAGTTATTGGTACATTTTAGGTATAAAATACATTTACATTTATCTTTGGGTGTTTGTACCAGAACACGATGTATCTTAGTTCTTATTTTTTCTCCCATTACCTGTGCACCTTTCACCCCCTCCATATCATATTTAATTTAGTTTGAATTTACCAACTATTTCACCTATAAAATTTTTTTTTCTTTTTCTAACATTGGGGATTGAACCCAGAGTTTAACATGGGGTTACATCCCCAGATCCTCCACCCCACACACATTTGTTTTTGTTTTGTTTTTTGTACCAGGGATCGAACTCAGGACCTTGCACTTGTGAGGCAGGCACCAGAACCACTGAGCTAAATCCCTGGCCTGTTTTTTTTTTAATTCTTAAGTTCTTTTATTGGTACATTTTAGGTATACAATACGTTTACATTTATCATTGGGTGCTTGTACCTTTACATGATCTATCTTGGTTCTTATTTTTTCCCTATTACCTGTGCGCCCTTCCCCTCCTCCTCCCTTCCCTATTTACATAGACTTCATTTCCATTTTTTTCTTTTCTTATAATTTTTCCTTTCCCTTCTTTCCTTTCCCCTTCCCCTCCCACCACTCCTACCCCTTTCGACCTTTCTTCCTATTTCAAATTATTAATTATTCATTTTAATCATTTTAACTCTTATTTACACTTTCAGTTTCTCACACTAGAGAAACTATTCGGTATTTACACACATTTTTAAAAATAATGAGCAGGGTCTCACTAAGTCACTGAGCTACCCAGACTGGGCTAGAACTTGTGATCTTCCTACCTCAACCTCAGAGAATGCTGAGATTACAGGTGTGTGCCACCACACCCAGTTCCAAGTTTCTTATAATTTACCAGCTAAAAATTGTAATTCATTATTAGCAATATAGGAAATTTGTAGATAAATGAGAGGATTCAATGAAATTGTCATTTTACTAAGCTATTTTGGCTAATTTTTTAAACATGCATTTAATATCTTCTATGTGTTGGTCATTGTGTTATGTGCGGAGGAGGCAAGAATGGACAGCTCTGTTCTCACTTGGAATGAAACACAGAAAAAGCTAGCATTGAAATTACTATAAGACCAAACATGCTGTAATAAAGAGAAACAGTAAGGGATCAGTTTTAGAATCTTGGAAACAGTCTCATGGCCAGCAACGTTGGAGCTGGACATGCAAATGTGTAGGAATTTAGTGTGTGCAGATTGAGAAAAATCAGGCAAGTCATTAGCAATGGAGCATATTGGAGCAATAGTGAGCAAGTCTGGTTTGCTTGGAGCATAGGGTCTATGAGCAGAAGCAGTGGGAGGTAATTTGAGGATGCATGTTGGTATCAGATCACAGAACACAGAAGTTTGGATTTTATTCTCAAGAAAGTGGAGATTCATTAAATGTTTTGAGATGTGATACAACATGATTTGCAACTGTGCTTCAGCAGATCTTTCTAGTAGCGATATTCAGAAGGGAGAATGTCCAGAAAAAAATGATTTAAGAAGGGAGGGAGAGAGAGAGAGACAGAGAGAGGAAGGAAGAGGATGAGTGGGGAGAGGGCTGACTAAATGTGTGTGTAGGTGTGTTGTATGTTTCTAACTAGCTAGTGCAGCAGAGAAATCTTAGATATTTTATTTTATTTCAAACTAATCAACATATCTATCATCTTATATAATTAGCTTTCTTTCTTTCTTTCTTTCTTTCTTTCTTTCTTTCTTTCTTTCTTTCTTTCTTTCTTTCTTTCTGTGGTGAGAACATTTAAAATCTATTTTCCTGGAAATTTCAAGTATACAGTACATCATTTTAATTACAATTACATTATTCTATGCTAGATCTCCAGAACTTATTTTTCTATGCATAACTGAAATTTTGTTCCTCTTGACCAATATCTCCCTATTTCTTTCTTTCTGCTGACTGGTGACCATCAGTCTACTATGTGTTTCTATGAATTTGGCCTTTTAAGATTCTACATATAGGCAAGATCATCTATATGTATCTGGCTTATTTCACTTAGCACAATGTCTGTCGGGATTCTTCATATTACAAATGACAGGACTTCTTTCCTTTTAAAAAATATGGAATAGTATTTCATTAAGTGTATGTACACTTTCCTTACCCATTCATCTGTTGACAGATGTTTAAGTGATCCCTACTAATGTTTAATTAGATGCTAAATGTTATAATTTTACACTTGTGAGTAGTAGATCTTGTTGAATATCTTTAAAAAAATCTTCTAGTGTATTTCATGCAGTTAAGTGACTTGTAGACTTATAGATCAGTTTGATAGGTCTAGAGTTGATGTTTCTCCAGATTTAGTTCTGCCTTACTATGACAGTTTGATTTTTTGCAGGTAGTCTCTACAGGTTATGCTCTGTATTCTACCTGGCCCCTCTACCTTGGACTGTGACAACTTGAGGGGCCTGGGCTTCAGGGACCTCTGGAAATAACTTGGTTTACAGATTTTTAGTAATATTTCCCCCCTGTATGTTTTTACCCAGTAAGATTTACTTTCTCTTGGTGTGTACAAATATATAGAATTGCTGGATCATAAGGAGGTGGCATGGAGGTGGGGGTCAGGGACTGTGTATGGAGGTGGCTCCTTCTGAGAGAGATGGTGGAGTATCATGGACTCTGGGCTCTGTGTTAACTTGTCAGTGCTGGTGAAGACTGCAGCGGTCCTCCATGGCAACATTTGCTGGGGTCCTCATGTTCCCTTCTCCTTCCACTGGGAGATGTCAGGGCTGGGGTTATTCCTCCCGGGTTTGGGAGATTCCAGACTAGAAGATGGAGTGGCAGAGATAATATGCTTCCTACCTTGAGTTTCTGTGCTCCTTCTTCTGTGTAGTCCAACGTTCTTCCAGAGCTATGTTCACCAGTAGGTAGTTCCTTAATTGTTTTGTGGAAAGACAGGCATGAGGATCTTTCAACAGGTCATCTTGCTGATATGACCTCTGCTTTTTTTTTTAAAGAGAAATTTTAAGCATAATAGTTCCTTTGAGGAAAGAGACCACATTATAAATTGAATTTCTCAGTTTCTTAGCTTTATGACATTATCACTTTCCAAATCCTGGTCTCTTCATTTAGCATAGTATGAGTGATATTAGTTGGTACAACAGAACAGTTAGCAGACATCATCATCTCTAAACAAAGCATGGTAATATGAGGTGATCCTCATCCAATGCACTCTTTTACACTTATTCTCTGTATTCCTGCCAGTTTCCTTATATGCATTTTCTCTGACTCATTATATTAAAAAATTTGTAGCATATTATTTGTGTTAAAAGGAAACATGAAGATATCAAGATGACTAAAACATAAAATGTTAATATGAATAAGATAACTATAGTAAATACAAATTCAACAGGGAAAACATAGACCAGGGTATTATTATTCAGTTTTTCTCACTCTTTTGCTTCTCAGTTCTTATGTCTTTGGGGACTGATTTAAGATGCTGAGTCGAAAAGAGGACTGAAAGATGCAGAGAGAAGCTAAATGTATGTAGGATCAGACCTGGAGCCCAGTCTTTCAAAAAAGAACATGCTAAAGAATAAGGCGGTGAGATGAGCCATCAAACTGGAGGGTGTTTACATACTAAAGTTAAAAAAATTATAGATATAATTACATAAATAATATAATAATAATAATATATAAAATTATATATATAGAGAGATTGGGAATTTGAATAATAAAGAGAATTGAGAATGAGGATTAAAATAAATTTACATCCATCCCATCCCCTCTTATCATGAAGTGCATCTTTTCTCATTAAAACATGAACGCACAGTACTCTTCAGAGACTTCATAGTCATAATTGTGGCCGTGTGGGTGTGGCTGTGCAATGAACCACAGTGACAGCAAGAAGACTTGGTTTCCTTGGGGATGGACAGATTTCCCAGAGGTTTCTACACTTCTACAGTTTGCCGGTGAAATGTTTTAGGATAAACAACTAATAATCTCTGACTGTGCACAACATTCAGGATACTTAGCATTTTTGCTGGCTTCTGTACTCACAGCTCTCCCCCACACCCTTCTACTTGGCCATATGATAGCTGCTAAAGAATCTTCTTCATTCTCAATTTCCTTTCAATGCTATGTTCTCAACTCATTGCTTCAGAGCCTAACTGGCTGCAGTTCAGGGCCTTCAATGTGACTTACTATTATGTATCAGCTTCTCCATGCCCTGGAGAATGCTCAGTATGTGTGAGGGGCCCCAATTTTGCCAGTGGTGAAGCTGAGGCAGCTGACTATGGGAACTAAAGGTTTCACTCGAAAATTGCTTAGGTTTATCCTGTTGAAGGCTTCAGCTCAGCAATATAGTAAACAATGATGGGAAAATTGCAATGTACCAGGTGCATATAGCATTTCCAGTAATGATTATAAATAAATGCAGCAGGAAAATCTTAATGCTAACAGAGGATGGAAAAAAAGAAACAAGGTCTTTACAAACCACACATACACACATACACACACGCACATATATATATATATAAGCTACACACACACACACACACACACACACATATTTTTTTACAGTGAGATGAACCAGTGCCCATTTGACTCAAATAGAAGAAACATCTGCTGACAATTTGAGATGGTGATAATATGGCAGCCCTGAAATATTTCACACTTACTCAGGCAAAATAGTGCTTTTATCTTCCTAAGTAACCAGTATGTGTCCTGTTGAGCAGTTGCTTTGAAAGTGGTCTCTGTTCCCCTGATAGCTCCGTGTTCTCCTCTATTTCACTGTAATTAATACCCTCAATATGAATAGCTAAACCTTCAAAAAGATTTGCCAGCCTTGCAACCACTACATTTCCAATTACACACATAATTAGGCACATAATTGAACATGAACACTAACATTTTCCAACAGGTGGTGAGTAGGCAATTTCCATCCATCAGCTCAACAACAGCTCTCTGGCCAAATCATGACTCTCTTTTAGAGTTGTAATACATCAAGTGTTTTTAACCAAATTTTAAAAAAATTTCTTCTTTTAATGGCAACATTTAGGAGAATGAAGTTCTAATTCTAATCCAATATTGCAGGGCAAAGCAAGGGTTAATATTTCCTTATGTGAAGTTAGGCATCAATGAGATTTTTGTGTGAGCTATAAAATTGTATCAAACTAAGTCCTGCTAGATAAATTTAGTGTTAGACTTAAGATTTTCTGAGATAACTAATCTCCAACAGGTTTTTAAAAGGCACTTTACTGATCTATTTTTCTTTCAATCATCAGAGTCTTGATGATCTGGAGTAAAAATCATCTCTGTTCTGAAATATTATTATATGTAGTTACAGCTTACACTGTTATTGCATCTTCTTATAAAGAAACCAAAATGAAGCTACTAAATTCAAGAAGATGTCAAGGTAAAGGATATAAGCAGATTTTAATAAGTGAGACATAGTTCATCAAGATTCTGGGACTAGTTTGCCTACTGTAAATGCCATTACATATCTGTTCAAGCTAAAATCCTTAAGTTTATCAGATACAAATATCTTTCTAATTAATGTCAAATAATTTTGGGAGCCTGTTATAACTCATAAAGCACTTTCACTGGTTGATTATCAAGGCATTACATAATCTAGTTGTCATTATGTTATTCAGAGGCAGCACAAAGTGAGTAGAGAGCAGAGTCTCTGGCATATCTAATTCTATTTTTACTAGTGATATCCCAGGTAAGATTATAAGAGCTTATATCCTCTGATTGAAAGACTGAAATATTTTTTTTAAAAAGGGTTGTACCAATGAGCACCAGCTACTCTTTATACTATTTTCTTAAGACTGGTAGAAGAAAACTAAAGTATAGTAATATGTGCTGCTGAATGATGGAGTAGATTTGGTAGCATGAAATAAGAACCTCACATCTAGTTAGTGATTTCTCAGCAAGTATGGTCATTGACTCTGCATATTAAACCGCTTGCTTTCTTTTGGACTGTTGGATATTATAGGTGCAAGTGTCTCCCCCAAAGCTTTTATACATAGTATGAACTCACTTTTCTCCATGAGAAAACTATGGACACACAGAATGCTTTCTGAGATCTATTTTTACTTTTTCAAGTTTTTGCTTCTAGTAGAAGCCTGTCAGATCACCTGCTAATCAATTTAACAGGACTTCTTTTATAGGTTAATATAATGAAATAAATAATTCCTATACTTATTATTCATTTGAAAAGCCATGAGGATAATTTTTGTTATAATTAAATATTCACTGATAACTAAACTGCCAGTTACACAAGGTCCATTACAAGATGAATCAATTATGTATATACCAATATAGGAAGCCCAGTGCATTAAATAAAATCCTGCAATAATAAGAAAAGAAAAATCACATTTCTAAAAATTTAGAAAGTAATGAAACTTTACAATTAGAAGGGGACAGCTAGAGTATATAATGGAGCCTTGCTACTCTAGGGAGTGTTTCTCTGGGAATCAAGAGGTTTCTGTTTAAATTCAGGCTTAAATATTAATGAAATATGGAACATGGGAGAAATGATTCAACCTGGAAGGTCTCAGGTACATCATCTGACAATGCAAGGAGTAGCAGGGAAGAGGTTTTAATAATGGTGTCTGCTATAAACTTTATGATTTTATCGTCATTGCTCTCCCAGACTATTGCCCTATGAGACAGTTCTATGGAATATTCCTTAGTGAATTGTGTGCTACATAATTCTGGATTTCTACCATCTAACTATCTGCTGTAGTTTGGATCTTGAATGTTCCCTCAAAGCTCATGCAGTAGGGGTCTGGTTCTTAGGGAAACACTATTGGGAGATATTGGAGCCTTCGAGTGATGATGCCCAGTGGAGGGCCTCAGGTCTGCAGGTGTGGCCCTTGAAGAAGAATGTGGGATCCTGGCCTCTACCTCTTTCTCTTTCCTCCCTGGCCAGAAGGTGAGCAGTTCTGTTCTTTCATAATGTGCTGCCATGATGTACCGTCTCACAGGTCAAAAGCAATGAGGTCAATTGACCTTGGGCTGGAACCCCCTAAACTGTGATTAAACATGAAATTTTCTCTTTCAGTTAAGTATCTCAAATATGGTATTTGAGTAAAAGAAATATAGAGCTACAAACTATTGAAAATTAAAGAATACAGAAGTTTAGAGAAGAGTAGTTGTATTAGTCAACTTTCCAGTTGCTGGAAAAAATACCTGATGTCTACAATTTAAAGGAAGGGAAATTTAATTTGGCTGATGTTTGAATGGGACTCAGTCCATGATCGTCTGGCTTTGAGGCAGGAAATTCACAACAGAAGGGTGTGGTGTAACAAGGCTATTTACTTAGCTCATGGTGGCAGGGAAGCAGGGTAGCGGAAGAGTGCCAGAGAAGGAGCCATGGACAAGATGTAGTTACTAAGGTCCTACCTTTCTGACTCACCCACACATACCCAGAAGTATGTTCCACCAATCCCCTGAGCCAATGATGGCAACCTTGTAGGGCTTTCAATGATAACAAACAATCAGCTGCAGCATGCATGCCATAGGTTCACTACCATTGCGGTAGGTTAAGTAATCAAGCCAATCAAGTTGACATAATTTAGCTTAATCATCCATATCCCACCCTGTGTGAACCAGGTATCCAAAAACATCTCCTTAAACCATACTTAATACCTGAATAAACACAAGGTCATAATTCTATCCAGGATGATATGACTATCTTGTGTATAACCAAAAATGCAGTGATCTTTTTCCCAAAGCCTTAACAATTCCAGTGTGTAAAAAAACATTCAAGTCCAAGTTACTTCTGAGACACAAGGCAAACATTTATCTGTAAACTTTTGTAAAAATAAAAAATAAGTTTCAAAATCCCAAGCTACAATGACATAGGGTAAACATTTCCTTTCCAAAAGGGAGAAAAAAGGAGATAGAAGAGAATCAGACCAAGGCAAGACCAAATCTTAGCAGGACAAGCATTAAATCCTGTAGCTCCATATCTGGTATTTGGGGCACATGATGGTAAGAGGTGACATTCAGAGGGCTTGAGAAGCCCCACTCCTCTGGCCTTGATAGTTGTAACCCACAGAGCCTCTCTTTGAGCTGACTCTGTTTGCAGCCTTCAGTTTTTCTTGGCAGACATTTCACATTCCTGGCATCCCCAACTTCCTGGGGTCTCCACTGTACCACTGACTTCATTCCCACAGTTTCATACACTTCCCTCTCAGGGAGTCCTTATCTGGCCTCCCAGGTCTACCACTGAAATTTGGTTGGAAGCTTTCCTGATCCCACAAGTCTTGCATTCTTCGTGTTATTAGAACCACCATCACATGGACAAAGTTAAGGTCTGCTGTCAGTGGAAGGAGTAGCAGACCCTCTTGAACCATGGCTACAGTGGTTGCCTTTTAGTGCCCAGATGGATGAATATGGTGAAATAAATCCTGAGGAAGCAATTTCTTAGAAGACTCTTCTTCAGCTACAGTTCCAGGGATTCTCTTCTCAAGTCAAATGTTTATACTCTTGTACCTTTGTGTCTTGATGGAGTGTGTTTTCCTGATTCCTGAGATTCCTCTAAGGCATTTTTGTTTTTGCCTTTGTACAGGTATTTGTTTGTTTGTTTTAATGGTACTATTGTCTTCAGCAGCCATCCCTCATTTGACCCCAAATTTACACATTTTTTTGTAGGCCAAAATGTAGGTTTTCTAAATACTTTTCTGTTTTTTGCCTGATTCTCACTATAAATCCTGCTAAAAGCAATCAGCAATACTCATGCCACAGCCCGAATGTTAGGTTGCTTTGAAATTTCATATGTCAGATCAGTTAGTCTGCTGTCCTTAATCTCAGTCTCCTGCAAAGTCTCAGGTCATGGGCCAAATATAGGCAAATTATCTGTCAGAGTCTAACACAAATGGCTCCTAGTTCAAAGGCCAACATACTCCTTGTCCCCAACTGAAAACTCCTGAGCCCAGCCTTTACTGTCTTTATTCCTTTCAGCATTCAGGCCTTTTAAATTCCAACCAGGCTATGCTTATAGCATTCTTAGGCTTCTCTAGCTTGCATCTCCAAATCTTTCCAAACACCTTTGAAAGCCAGTTCCAAAACCACATGATCATGTACAGTTGTGGCAACAACCCTACTCTTGGCATCAATTTTCTATATTGGTCAGCTTTCCTATCACTCAGACACAATATTTGATACTTAAAATATAAAGTAAGACATGTTTAATTTGGCTTATGGTCACAGGGGATTCACTCCAAGCTGATCTGACTCCAAGGCAGAAACATCATGGACAACAGAAGATATGTTGGAGCAAAGCTGCTTAGTTCATAGTGGATAGGAAGCAGAGCAGGAAAATGGTGCCAGGGACCAGACATAGACCCCAAGATCATGGCCCCCATGACCCACCCAGACATACCCAGAAGTGTGCTCTATCATTCCCCTGGGTGGTTCCCAAACCAATGAAGTTGACGCAATCAAGCTTACATGAAGCAGGATGAAACTTGAGAAATGAAGAACCTATCATCATTTAAATATGTTTCTACTCTTTAGAATTTTTCATTCTATCCAAGGAAAATAAAAAGCATCTATTTTAATAAGAGAATGGGAGAAAGGAAACATAGTAGATGCATTTATTTTTATATGTAATATTTTATATTCAGCCCATTTCTGAGATGTTATTATCAAGAAACTTGCATCTCGTGGGCTGGATTCTCTTCTGTTCATTCTTGATGAATGTGTTTTCTGATTTGGTCTGAATATTTTCAGATATAGAACTATACCATCAGAAGAACACAGGGCTTGAAATAAATGGGAAAAGTAATCGATCTGAATTGTGGCTCTACAGCTGTCTAACCTCTGTATTTATAGGCAATGCAAACCTGGCTACTGACCGTGGAGAGCTGTCACGTTTGATTAGATTAAGAATATACATACACATACACATGCACATACACATACACATGCACATACACACACATACACACACAAACATTCATGTGTGTGTTTCATAAGACAACATTTAAGAATTAGATGCTAGTTTTCTTTCTAATTTCCTTACTTCACTTTCTTCTTAGCTTCAGAGAAAAGAGTGAAATAAATGAAGTCACTTTGGCACTTTCCATCTGCTGACATTTTGGAAAATTCATAACAACTCTCACATGTAATGGGCTATTTTTCACTAAGGTGTTCATTGATAAATGCTAAAGGTATTAATACTTCTGGGGGGATTTGAATCTTAATTGTAGCCTCTTAAGAATTTCAATGCCTTCCAAGTCCTAAGAAATAAAATTCTAATGGAAGTGTTGAAAACTTATTTACAACTCACATATCCTAGGTTAGTCCAAATATTGTGAAGTAGTCCAAATATTTTGTTTTTTAAAAATATTTTTCAATGTAAAGGACTGGTTAAAAGTTCTTTCAATGTAATTTTAACTTTTCAAACCTTGTCATATACAAATAAGCACATCAAAAACTCCTTTGTCAGACTGTGCTTATGTGTTGACTTAGAAATAATGTCCAGGTAATTGTGACAGACAGCTACTTTTACAGATATTTTTGGAAAGAGGGATTTCTGACCTGTCTCAAATCACACACACAGGGAATTGGGCAGGACAGATTTGGCCCTGTGGACATTTGGCAGTGTAACCTTCAATTATTTTCTGGTTGGCAAAGATTCTACTTAACATGAGAGCTACATTATATTTTACATTTTTAAAATTTTATTTTAAATGATGATATAACTACAGTCAAAATTTCTGATGGAACTATTTCAGTGCAGGAGCCCCATAATGAGAGACTGAGTGAAAAAAGAATGCCGAATTTAGCTGGAGTCTACCTTCTAAATTACTCCCTGAAGTAATTATCGTAAGTGTCCAAGTGGCACTCACTATAACTCTGCTCACGAGAGTGTATTGGCTTAATGCACTGGCTTGTAACACTGGCTAATTTGTATTGGAGAATTCCAGACTGTGATGGAGAGTGATTACAGAATACACAATTAATGTCAATGACTGAAAATTCAGTTGCCGACAATTGTAGGTTATGGACAATGGATAATTAAAATATAATTAATGAGCTAATTAAGATGTCAGCAACAGAGATGTTTTGTTGATTCAACAATCATTAATATAGTCTTGGTTCTAACACATTTTAATTCTTAATGGAGAAACACTGATCTCTAATGGCTAATACCTCTGCTTTATGACATGTGCAAAATCATTCTTTGAAGAAGCTGGACACTAATATTTACCATGAGTCACCAGATACATGCATAAGAGCAGAAGTCTCCTGAGCAGATATATAGATCCAGAAGCCTGTCTCCGTGTAAAACTTGACATCTTCCTTTTCCTTTTTTAATGTGATTCATTCTTCATTTGCTAACTTCATAATCTGCAAATTATGACCCTGCTCTTTCTTGAGTGTTCATGGTCAATGGGCCTTTGACAAACTCAATCAACTGCCTGTGCAGCAATGATATTTGATTGTTCAGGGTATTTTGCAAATGCTACTCAGTTTCCACTTTTTACAGTTCATTAATTCCCTGAGAATAGGATGGAAAGGAAGGTCAGGAAAATGAAATGTGGTACAGGCGGAAACTCTCTTCTCTGATCCCACAGAAGAGGAGCCACCTGAAAGTATGTATGTCTACTTTCTGACCTGAGCTGTATAAGAGGCTTTGAGAAGTTAGGAAGAGGTAATTTATTCAACAACTAAGCAATTTATTCAAGACATAGTTGGCCTCAACTACCAAGTGTTTCATTGTGGAAAGGCCCCAACTGATAATCATTGTAGCTTTGAAGAGGGAGTTTCCTATCAAGTTGTAGAAACTAGACTGAAGTAGAGGAAAAGTATTTTGTTTGCCTTTACATGTATGCAGTTGATGAATGAGTACAACCCCTTTCAAGTAAAAATGACTGGAATATTTCTTTTCAGTAGTTTAGTTTTAATATACATTGTTTGAAAAAGTCTAAAAACTATGTTATATTCAATAATACATTAAATAAATTATAATTTTATTAATCATACAATATATGTAAAAATAACATCATCTATGTGTATATAAATTATTAGCATGTATATTTGTAAGCCATATGCAATTTAGTCTTCATGGAATTTTTAGTCTTTTAATGAATTCACAGAATCTGCAAAAATTTGGAATTTCATAATACTATTGTCCCTCAAGGATCTCTAAGATCAAGGGGTGTAAAACATTGGATTTTACAATATGTTTTGGTAATATACCATACTGGTAGGTAAGAGAATAAGGTATAACAAAGAAAAATTATTGACATTTTAAATTTTTAATTCAATGACATGCACAACAAAAATGGTAAATTAATAGAAGCTGTAAGTTACAAGTATGCCATTGTCTTTGTTCATTTTCCACTGCTATAACAATACCACAGTCAGGGCAGTTTATAAAGAAAAGAAATGTATCTTTCAGGATGCTGAAGGCTCAAGATGGAAGGGATACATCTTTCTGCGTCATAACATGATGGAGGCATCACGTCATGAGACTGCATTAGAAGGGGGAGAGGGGGACAAAAGAACACATGTGAGACTGCTCGGTTTTATCACAAAGCCACTCCTGTAATAGCTAACCCACTCTAATGACAATAGCAACAATCCATTCTTGAGAGTGGAGCCTTCATGACTCAATCACCTCTTAAGGTTTCCACCTCTTAGTATCACTATGCTAGTTTAATTTTAACGTGAACTTTGGGGGAGACATTCAAACCATAGCAACCATTATGGACTAAGATAAGAAAGGTTTTAGAGAAGATTGGGAGAGGGATTGAAGTTTGAAAGATGAGTTGAGAACAGCAAGGAAAAAAGAAGGCACGCAGACGTTACAAGTAGAAAGCAAAACTGTAGAGGCCCTGATGGCATTAATCGTACCATGGGGAAGGAGAAGAAGCTGGAAGAGTAGAATGAAAGTGTGTTGTTAGGAATAGTATTTGGATTATTAGCAACAATAATACAGGCAATTGGAAGTCAGAGTGTTGTTAGTGCACAGCCAAAAGTAACTTTCTTATGTAAAACAGCTAGGAGGAAAAGGGTAGCAGTATAACTAAAGACTCCTGCCTGGAATTTGTTTAGCATGCATGTGACATCCTAAAGCATGGGTGTACCTGAGGTCTCCGTGCATAGGACCACAGTGACACACAAGAGGAAAAGTCTCAGTAACTACCTCCCAGTGGGTATTTGCAGCTGCTGAGACCTGGACATAATACCAAGATCTCTCTAAAATGATATTAGATGTTCTTTGATCTAATTTGAATTTTGTTGCTTATTATTTTTCTATGAAGGAACTAAGTTCAATTTTAAAGAGAAAATGGTCTCCTTTCAACTTCAGGAGACAATAAGGTTAACGAGCTCCAAGGAGATGAGAACAATAACACCTGATGGATTCTGGGAGTATACATAAATTGGAGTTGCTTTATAGGAACATGAATGAGTAGGAGAAGCTGGCCTGCAGTGGAAAGCAGACTGAGCATGGTAGGGAAACTGGGAGCTGGTCTAGGTCAGGGAACTGAACTTCTTGCTTAGTAAGCAGAAGACTCTCTGTCTTCTTTGATCATTGTCTCTGTAAATGACCATCATACTAAGGTTTCTGAGAGGAGTGAATGATTCTGAGCAAGCAACTTTCAAGATCAAAGCAGGAATTTACAAGGACAGTTTAGTGGAGGGGTGCAGAGTAAGAAAAAGACCAGGGGTAGTAAAAACAGTGAAGCAACTATTTCCAGGGTCTGGATGTCTGGAAATGAGCAAGCATTCATTGGGCCATGATAGAAGTGAAGAAAAAGAAGAAGCAGGCCCCAGCAGACTGGCAGGATCCACTGGCTATTTGAAGAAAACAGCAGAGACACAATTGGAAATTCCAGAAGGATAGTAACACATTGAACACTAGGGAATGGAGGGAAGAGCAGGTGTACTCATAAGACTTTGCTTCTCATGCTGAAAATAGTTTTATTTTCTCCAGGAAAGAACAGATTATAAGGAAAAATTGAATTGACGAAGAGGTGAGAGCATGCAAGAGCTTTATTCATAATTATGAAACACGATTTTTGATACCATTTTTATTTCATTTATTCATTCAACATATGACAAAGTTCAATGACAATACTTTGAAGTTTATCTACCCAACCCAAAGCCAGGTCAAGACTCCTTGAAGATTAACTTTTGGGGGAAGAAATCAAAGATTGCACCTGAAAGAACAAAGAGAAAATATGAAAGACAAGGGGAACAGAGCAAGAAAGATATTGAGGCATAACAGTTTAAGAAAAAAGAGAAAAACTAAAAGAATAGACACTCAGTTTCTGTAATAGCTTTAACAGCAAGAAAAACGCTATATTTGCCTTTTGCTTTTAAATAAATAGAACAATTTCCCAATAATGACAGAATGATTCACAATGAAAATTTTATCTATCTTGCAATTTTCCTATACACTACAAAGACTACACCGTTGAGCAAATATATGCCAAGTCTTAGCATGTAATTATAGGAAGCCTATAGCATTTTTAGTATAATACATTAATGAAAACCAGTTATCTAAATGAGACATAATATAATGAAAAAGCTTTATAATCACTGATTTAAAAAGATCAAAAACCATCTTCTCAAATATAACTGAGGAGCAGTAGAATCCTATCTTGATGTAAATGGATGTCTTTGCCAAGATATAGAAACAGCTTTTCCTGTCACTAAAAGGACAAACTATAATCCATCTGCCATGTATAATTTGACAATCTGCCGTGCTTAAACAGTAGGAAGGAAAGACATCTTCCAAAATTTCCTCTGAAGGAGAAGGCTTTCAGCAGTTCACAATTGCTATCCAGGCTGAATGTCTCACTTGAGACATCTGCTCAGCAGTTACTCATGAAAACCTGGCACATAGGAGACCAAAAGCATGTTTCACAATTCTTGTTGGCCTTAAAGTGCCAATTGTCTCAATAGGAGTCGATCACAAAGGGTCAGGTGTACATTTTGGTGACCCTTGGTTGTGTGCCAAGATGTGCCCTAGACTTCACTTTTGTGCTCATAAGCTTCTGAGATGATAATCACTCTAAAGTTCAAGGTGGAAAAATACACTCTGGAGTGAGTCTGCACCCAGGAATGAGCCAAAGATCTTAACATTTTTTACTGATAATAGAAGAATGGAAATCATATAATACCATAGAGCCATGTTTCCTGCAGATAAGTGTTGCTTTCTCAGGACCCACTTCAGTTCCCTACACTTACTAAACCTCCTAAAAATCATTCCTGGCACTAGCTCAGAATACACAAAGATTTTCTCTGCAAAAACATGCTCTGGTTACCATATGGAGGGTTTTCCAGGTGGGGATGATTTTAAGGGGAAGAGAGGAAAATCAGCACTTCCATTTTGCACATTCAGGCTTACCTTCTGAAATCTTGAGAATGCTGGATGAGATTAATAACTTACTCTGAAAAGACAGTAAGTTGAAAGGTAAAAATAATATCAGTTAGTGGAAAAAGAACCAACTGACGCTTTCTTCATGTGGAATAATGAAACTGTTTCAGAACCAGAGCCATCACAAGCATCTTTCTCAACAGTCAAAAGACCCAATAAAGTTGAGGGTCGAGAAATGACCGCCAAATATAAATTGAGATCCTTGATCGGATCTTGGGAACAAAAAATGGATCCTAATGAAAAAATGGTGAAATCTGAATACATTCTGTATTTTAGTTATAAACTACTCCTGTAGTTTAGTTAATACTAGATTCTGGAAAAAGTCTCTCTTCTGTCTTTTCTCTCTTCTCTCTTTAGTCTCTCTCTCCCTCCCGCCCCCAATCTATTTTGAATCTTTATCTCTTCAAAATACTCACAGTATACTTGAAGAAATGCATAAAGTGATAGCATTTAAAAATCAAAATACTAATTAAGGAAATATATGAACTCATGACTAAAGTTTAAAAACCAGTAGGCAGTAAAAATTTCATGTTTAATGAGCAATGTTGACAATAATTATAGGAAGTTAGAGTTGAAATAAAATTATGATATAGTTAAACTCTTATTAAACAAAATGAACTCTGTGATGTTCCTGCACATATTGGCCCATTCTGGAAGAAGAGTGGTCCCCCGAGACTGTAGGAATGCAGAGAAAACACTTGCCTTCCAGCCCCTCTCTCTCCCTGCAGTTAACTCACAAGATGGAGGTGGTTACGGCAAGACGCTCACTAGCCTTCCTTTGGACAAGATTCATTTGCTCCTATGCATCTTTTTTCCAGAGACTAATGCCTTATACCAAGGAAAATTCAAAGAGGTCATTCATGTCAGAGACAATGTTCTAAAAGCATGATATGAGCAAGACAGCAAAGAAGGAAAAAAAGAAAGATGAGCAGCCCACACATACAGTGAAATGAGTAGGTTTCATATGTTTTGGTGTTCTTAATTGTTGAAAATATGGAAGCAGTGAGTTGAAGCTGCTTTGTCAGTGGCGTTGATTTTAGGAATTTGTATTCCTGAAAACCACTTTTCCTGAATGAGCAGGACTTGATAGCAGAATTGCAGAGTATATGCTGCCAAATACATAATTTTTATTTTCCAAATTTAGTCAAAATAAAATGCTCATAATTTCCTCTTCCTCCTCCTTTTATCGATCAAATGTTATTACAAAGCCTTAATAGACAAACCCCAGCTCACCATCAAGTAAGTCTTTAGTTTTTTTAGACTTGTTTATATTCACCCCATGACAGTAACATAATATATATTTGAGTTGCCTGACATTCTTGGAGTTTTTATTCAGACACTGAATGTCATTTCCTTGAAAATTCTGGAGTGATAGCCAGCTGAAATTGTAACCTATCATGGTACATTAATTTTTTTCTAAAAAGTAAATGTCAATCTTTTTATGCTCCCTGGAAGAATGAGGGCAGTGACTGGGTCTCTAAGAGTTCTATAACCCACACAGTATTTGCCAGTGTATTTTCTCCACAGTAGGTGTTTAGTAAATCGCAACTGACTGGCTCACTGACTAGATGATTTGTTGAATGAGTTAAATAAATTATCCATATAAATCATTGTGAACAATATTTGTATTTTGTTCCCCAAGAGAAAGAGCCTATGATTTAACTTCAATCTATTGAATGAAAAGGCACATGCACACTCAAAGTAGGAGAAATGAAACCAGTTTCTGGCTAACTCAAGCCCCACATTAATCTTAGCAAAATATATTTTCAGCTTGAAAACAAATAATTCCATCAATGTTCTAGATATTTAGTTTGCATAAATAAACTCCATCACATAACCGCCTACTCTCAGGTCTCGTTCTGGCATTCTTATCTCACCACCTGTTATTCAGTCCTTCCTGTGGGTCTCAGTTCATTCTGTCACTGCTTCCTGGAATGTTCTTTCTTAACAAGGTCAACCACGTACTCCAACCCATGTTCCGACATCTAGAGTACATCTAACCTCTGCTGCCTGGACCGTCCTTGGCCAGCATATTCTGCTTTCCCTCAGGCTTGCAGGATTCTCTCAAGAAGGGGAGAGAGAGTAAAGTATTTGGAAACCAATATCCTTCTTGTAGCTCAATGGTTCCTCTCCTTTTCCTCTGCTCTAGGCCTGGGAACCCCTTGTCATTCCTGAAATATGCCACATGCATTCCTGTCTCTGCCTCTTGCTCTTTTTTCTCATTCTCATTCAGCTTCTTCTTTGTTTTCCTCACTTGTGACCTATTAGTGAGAGTTAATCTGACTCTACATAAAATCCCCACGTGAAGGGCAGCCTTACTTTATTTAGTGCCAAATTCCTGGTGCCTGACATATACTGGGCACCCAAAAAACATTTTGTTTGAATAGGAACATTAATGCACTACTATATTTTCTTAGACACATAGGGGTTATTAATATATTAAAGAGTACAGTAAAGAAATTTGATGAGCTTGGATTACCACACTAGAATACACATTGAGAAATATAGCCACAAGGTATACAGACTATTTTCTCCTCTGAATTGGTACAGAGTTTATTAGAAATTACATACAGTTTATTGTCATGTTACTTAATTGTTTTCACGGGTGTTATTTTCTTCTCCCCCAATTAGCATGGATCTTTCTTGAGTTTAGAGACCACATCAAACATTCTTCTGCATCACTGCAGTGCTTGAGCAGTTATAAGATGCACCACCAGTACTCACTTGGTTGAGAAGATTCATAAGGAGTAGACTTTCCTAAATATTGAACTTTAAAAAGAAAGCCAGTAGTAAATTAATATTAATAAGAAATCTTTGAAACAAAATATTTACCCTTGTTTGCATCCAAATATATGCTGTCATATATAATTCACTATATATAACATTTATGTTTAACACTATATATATATATAAAACATTTACCAATAAAAAATTAAAAAAATATATTAGGTTATTTTTTACTTTTTTTATTGGTAAATGTTTGCAGTACATAATGTTTACATTCCTTGTGTGGAGCTGATACATGTGTATAACACATCTTAATACCTTTTCCATTCCTTTCCCTCTTCTACCCTCTTCCTTCCATCTCTCAGTTCCTTTCCCATTTGCAGAACAGCTATCTTTCTACTTCCTATTATTTATCTTATGTTTTGCTCTTTATTTATATTTTGAGTTTCTCATAAGAAAAACCATATGATTTTTGTCTTTTACTAGTGTGTGTTTGTAGTACATAATGACCACATTCACTATAGGGGACTGGTATATGTACATAGCACATTTTAATTCCCTTCTCCCCCCTCCTCCTTTTTATTTTTCCATATCTATATCTATATCTAATCTATATCTATATCTATATCTATATCTGGTTTCATTTGAATTTAAGTTTGTTAGTTTTGTGGTAGGAAGGTAGATATACTATTAAAATAAAGATAAATTCATTAGATGCACTTTATGAATGTGGAAAATGACCCTGATGTCAATGATGCTTATGTTTCAAATATGAACAAAATGTCTAGCCTTGTGCTTTGAAAACACAGACAAAAAAAGTGCTCTAATAAGACCTTGTATTTAAAGTGTATGTACGATTATGATTTTAGACATTTTTTTCCATCTAGAAGATATTGAAGCTGCTTATTTTCTATCCAGTATATGTGGCTGAGATGAATGTAAGAGTTTTTTTTCTTAAGAAAAGCATGGAGGAGGACAGCCGGGCTGTAAATGTTGGTGAGTCGACACTGGGCTTTTCTGAGAACTCTGGTCTTCTCTTTCTTAGGGCAGTGACTCAACTAATTGCCCAAGAGACACACAAAGTACATTTTTATGACAGAAATTTTTATTATTTTGCAGTGGTCACTAAAAAGAAAATTGCTTCTTAGAAACAGACACAAGGCTATGTTTAAAAGACATAAATTGCTACTGATTTTTGTTTTTATTCTCATTTTAAAGTTTAAAATGATTTTTTCTGCAAGTAAATATAAAAATTGCTACAATTAAAAATCACCAATACACTTTAAAAAATATTTCAAGTTTAGAATTATTCTATATTTTAACTTGGCCATAGTGTTACTATCTTACATACATATTAAAACTAAAATTTAAAAAAGTATATTTGAGAAGATGAAGGCATAAACAAACATGTATTAGAAATAATAGAATATAATTTTTGTTATTAAAATAACATTTACTTTAAAAAAATGAATAAAAAATAAAAATCTATCGTGATCGTGCCACTCAGAAATAGCCAGTGTTGAAAATGGATGAGAAAAAATATATAAAATTTCGTAAATTGGGATAATGTATTTTTTGAGCTCCCTCTCCCTAAAAGAATAATGTTGCTGTATTTTTTTCTCATTTCAATTTGTAAAGATCTTTATTGTTATTTTGGGCCATGCTCATAGTTTTCATCTTTACCCCATCTCTCTACATCCCCTACACTAGAAAGATAACACTGGCTATGAGATTCTTTAGTACACTTTCCACTGTTAACAATCTTGGTTTAAATAGAAGGTTCCTATGCACATATTCTACAATAACAGATATATTTACATCACTCAATTACTTTGATTTGTAGAAGAAAGAGAATATTGGAAAATGCTGTTTTCATTTTTGGAAAGATTAAAAAAAGGGAAGAAAAGGAAAGAAAACTTCAGGAAGAAATTCGAAATTTTGGCAAATATTTGATTTATGCATTCCAATCAAAGGTCAACTTTGTCTCCACAGATCCATGCTGCCTGGTTTGTTCATATATCAGCTCATTTTCCCCCTGGATTTGGATAAATCTAAATGGAGCCTTATCAATTCAGTTCTGTTTCTCCATGCTGTCATGAACAGTTGGCTCTGGTACACATAGTGACACTTAGAAGGAAAGTCTTATTTTAATAAGACTTCTCAGTTACCACAGTCATCACAGCCTAATTTACTCTTCAGGACCCTAATCATTGTATAGCCTGAACTGGACAGAAAGAAAATAATTTGTTCACTTAACTGAAAGAAAGTCTATACTCTAAAAACAAAACGAGTCAGACAGCAATCTTTGAATTAACAGGCTCTGGTGACGGACCTTTTTCCCTACTTTTCATCGGTCTGGTGACAGTGGGCTCTGGAAAGAGATAAATGAGAGGTCAAGCTACCCTTCAGTTTTCCAGAAGATTATTTCACCCACAGATAAGGCACAAAGAAGGAAGTAATAGTCAAGACCAGCCTGTAAGAAAACAAAAAAGGGATAGCTAACAAAAGCCCATTCTCTTAGCCCTTGACCCAGCCCCCAGTCCAGCATGGTGAGCACTCCCACCAGCTTGCTGGTTTGTTGTTTTTTTCAGTGAGGAGAGAAAAAAAAAACAGAGTTAGTATGTGGTAAAGATAATTGTGCCTCAAATAGTAGATTCTTGGGCATTTCCTAACTTTATAGCTCCTGTTAAATACCAAAAGAAAATAACATCTTTCTGCACTTACTTGTTTCATAATAGAAAGCCCAAGACCATGTATAAAGAGTGCATGTTAAAATGTATTGGCTGATTTTTACTGAAGGGAGTAATGAATGATAAAGCAGATTGTCTCACTGTGAGAGTAGAGTTTTCACTCAACATTGTTTGGAGGAAAAAAAAAATCTTTCCAAACACTATTATTATTCTTATGGTATATTGAGAAAAAAGACAAGCATTATCTTTAAAAATGAAAAGCATACAAAAAGATACACATGAACATATTATAGGACTTTCTTATTTTTTATGAAATTAATTTATGTCAGTCCTCTTTGTTTCTAACTCACTGCCAAACTTTGTTTACCTATGGAAGATAATTTTTAGATTTTTAAAATTTTCTCAAAAAAACGAGCATCAAAGTATCATA
>NW_004624744.1:22036071-22047206 GCF_000247695.1 Heterocephalus glaber
GTGGTTGAGTATCAGAGTGTTCCATCTCATTTCCCTTTGGGGTTGCTGTAGGTGATCTGGAAGTCTGGTTTTGAGACTTATTTATGTGTTTTCTCCTTTTGACTGGGGTTGGGGGCTGTTAGCATGTGCAGAAATTACCTCCTCTGTGCTGGGTGAGGTGGGACAGGGGCCAGGAGCAGCAGTAGGGATGGTGACCTAAAAGCCCTTTCCTGTGGCCTGGGAGCAGCCAGAGGGATGGTGTCCGGGAAACCCCTTCCTCTGGACCAGAAGCAGTGGGATAGTGGCTCAGAAGCCCCTTCCTCTGGGCCAGAAGCAGTGGGACAGAAGGTGGCCCAAAAGCCCTTTCCTCTGGGCTGGGAGCAGCGGGAGGGATGGTGACCAGGAAGCCCCTTCCTCTATACCAGGAGCAGTGGGACGATGGCTCAGAAGCCCCTACCTCTGGGCCTGGAACAGCAGGACTCAGTACCTTGGTCTGGTGGTCTGGTGTTCTCTGCGTCTTTGTAGTGTGGAATCAGGTCGCTGCCTGTCTGCAGCGGGGTGATTCGGTGTCTTCAGTGTGACTCAGGACCTCGGTAGGGCGTGCACAGACCTGCCTGTCTGCAGTGGGCTGATTTTGCATGTTCTGTGTGACTCAGGACCTTGGTAGGGCATGGGCAGACCTGCCTGTCTGCAGCGGGGTGATTAGGCATCTTCCGCCTGACTCAGGACCTTGGTAGGGCATGTACAGACCTGCCTGTCTGCAGCAGGCTTTTTTGGTGTGTGTTCCCTGTGATTGGGGACCTCGGTAGGGTGTGGGCAGACCCGCCTGTCTGCAGTGAGGTGATTCGGTGTCTTCCATGTGACTCAGGACCTCGATGGGGCATGCACAGACCTGCCTGCCTGCAGCAGGCTGATTCGGCATGTTCCACGTGACTGGGGACCTCGGTAGGGTGTCCAAAAAAACTAATTCTTAATATATAATGAACTGAAAAGTTGTATTTCTTATTCTTCAGTTGCTTTAAATAAATAGTTTGAAGTAAGACAGAGATAGAATGATCTCTCTCTTTTTTTTTTTTTTTTGTACCAGGGATTGAACTCTGGACCTTGCACTTTTGAGGCAGGCAACAGAACCAACGAGCTAAATCAATGGCCCCAGAATGACCTCTTAAAGACATGAAACCCAACCATCAGGCTTACTACTGATAAAACTACTTTTAGTAGACACATCAGTTAATATATTTTCTTTAAGATGTACTTGAGGAAACAGAGTGTATAAATGACTTTCATTACAGAACAAAATAGGTACATGAGATTTAAGATTTAGAAGCCAGTAATGACTACTCTTTATGTGCATATTATCAATACTACACGTAAAATGGATCATTTTCACAAGGTACAAAGTATGAAAAATGTTGTTTATAGTATTTCAAAAAAATTTCTTTTTTTTTACTTTTATTAGTATATGTTTACAGTACATAATGATTACTTTCATTGTAGAGAATAGGTACGTGTACATGAGATATTTCAATTCTTTTTTTCTCTTTCTCCCCATCCCTTTTTTATTTTTACAACATCAGTTTAATTTATCTTATATGACCTTATAAAGTTAATTATTATATATACAGATCAAAAACTAGACTAATAGGCCAAAGAACATATAAAACATGTAAGGCAATTGTAATAGGTCAAGGTACACTTTTTCCATGCTGGATTACCATATCTTTTTTCAAAAAAAATTCTACCTGGGTTTTATGCTTATCTCTTATTTAGAGGCTGAAATAAAATGAAATTGATTCACTTTGTAGAATGTGTATACCACACTATGTGAATCCAGTAAAGTAGCTTCAGAACCCATTCTAACTGTGGCACTAAGGCAAAGTGATGAGCACTTTCATCTATTTGTCCAGGGTCATGGATGGTTTTGATCATATAATTATGGTCTTTTCCATACCAAGATATTTTCCTCAAAGATTTTTTTTCTATTATGTCTCCTGGATGTTTTGCCCCTGGTTAACACATGCTCTCACACCCTCAAATCTTGCATGGTTTCTTTTTTTTTCATCTATCCCTTAACTGAGCCTTGGTTCATCCCTAAATGAAGTGATTCACCTTTCTCCAGTGAACACTGCTTATCTCATGTGTTGCAGGATCAAGGTAGTGCCACGTGTCTTCACCACCCAATCCACCAGTACTTCATTGTTCCTCTACACTTGTGTACCCTGCTGCTCTTTCAGGTCATGCCACTGATACAGAAAATGAGTGTCCTTCCTTGACACTGCCTTTTATCCATCCTTAGGTTGCTTCCATCATTTATTGATTGCTTAGACACTTGACTAACCATCCTTCTCCTCTACACTAGGTTTTTCATCAAGTTATTTTGCTTCAACTTTCAATTTTCTACCTCTAATTTCCTTGGGCTCCTCATCATTAGTAATTTCTCATCCAGCCTCATAAATTCGTCGGAATGTGCAGTATCTTAGATGTGCACACCATGTAAATATTAAATTCAACATTCCACTTTCAGATCACTTCAGGTATTAGGGTTTGCTACACTCACTCATAGTACCTGTTCTTGGACTTCAAGTCCTTCTACACCTTAGCATCTTCATTTCTCTCACTCTCTTTATTTCCTAGCCAGCTTAAATTTAATAGTTTGTAATGTCAGCCACTTTTTAGCCACAACATTCCAATCATTTTCTGTAGTATTTAACTGAAAAAACCCTCCATCCTGGAAAAACTTATTTGTTAATCATCTTCAGAATTTATCACCAAACATACTCCAATATTAGATTTTTAGTGTAATCTTTTGTACTTTTGGACCTTAAGTAATGCAGTGAAAAAATTCTAGGCTTTGTTACTTATCTTGGTAGGCTATTTAATGTGATATTTCTACTTTTCTTCATTTATCTCAAAACTCTGCAGCTATCAACTTGCCATTCAACTAATATAAGTCCAATAAATATTTGTTGAATGAATCAATAAAAGTTGAATAAGTACAAGTTCTCTCGGATTCAATCGAAACAAAGTAAATCCTTTTCATAATTGTAAAGATGTCAGCTCTCCCTAAATTTAGCTATTAATTCAATTAATTCCCAATCAAAATCTGTGTGTGTGTTTGTAAATTGACAAGTAAGTTTTAATATTCCTGTGGAAACATAAAGGGCTAAGAATAGCCAAGATTATCTTGAAGAAGAACAAAAGAAATGATTTTCACAACCAGATACCAAGATGTATTACAGAGTAATTGAGGAAGAGTGATCAATGGCACTAAAATACATGAATTAAGTGTAGTAGAGGACCTGGTAGTACAATGAGGGAAAAGATGGTATTCTTATTATTTTATGCTGAGTCAACTGGATATTTGTACTTGAAAAATCTGGATAATTACTTCATTTCAAGGGCATATAAATTCAATTCCAGTGTAATGGTTATGCTTGGTTGTGTCAATTTGATTGGCTTGGGAGCTACCCACAAGACTGGTGAGTATACTTCTGGATTGGGTGTATCTGGATTGGTCATAGAGACACACTTTGGGTATTTCATCTGGTCCCTTGCCATCTCCTCTGTGGTTCTGCTCCCCTGCTTTGCTTCCTGGTTACTATGTCCTAAGCAGCTCTGCTCTGCCATGCCCTTCTGCCATGATGTACCTGCCATGCAGATGGAGAACCAGGAACTGAATCCCTTGAAACCAAGAGCTATACTAAACTCTTCTCCTTTAAATTGTGTATGTTGGGTATTGTGTTTCAAAAATGGGAAAACTGATTAATGCAGAAAATTTGCATCAGAGAAGTGGGTTTACTGTTATGATTTTACCTCACTAGGTGGTTTAGAAGCATTTGGTACTGGTTTGTGGGAGGAGTTTGGAAAGGTAACGAGATGTGGGCTAGAGAAGCCTTAGAATGCTGTAAGAGTCTGATAGGTGATTCTAATCGCAGCCTTGAAGACAATAATGTTGATAGGAATGTGGACAGTAAAGACTAGGATCAGGAGGTTTCAGTTGGAAACAAGGCCTTCATTAGCAATTGGACTAGAAGGCTTTGTGTGTTACACTATGGCAGAAATTTTTGTCTACATTTTGTCCACATCCTGAGACTTTGCAGGAGACTGAGACTAGATGCAATGGACTAATTAACACGGTAGAAAGAATCCAAAGTCAGCCAATGTTAAGACTATGGCATAGGCACTGCTGGTTGCTTTCATGTAGCATTCTAGTGACAATTACATATGAGAGGGAAGGAGAGCAGAAAATTTTTGAAAACTTTAAATTTTGTGCTGGGAATTTAGCTCAATGGCACTGCTCCTGCCTTGCAAGCACAAGGTCCTGAGTTCAATCCTTGGTATCGCAAAAAAACAAAACAAAACAAAACTTTAAATTTTGACCCAGAAGGAACCATGTATAAATGTGAAGCAAAGGAAGTGTGGCTACTGATAATGTTAGTGCCATTAAAAAGGAAACAAATACTTTATACAATGTTATGGCTTGTATCTAGATGTCCTCCCACAGCCTTACGTGGTCATAGGAAGCGAGTTTCAAAGGTATCTGGATTAGGGTATGTGATTCTGGGATTAAGGATGTGATGCTGGGTTTAAGGGTGCTGCACCATGAAAAAGTGAGTATCCTGGTTGGAATATAAAGGGACAGAAAGAAGCTACTTTATTACTTCACTGTTTTGCTGCCTTCTGCCTGCGCGCTTTGTCATGGATTGTTTGTCCTCTGAGATGCCCCTCTGCCATGCCACCCTGCCTTCAAGCCAGCTGACTATGGACTGAAACCTCCACAAACTGTGAGCTAAATAAATCTCTGCTCCTTTAACATTGTGTGTTGGGTATTTTATCTCAGCAATGAGAAAAGTAACTAAGACATACAGGAACAAGAAAAAAGGTATGTTGGGGGCCTTCCAGAAATCAGCAAGTGTCCATGCACTTTGGGCTCAAGGGTACAACTATGTAAACCATTCATTTGGGAAAAAAACAAACAAACCCTGGAACCCCTGTTCAAGAAGGGTCTCCTACACAACTGCTTCCCTAGGATTTATTTCACTATACTCAGTCATCCAGGCAAGGCACTCATAGCCCACTGAAACTATGGTCTATGAGGACCTGGATAATGTTTTGACTGACATTGGTGCATGGCACTTTTCTGCAGTGCTGGTTTTACTGGCTGAAAGAATGCGAGAGTTGTGAGGTCAGGGGGAATAATAACCAAATTCCAAAGAAAGGACAGGGAGAATAGGCAAGGAACCCCTGAGATGGCATTGCATATAATTGGGAATGAAGGCAAAGGTTCAGTGGAAATCCCAGGAAGTCAGAGATGCAGGAATGTGGATTATTTGCTGAGGAAAGCTTCAGGCTGTGAATAGAACCAGTCCAAAACAGAGGCCTTGCAGGTTGCAACCAGCAAGGCAATAAAGGTGGGGCCTCCCAAGCACTTTGGAACTCTCATTTTACCACCATGTACTCTGGATGCTGGATAGGGAGCTAAAGGACCTGATGTTTGGCCTGCTGAGTTTTGTTCTTAATTAGGTTAGATTATTTTCTCTCTCCCTATCGTTTCCATTTAGAATATGAATGTTTATGCTTTGTCATTGTACCCTGGAATTATGTAACTTGTTTTTATTTTTACAGAGGTTTACAGGTAACAGTTCACCTTGAGTCTCACAAATGAGAAAAGAGGCAGTCAAGCCATGAAAAAGTTGCTACAATTTAAATAGATATTGTATAACAGAAGATATTCAAAAGGCCAATGCACGTATTAAAAGAAGGTGAACCTTACAGGTAACTAAACAAATCCAAATTAAGCCTGCATTACACTCTCCAGGAGTGGCTAAAATCAGAAAGATGGAAGATACCTTTTGTAGGCAAGTACATTGAAAAACTGGAAGTTATATATTGCTAGTGTGGGTGTACACTGGTAAAACTACTTAGGAAAATTGTTTAGCTATGTAAGCTAAAGCTGAACACACACTGCATGGCTAATTCCACTCCACATATGTCTACACAAAGTCATGGGCTAGAACATTCAGAGGTGTAGTATTTGCAATAGGTCAAAATGAGAAATACCCCAAAATGTGGCATAGTCCCACAATAGAATATCATAAATAAGTGTAAATAGAGTTTTTCCTGTAAAGAGGCAGGTAGTATACATTTTAGGTTTACAGGCTATATATTCTCTGTTGTCACTTTTGAACACTGCCATTGTCGCAAGAAAGCAGCCACAAGCAAGGTGTACCTGAATGGAGGTGACCATGTTCCAATAATGCATTATTTACAAAAATAGTCACCTGGCCGGTGACCCAGTTTGCTGACTTTTCCTATTTACTGATGCACCAAAATTTGTGTCATACTTGCACAGTGAGATATGATAAGAGCAATAAAATAAGTGACCAAGCACTACTTGTAGCAAAAAGGGTGAATCTCACAAACTAGAGTGAAAACAGCTAAGAAAATAACACATATTATTTAATTCCATAATAGCACAAAGATTGGTAGAAGAAACCTAAGGCATTAGAAGTCAGGAGTGTAGTTTCCCTTGGAGGGTGTGGTAGGGACTTCATGAAAGAAGGAAGATATCACAGTATTGGTAATGTTCTGTTTCTTGATCTGAGTCTTGTTACATAGATATTCAACTGGAAAAACTTTAGCTAGCTCTATGGTTATAGCACATACATATGCTTGTATATATATTATACTTCAATTTTTAAAATCTTTTATTGTATACCACGGGGAATACATTTTTTAAAAAAGTGGTTAGTGTGTGTCTGAAGTTCATGTGTAGAGCTCCAGATGGAAGCACAGGATTCTGGAAAGATCTATTCTCATAAGACAGTGAATTGATGGAGGCCTTTTTTTTTTTTTTTTTGCGATGCAAGATTCTTCTTAGTGTAATCTAACCCACACTTAAAATGCAGTGGTCTGAAAATGTACAGTAACTGAATACGTTGTGATGTTTCATTCTTCTCTGAGACTCTTTAATTAGTAATGGGAGAGTTCAGAGAAGAGAACAAACCCATTTGAAAGAAACACTTTGACCTCACAGTTCATTTCATAGAATTCTAGTGAGCAATGGATTTCTTTTTGCATTAGTTACGTGATGCTGTAATAATCTGATTAGGACCTTTAGAGAGAAAAAGCACCACACAGTAGGTGATAGTAGTAAGAATTTACTAGTAATATAGTAAATGTGCATTAATGAATTTTTGGAAGTGTTTCACTTGTGGATGAATTCTTGTTCAGTCTCCTGGTTACTAGCTTAGCCTCATTGTTTTATGTCTGTACTATTTCATGATTTTTTTTTATACTGCTGTCATTCTGCTCTCTCCCCCCTCCTCCTCCTCTTAAATTCAACCTCACATCTTTGCCAAAATGAATCTCTGCAAAGACCAAATTAGGTGAAGTTATTACTCTGATAAAAAGCTATCAGCTTTTCCCATTTTATACCACAATGAAAACCTTACATTACACTGGTCTTCTCTAGCCATTAATCTGCCCCTCAACCTCTGCTGCATTTCAGTTAATATTTATATTGCACTACTGATTCACTTGGACAATGGCACTTTCCAAGCAATCCATATTTTGGCCTGTTCATGAGTCTGCATGCAATAAGTTTATCAGTCCTTCCTGAAACCCATCTCATCTTTCAAAAGCCAGCTCTGATGCCACTTCTTCCATGCACCGTACTGCATCCTCCTTGGGTACATTCTCCAGTTCTTTCCTTTCAACCAGTGCTACATGGGCTAGTTACATACATAGTGATGGGGATACAATTTAAATTTCCAATTAAATTGTTAAGCTCTTAATAGTATTCTATTTATCCTTGTAATCTAGCTCCCAGATTTATACATAGTAGATATTAAATCAGTATTAATGGATAAAAACAGCAAATTAAAAATTATAATAAACAATGGATTTATTTAAACTCTAGTATTCCAATAGTGTATCAGAAGATACTAAACTGAAATGATACTTTACTAATTAGTTATAGATAAGTCTGTAGAGGAAGCCAAAGACTGCCACATTCTTTAAATCATTCTCTTGAGTTTGCTCTGAGTGTGTCCCTTTAAACAGAAAGTATCATTCAGTGCACTGTATTTCAGATTCATTTTAAATCAGTAAGCTTACCTTTACCAATTTCAATAAGGTACATATTTTAGAAATTTAAACAGATAATTTCAATCCACATTTTACTGTCAAACAAAAAAGTCATGAAATACTCCACCCAGGAGGTAGGAGTTAGGAGTGGAGGGATGAAGGTGATTTTGCAGAGGCGGTAAAAATGATAAGTATAGCCTAGGCAGAGAGAAGAGCAGAATTATAAATGATTGAGTTAACACATGATCTGGCCTGTGGTAATATTTTTAGCCCTCCCTCTTCCTCATTTGCTGTAATAATACTGATTACTTATAGTTCCTCTCTCTCAAGTACCTTATTTTGAACCTTGGTGCCTTGGCCTATTCCTTTTCCCCTGCCTTGAATGGCCATATACCTTCTGCTGCCTCCATACTCCCTTCATTTGTCCACTACTTGTCTTAATAACTCATGTAATTCTGTTTCCAGAAAGAGCTTTTTGTATTCTGAGCTTCCAGAATTCTGGACAATTATACTTTTCATCATATTAATCAGATTGTATGTAATCCTCTCTTTGCTCTGTTTAACTTGTCTCTATGTCAGAGGCGTTTAGAGCACTGTGTAGTTTGTAACTGAGCACTGTGTAGTTTGTTGATTGGATTTTGACTGAACTTTGTCAAATAAATGCTGATACGAAGCTCTGGTATTTGTTTTTACATTATTGTAAGATAAGACTCTGGGGAATGTTCATATTTGTTAATAATTAAAGAATCAATGATTAGAATTAAGTAACAATTTTCACCTATCACATCATATTAAAAAATACGAGGACAATAATGGAAAGAATAGTGGAAAAGGTTTTCTGTTACACTGATTAAGGAAGGATAGATTATTGCAACTTTTAAGGAAGCAATTTTACAATATGGCTTAAGAGTCTTATTTTGATTTAGGAATTTTGGCACTCAGAATGAACTCAAAGGAAATGTTACTAAATATGGCAAGATTGTACTGCCAGAGTTATTTACACCCATGAGAAATTAAAAACAAAGTGCCCTTCAAAAGAAAAAAAGATTAAGTAAAAACAATATGCTTGTATTATCAGTAGAATTGTAAGCTGTCATATTGTAACATAACAGAGAAAAAGGCTTATGTTGTGCTGAATAAGTAAAAACATGAAATAAACATGTGAATGTAGATGTACTTCACTCTTCCCAAATATTTCCTACTTCTTATGCAATCATTTGATATTCCATCCCAGAGAAAAGAGATGAATCCTCAGTCTTTAGCTCTCCTACTGACTTAGGGAATTGATATGTATTATTCACTTGTCCATTGCTGTAATAAAATGCCGAAGGTTGGTAACTTATAAAGAAAAGAGACTTATTTAGATTACAGTTTTGGAGGCTAAAAGTCCAAAGAATGTGGCATGGTTCTGGTGAGGGTCCCATTGCCTACATCAAACATGGTGGATGACATGGTAGAGTGCATGTGAGGAGGAAAGAGCACACGGTTACACAGGATGTGTCAGTCCTGCTTTTTACTGCAACCATCTCACTAGTACTAACCAAGATCCCATGAGAACTATGTTATTTCTGAGGGAAGCACTCTCAGTCATCTGATTATTTTCCCCTAAGCCTGTGCTCATCACTTTCCTGTGGTTGGGAAAAAATACCAAACACTTGTAATTTAAAAGAGGAGAGATTTATTTTGGCTCATAACTTCAGTGGTCCATTCAGCTCCAAGGCAGGATGAAAGGACCTGGTGCAGGAAAGCTACTGATGTCATAGCATCCAGAAAGGAATAAACAAGAACAAAAATATATCTTTCCAGGTCATGCTCACAGTGACCCATCTGCAATGAGACCCCACCTCCTAATAGCATATACAGCTACCGAACTCACTGACAAATGATTCCACTGATAGTATAGCACCACTAAAATACAATCATCTTCCAGACATGGCTTTTGTGGAACATTTTGATCTAATCCATAATATAGTAAAAATTTCCATGGTCTGATGGTCATAAAAATGTGGATATCTTTATTTAGTGTATTCTTTGGGCATTGTTATAATTAAAATAGGACATTAGATTTCTTACTGACGAAACAGGGAGGATTCTATATGCTCATAAAATCCATCTGCGGTATGGGTATTAACATCTCTAGACAAACAGAATTTATACCAAATGACATCTAATATTTTATTTTTACAACTTTCTAGAACCATTATTCATCAATGTTCTACCTTTAATTTTTGGCCCCTGCTTTCTTAACATGGTCATAAAATGAAGTTTATCGGTCAATGACTTGCTAATGTTCTTGTTCTCTTTTCTAGACTACCAAGGGTTCATGATTCATCAGACTACCTCCCTATGTCTCCTTTAGATTGGTTTCAGTGACATTTTGATCCCTGGCTAGGCATGAACAGTGCCCCCTGACCACTGAAGCAGCCATAAAAAGATGAACGTATGGCTTCTCTGCATCCCTTAAGAATAAGAGTTTAAATTCTTAAGGGAAGAGGAGAAATGAGGTAGGATAGAAGAAATAAAGATAGCTGGGAAGGAGACAAGGAAAATAAAAATTTAAAAGATTTTCTTTTATGAAGACTGCAACTTCAGGACACGAACAAAATTACCTATAGTTACCCATATCTATACACTCTAGGCTTGTTTGTGCTTTTTTTTTCTTTCAGGCCCATCACACACAAAATCTCTTAAAGATATTATAAGTGTGTAAATTAGGTTAATTGATGAGGCAAAGGACAGAAACCTGGCTGTAACAGAAACAGATTTAAAAGTTTCAAAGAATGTTTTTAGGTAAAGCATTTTATATCACCCATCTTAAAAAAAACACAAACAATAGACTTTCTTTTCACCTGTAAACCAAAATGAAACTTCCGATAAGTTCACAAATTCCACAACTTTCCACCTCCCTCAAAAAAAAAAAAATATTCCCAGCTTTAGAAAATCATGTGCCTCTCTCTGGGGGCCCTCACTCTATTTTTTTATTTTGTAATTTTTGTTGGTATATATTTGCAGAACGTGATTACATTTCTCATAGGGAGTTGGTACATGGACATAAAAGTTCTTTTTTT
>NW_004624744.1:22062700-22077135 GCF_000247695.1 Heterocephalus glaber
TTTGCCCCTTTTCTTCCTATTTCACATGACTTATTATACATTTAGTCCTTATTTACACTTTCAGTTTCTCACACCAGAGAAACTATTTAGTATTTACACATGTGTGTCCTATTTATTTAACTTAAGAGTATCGCCTCAATGTGCATCCACTTAGCTATAAATGTCTCTAATTTCTCATTTTTTATGGCTGAGTAGTACTCCATTTTATAAAAAAACACATTTTCTTGATCTAGTCTCCAGTTGATGGGCATTTGGGCTGTAGAACTGCCAAATTTAAGGAAAGAAGGCTCTGTTGTGGAAGGGATGCCTGACTAGGAGCAGGCCTTGAGCAGAGCATTATGGGAGGAGTTTCATGTAATGCTATCAAATGAATAATTGAAGGATGAATTTAGTAGTTTTATGTAGAATGTCTTAGTCAGTTTTTTACTCATAATTATTACTGAAGAATTACAAATATATGCCAATTTCCCTATTGGGTTTAATGAATACACCTACACAACAAAGTGTCTATAATAGATCTTCAAAACAAATAGAGTAAGAAAGAAGATAAAGAAAAACATTGATCCAAATGACTTTAAATTTGCTAGACTGCTTCTCCCAGAAGGGTAAACCACTCTCAGAAATAGGGTAGTTAAGTTTAGAAAATGAAGCCATTGTTTTAGACCACTAAACAATCATCTGGTGACTGTTTTAGTGTGCTAAATTCTTACTGTATCCCTGGGGAGTAGTTTTATTCATGAAGAGACTATTCAGCATAAAAGTATACTCATTAATATACCATGGAATTCCACAAAATTGCAATGCAAAGTGTTAATTAATTTGGAAACCTATATTATGGCATTAAATAATAGAAATTTACTTAATCATGGTTAGAGACTATTCAACGAATCTTTTAAATTTATACATCCACTGTAGGTGGCAGTGAAAACTTCATAGACAGAGAATTAATCTGATCTGAAGTATATATTATTTATAAACTCTTATGAATACCACATTTTGTCTTTTGATGTAAAAAGCCAGATGTTACCCTTATGGGCAATTTAAAATTATTAAAATATGGCTCATTTTGTCAAGTAAATATATTTCTCAAGTTAAAAAGAAATTTAAATTGAGACAAGAAAAAGGGCAAGACATGCAATTGCAACTGTTTTTTAAAAAGTGCTGTAGATTCCAAATGTCTAAAATGTTGAAATATATCCACAGTCCTTTAAGCTGCTTACAAAATGAACATAGAAACAATGCTTAGCCAATAATGTTGTATCACCAGAAGAATGAGTTTTATTTAATCCAGATTTTCGGAAGCAAAAATGATTTAACTACTTTGCAAAAATGATGGTACAATTATCAGTGATGATGATGCCTAATACTTTACACTTATTGAAAATGAGTATCATTTAAAAAGGCTTTTTCAGAAAATAATCTTTCATAAGTGAACACTTAGGGCCATATTATTTCTTAACCTGTACTCTGATGTACCATTAGCATAATGAGAATTTTGAACAAGCATCAATAAGAACCATATTCATTTGGGAGTTTGATTTCCAGTTTGGGTCTATGGTAATATTGCACCTGGTATCTTTAAATAAAATAAGGAGTTTATGTGTATAGAGAGTGGGTGATAAATGATATGCTAAACAGTCATTTTTAGGCTGTAAGAGCTGATCCCTTAGGGCTTTGACTAGGTTAAAATTGAAAGCAAGCAAAGATACAAGCCAACAAACAGAAAGCTGACACGTCGATTATGATGTATTCAATCTCAGATTTCCAGTTTTACATGACAATTTCATGTATAATATAACCATAATGAGAAGAAAAATTGTTTTATATTCTTATCTTTCTTTATCCAAAAAGCATGTATCTTTGGCAATCACACAAATAATGGGTTTTTTAGCCAACTAATGAAAATGCTAATCATTTCTTGCACTATTGTGGTCAGTATCTGAACAATGTAGTTTCTGCCTGAAATAGGGAAAAGCAGCTGAGTCCAGTTATCTGAGTTTAGCAACTTTTACATAGTACGTTTGTGTGAGTGTGCATACCTGTGTGCGTGTACAGGTGATTGTGACTATCCATCAGGGTGACAGTTGTGATGAATTTATGACCAAATGCTGATTTTTCTCTTTTGTCTTAGATTATTTTCATGAACACTGTCCTTGGATACCATTTCATGGCGCTCTTAATTTGCATTACAAAAGCACATCTAGACATAGCCCCCAAATCCGATCATTGATGCCTAAACATTTTTAGTCTGACTCTTTTGTCTTGATATATTTCTCATATAATTGCTCATCTTTTTACCTCCCAGGAAACAGTTCTTGTACCACTAGGATCTTAGGTAGTTTATAGGCTTATAGCTTTTCCATGGTGATATGAGCACAAGCTATTGTGTTACAATCAGCAGTGAAATGAGGGGATTTATTTTGAATGACATCACAGTAAGGTTTATAGAGGGTGCAGTTTTTTTAAATTAAAGGTTGTTCTTGTAATACCCTTCATTGTCTCGGTGCCATTGAGATTTGCCTTCTTGGACACCACAGAAAGATTTGCAGTTACACAGATATCTTTTGTGGAATTAACCATTATCTGGGTATATCCAGGAGACTATGGTAGACATTCTCCCCATCTCGGTGCTCTTTTGGAAAAATGTAATTGAAAATTTGGTTTCAAAAATGCTACAGTGAGAAGATGTTGATCAACATGTTTTTAACTTTCTGTTAAAAAATTAAAATGTTCTGGAGACTTTATATACAGCATGGTCACTGTGATTGTTGATAAACTATTATATGATTGAAATTTATTAAATAACTTGTTAAGTTGCTTGAATATAGTAATTACTTTACAGTATATATGTATATCAAAATATGTTATACACCTTAAATATATATATATATTTATTTGTTAATGGCATCTCACTAAAGCTCTAAAAAAGGAAGAAAAGAAAGGAAAAAAGAAATTTGCCAAAGCAATCCAATAATGTAGTTTGAGATTAACCAATCAATTTTATTTGTGTCATTATAATCAATAAAATAGTGATGATTCTTAGAAATGATAGTTCAGGTGATTCATGAATACAACTATAAACTTCAGGGGGCTGAAATGGTCCATCTGTTCCCATTCCTCTAGAAACAAGTTTAGAACCACTATAGACAGAACAGAAATGCACTTATCTCTACTTGTGTGGGTAAGAAATGAAGAAAATTAAATAACTTTCCTTTACTGAATGTGTATCACACTAGAGGCTTTACATATGTACTTGCAAATATTTCAGTATGCCATCGAGTCAGGACTATCATTCCTATTTTCTGAACAAAATAACTGAGCTTCAGCTGTAAATGGCTGAACAGACATTTAGTGTGGTTCTACAGTCCAAGTTCCTTCTATAAAATTATGCTACTTCTCAAATCTCACTGAGGACCAAACTTCAACTAATGGACTAGACTTAATTACAGTGAAATGGGCTTGAAAACATGCAGTTCCCGTGTTGTCTTCCAATAGTTTATGCAGACAGATAGGTCTAGATGTAGCACAGATTAGTGCTGACCTGAAAATATTACTGTTAGCAAGTATAGATGAAGCAAACATTATTAAGTATAAGAGAATCCACTGATAATTTGAATGGAAAATGTTATGCACTTCAAAAAAAGTAAAAGCTTTCACTGCCTCCAATTTTCATTTAATGCTAAACATGAAATTTAGGACCAAAAAGAAGTTGGTGCCTCCAAAGTCCCTGCCAGACGGTGAAGTTGACTGTCTCCTACCACAGCAGGAGATAGTAATTAAGGATGCAAATTTCAATTTAAACTGAATGTAGCAATTGTGGCTGGGCCTAAAGGGCTAAGTCTGCTTGGACTACTTGGCTCTGTTAAGCATTAAACTCGTAGTTATAAGTTTTATGAATAGTTTATTTTTTTCAGTATGTCAAGTCTGGTGTTTTAGGGCTATTTATTCATACTTTTCTTATAACAGATGAAAACCACCTCACGTGCACATAGATAATGTTTACACAAATCTTTCCTAAGAATCCTCTTGTTCCTCCTCCTTTCTTCCCTCTATCTCTTTCTCCCCCCGTCATCTCTGCCCCTTTTCTCTCCCTTCTCCCTCTCCCTTTCTCTTTTAATACTCAAGTAGTTTGTCTGCTGATAGAATGATGTAGTTGGGAGGGTGTTTTTATGACGTAGGAGCAGATGGACCTAACTGCAAGAGCAAAGTCCTTGAATAGGGGACAGGGTGGATGAGGGATGGGCCCTAGACAAGGTGGATGAGGGTTAGCCTGAGACTGGAGCTGGAGTCGGAGGGAAGGTACCAGTATAGCTGAGAAGCAGTCATGTGAATAAAAATAATATATAATTATTTAATATTATAAATAGTATTTATTTTCTCATTGAAACATGTCAGCTGACTGGTGTGGAAAAGTTGAGGAGCTAATGGCTGTTCTAAGAGTGAGAAATGTATTAATTTTCTAGGGCTGCCATAACTAAGTGCCACACTAGGTGGCTTAAAAGAATAGAAACTTTAATTGTCCCATAGTTCAGGGGGACAGAAAGCCAAAAGTGAGGTGTTGCAGGGCCAGATTTTCTCTGCAACCCGCAGGGGAATTCTTGCTTACGTGTTCCTAGCTTTTGCAGGTTTGCTGGCAATTCTTGGGATTCGTTGGCTTGTAGACTCATTACTTCAACCCATTGCCTTCACTTGGCATCTGTTCTCAGTGTGTCTCTCTTCTTTCTGTAAGAACACTAATAAGTTCGGTTAGGAACCCACCCTAGTTCAGTATGACTTCATGTTTTCAAATTATTTCTGCAACAACCATTCTTTCAAACAAGTCACAGTCGGAGACACTGGGAGCTAGATTTCAACATATCTTATTTATTTATTTATTTATTCGTACATTTTAGGTATACGATACATTTACATTTATCATTGGGTGCTTGTACCTGTACATGATGTATCTTAGTTCTTATTTTTTCCCCATTACCTATGTGCCCTTCACCCCCACCACCCTTCCCTATTTACATAGACTTTGTTTCCTTTTTTTTTCTTTCTCATAATTTTTCCTTTCCCTTCTTCCCTTTCCTCTTCCCCTCCCACCACCCCTCCACCTTTGGACCTTTTCCTATTTCAAATTATCAATTATTTGTTTTAATCATTTTCATCCTTATTTACACTTTCAGTTTCTCACAGTAGAGATACTATTCGGTATTTACACATATGCGTCATATCTTTTAGAGAGGACATAATTCAACATATAGAGTAGGGTGAGAATTAATACTGTCACAACTCTGAGACCAAACTCAAGGTTTGCATTTACAAAGTCTAGAGGATCACTATCTATATGGGGTCACCTCAGACCATAATAGGTCAGATATACAGGCTGTGTGCATTTAATTTTTATTTTAAGCTGATTTTAGTAACTTTGATTTTCTGTCAGAGAACAAAAATATCACTCCTTCAAAATGAAGCATGGCCTCACCAAGCAGCAAATACTTCTTTCAATCCAAACTGTTTTTTGTAATAGTGCAAAAGATAAAAAAGAAGTTTATTTTAAATATTAATATTTTTATAATCATGAAGATAAATTTTTGTTGTGCAAATGAAACTGTATAGTTTCAGAGTAAATTACTTTCAAACCAGTTGGATGGTCTCTTTCTCAGGACTACTCCAGCTCAAAAACAAAGAAATCCCCTAGAAACCTTACTGAAATATCTTTCCTTAACGATGAGGTATTTAAGGGAACACCTGTGAAAACAGCCTTTTCTGAGCTATTTTTGAAGGTTCAATGAGAGAGCAGTTTTGTGTTTTATAACACTGAGAACCAGCCTATTCATTCTTAGCTCAGGAGAGCTGAGAATGACCAGAGAGCTGGGGAAGAAAAGGGAATGAATACCAACAGTGAACTTTATCTACAGATGACGAGAGGTAAAGAAACCCGTGTATTTTGTTACTGAATTACAGAGGCAAAATTTGAACCCTGTTCCCTGTAACCTCAGCCTTGGGACCTTTCTGTCTCACTGTTTGTCCCACATTTGGGCCTCTTGAGCCATGGTGGTTTCTCTCTCCAAGCCCTTATGCATGACAGTAACCTGTGTATGTCTGTCACCTTCACTTACTAAAATTGAATCAAGTAGAAGATCTTTATGGTGCTTGTTTTGTAATGCTCATGATACATGCACTGGGGTGGGACTGAGTCTAAGAGATGACACAATATGGCCAATCCCCATTCCCTGACCCAGTTGATTTACATAGGCCTAAGAAGAAACATCGTTTCTTAGGAATCATCCATTCCTCAACCCACAAACATTTATCAAGCGCTTACTGCATGTCAGGAAGTGTGCTGAATTCTTCACAACCATAAATATGATCTCAACCAAGCAATGATTTCTTGACCTTGCCTCAACCACCAACACCCCTCCTACCATAAAAAGAATTTAGACAACATCAACCATTGAAATTCAGGTATACACAAATGTGGGAGGGCAGGAGTAAGAAATCAAGGGAGATTTGAGGAGGGAATTCACACAGAGGGAGAGAATATGGCTGGTGAGCTGTTTTGGCAAAGGCCGTGGGCAGAAGCTAGGAGAAATGCTTCCAGGTACCGTCTGTGGCTCTCACATAAACTAAACTTGTGTTGTTCAGCTGCCCTGCAAGCTTGGGCAGAGTCATGTCTGTGTGAATCTTAAAGAACAACTTGACATGAAACAATTGGGCTGGGGTTCTTCAAATTGGGCTACCATACAGAGGAGGAAGACATTATTTCCTTTTTGGAGTGAAGGAAGGATGGATGCCGACCAGGATCATGAGCTGTCATCAAGTCTGGGCACTGGTTCAGGTGCATGGCGGGGAGTGGACAGTGGTGAGGACAATGGTGACAACAGCAAGGGTCGAACACTCAGGGCTATAAAACAGAAGTAGAGAAGTAGGAGTCAGGCAGGATGGTAGCATGGAGATGAAGCAGGAGCAAAATCATCAACAACCCGAGGATCCTGGGCCTTGTGTAATTTACTTGAATTCATTGCACTTCTAAGGCCAGATCCTGTTCACTTTACAAATGTTAACTCAGTCTTTACAATACCACATGCAGATAGCTGTGAAAAGATGAGGAGACCTGGGTATTGAGAGGCTGAGCATGTTGCACAGCTAGTAGGTAGAGAGACTGGATTTAAAGCCGGGAGTTTGGCTCTGGACTCTGTGCTTTTAGTCACATTGCTAAAGTGTCTGAGAAATAGAAATCTCTGCCCTAAGGGTTGTATGGTAATTTGATAAATATTTGTTAAATGTTGTCCCAATCATTAATTTCAATGCTGGGGTTGAAGTAGTGAACAAACAGATGGGCTTTCTATCTGTTCTAGCTTAAAAGAAAATGAGGATACAAGCTGATAAAATACAATAACAAATAACGAAATATCAGAGCTGTGTTGTTCAATATGGTGGTGGTGTGACTTGGGAACTGATGTTTAAATTGCATTTCATTTCATTTTTATTAATTAAAAACTGATAGTTTGGTTGTTGAAAAAATTTTAATTGTATATCTGGAACAACCTACGTATTTGGAAATATTTTTCAATTCTAAATTTTATGAAATCCAAATACATATAAAACATCTCATATGAAAATTTAGTATCTGTATGGAGATTGTTATACCCTAGACTTCATAGACTTAGAAAGTAAAGAATATAAAGTAGGTCCTTAATAACTTGTACATTGGTTATGTGTTGAAATGATAATATTTTGGATATATTGGGTCAATAAAATAAAATATTGAAATTAATCTCACCAATTTCTTTTGACTTTTTTAAGGTAATTGTTTGAAATGTCAACATTTCCTATAATGTTTGCATTATATTTGTTAGAGTACTGTATTAAGGAAAGGTATGTGATGAACAAAATAGAATAGAATAATATATTGGTGAGTGCTAGGTAGTTAATTTACTATTTTTAAATTTGTGTTTCATTGCAGTAAGATCACTTACTATGAGCTCTGTCTTCTTAACAGGTTTTTAAGTGTATATCATGGTACTGTTAGTTATAAGCACAGTGTTGTACAGCAGATTTCTAGAATGTATTCACCTTGTACAGCTCAAACATTATACTTATTTGATTCCAAGGGAATGTGCCAAACCAGTGAAAAAGCCACTAGAACCCTGGGGTACATTAGGTAGCTATTTTATATTGTGTAATTGGACACAGATTGGAGGAATTTATTCAGATGAAAGAATTCTTGGGGGGAAGAATGAAACCCTTTTTGCAGGGGGCCCAAGTACAAGGTGCCATCTGTGAGTGGAGGGAAGAAGCCTGAAACAGCTGGAGCAGGCAGACCTGGGGGCTGAGTAGGAGATGTCAGTTCTGAGGTCTGGGGCCAGATTCACTGGGCCTGGGAGACCAAAGAATCCTTTTTATATGTACTGGGAAGCCACTGGATGGTTTTTAAAGAGACAGTTCCATGATCTGGCTTCTAGAGAAGGGGGACAGCAATACAAAAATGTGTGGCTGAGCCAGAGCAGATAGCAGAGCTCTGTGGTTACGACCCATCCCTACTGGAGACTTCTTGGTGCAGTAAAGGTGGCAGAGAACCAGGCATTGGAGCAGACATCGTAGTCACTCCAGTGGGCGTATGTGAGTTTTCAGTTTAATGCCCTCATTAGTTGTGGTCACAGGCTGATGAGGTCCTAGTATATTTGAGTTTCACTAGGATATGATCTGGCATACATTAAATATTCAATGGGTGGGTATTTATTGAATTAAAAATATTGATGGTAACAATGGTTTCTTCTGAGAAGCTAAAATTCTCAGGTCAAAATGATCCCCCTTCTGATTTATCCCATTTGGGAATACTTAAGTAGTGACTTCCTGAACGTAACATTAAATCTAAGTGTGGGAATCCTGCTCATGGCCACCTGTACTAAGAGGCTGACAGCCAAAGGCTGAATTCTTCTGGTCACGGACTACCAGTGGATTTTTATGAGAATATGCAGCAGGGGATGAGGGCAAATCATGAACTATGGATCCCCACTGGAGGTGATGGTGATGATGAGAGCTGATTGGATTCACAGGCTTTTGGTAGCCTGGAAATGAGCCTATTTACCTTTACTGAGAAGGAGGCAGCTGTGGGTGGTGGTGAAAGAATGCTCCAGACACCACAGTGTGGTCCTTTTGGCCTTGACCATTCTCTACAGTGGAAACTTGGGAAAATCGCTTGCTTCTCTGGGCCCCTCATAGAAATTAGAGGCAAGTGAATTTTCTATCCCCTTAAAATCCTTGGATACATTTTGCCTGCATTGGTTGGATGTGTGAATCAAACATTTAATGATGCTACAGTAATTTATTACATTACTTTCCCTGTTGGACAATTGGATTGCCACATAAACCCCATCTGCCTAAAGTCTACTACTTCTGGATAATTTACATCTTATTTGAACAAATATTTCCAATCCAACAGCAGAAATCAATCATTGAAATTTCATAGTGCTGTAAAGTGGGTTTAACTTTTCATGCTCACAACAGTTCAAGCTAAATGCACTGTAAACAATTTCTGGTATACAACCAAAATATTTACTTAGGATCCAGAGGAGGAAATGGATATCTTAGAGTGTAATTACCAGCAAGAAGGAAAGGAGGTACCATTTAAATAGCAACTTTATAAATTAGACAGACCAATTAGATGTTACAAAAAGAGGTGAAAGACAATGAACTTATGAGTCGTTTTGGTATGAATTTATTCTTTCTCTCTGATAACTGTTCTCATGTCAGGAGAAATTTTGAGTATCAGAAATTTTTGAATGCAGTTAGAATTTTACAATCTATTGTAAGGAAATCTTTCCAAGGCAGTAAATTCTGATTTGGTACAGGACTTTTTCTAGGCTCTCATGAAGGGTTCCAAATATTTTTATGTGTGAACATTGAATGCCTTCTTTGCACACCTTATCCTGTGGAGCCTTTAATGACTGCTTAAACAGGGTCTTAAAATAAGTGCCACTGTCCTTCATGTTGGACCAAGGACTCTTCTTAAATGTCCTGTCCCCTTTGATTTTTGCTTTTTTTCTCATACATATTAAGCATTCAGTATTTGCTTTCAAGTAAATAACTGCCATCTTTTCTCTTCTTTTCTCTCACAAGATTTCCTCCAGTTACATATTTCCTTGCTGGTTCTTCAAATTCATGAGAGTAGCCCTGTCTGATTTTGAAGACCCTTAAAGCCACAGTAAGAAATGATTTTGAACTTTCTCTTTATTTCAAGAAAAAGTCTCCTTGCTAATGCAATAAAGATGGCATTTCTAATATTGGTTATGGTCATTATTAAAAGGCATTGGTGAATCCACACAGTTTGAAATGTTATGCATCCCAGAGAGAGTTAAACAAGTTCTGCCTTTTAGGACCGTACAACTTAAAATCATAATAGAAATCATTCAGATGACCATCTGCTCATCTCTGTTGCATTTATTCTACAATTTCTGCTACTACACTTTGTTAAAAGTGATATTTCGCAATGTGGTGTCCAGAGCTACATTGTGTCTTGATTTCAACATACTTCATTGAAAACTGACATCACAACCACTCAACACTTTTAGTCAAATGATTACATTTAAAGACCATTTAAAAATATTTTGCCAAGTTTCTCCCTTTCATGAAATATCTATATCTACAACTTTTCTTTGCCAGATTTATCAACTTACATTTTTCTGTCCTGATCTCACTTTATCATAAATCTATAATCTTATCTTTCTTAGTTATATTTTAAAATGTCTCTATTTTTGTTGAAATATAACAATCTTTAACAAATGTAAAAAGGCTTTATTGGTAGATTACTTAAAAAATTTTGCATTAGATGGTAAATGTACACAATGTTTTACTTCAAAAAAATATTTTTCTTACTTTAAGGATGCACCCTCCTACTTTTTTCGAATGAGCATCTAGGTACTCTCAAACACCTACTAAAGTTCAGAAACTAGTAACAGCTTTTAGAACTCCAGTACAATATTTCTGAATAGAAGAAAACTCACTCTGATCATCCCAGAAATACTATAACAAAGTTTAAAATAAATAGTATTAGGGGATGTATATTATATTTGCTGTATAGAAGAGATATAGGAAATCTGTATGTTTTTATACAAGCACACACATATACATACATCTATATCATCAATGTTGTATGAAAAACTAAGAATAGCAAGAAGAAAGTCATGATGGCGAAGAGAAAAGAAGGTTGAAAGAGTAAGAATTTAAGGTGCAGCAGTTACAACCTTTACTGATGGCCATGGGAAAAGGAGGACAAGTCATAGTTTTCATACAGAAGAGAGCCAGGGGCAGAGCGTGAAGCTATAACTGCCTGATACATTTGAAAATGAAGATGGATACAGAAAGAAGTGTCTGTATTTCAGATATTCTTGAAGCCACTATTATAGGAATGAGCAGAAGTGGTACCAAGATGGACAAACAGACAAAAGCAAAAAGCAAAACAGGGTCCATTAGAACTTCAGCCGTGCCTCTGATGATGGTCCGCTCTCAGCCTGTAATCCATTTCTTATCAATGTATTTGCTGCATATACAATAGGCAGCAAAAGAAGTTTTTGTTTTTAAAAGAAGCAGAGGAATTGAAAATTACAAAAGAAAGTTCTTGTAAATAGTAGAATGCCAGTGTGTACTATTTTAATGTGGGTGTGATACAGTAAAACACCCTAATATATGATAGACAGTGTATATCAAAAATTAGATATAGATAATTACTTATAGGTATCTGTTACCAAGCCATATTGAAGTGAAAACTAAAAGCAAATTTAGGTTTATCTATCAATAACACGCAAAGATTTTGTTGACTTGCCATACTTTTCTCTCTTTTCCTCCACTATTTTTCCATCTTTAATAACTTTTATAACTTTGTTAAACTTAAACTTCTATTTGTTTCATCAACTTTCTTTAGTTATCTTTTGTCTTCCACTTGGTAAATTTGGCTTATTACTGCATCATCTTTATTGACATCTCTTCTCTCACTTTCATTTTCCTCTCAACTTTTGCCATTTATACTTTTATTGCATACTTGTCAGCACTGTTATGTTCAGTTTTGTAACTGCAAATAACTCTCTTGTGTTTTGTTTACAAGTTGATTCTGAAAACTGAAATTCAACAGTGCTTGCATTATCATGTATATAGATATATTTTTCTTCACTTAGTGAAGCACTCTTCTAAACCTTAAAAGAGAAAAATAAAAGCACTTGCAAAAGGGAAAGAAAGTTAAAATCTTGATTGATATTAGGTCAATTGCCTTGTATATTACTAGAACTCAGAAGGGCTGTCCTTGAAATTCTTCTCAGACTCCATGTCATTCATTTAAAGCTTTTAAAAAGAGTTATATCCAGTGCTTGCCTGGATTAGATCACAGTTTTATAGCAACGAATCTCAAGAAGATGAAGGGTGTTTTTAAATTGCCATCATGCTTATTTTAAAAAGCAGAACATTTTATTACCTATGTTTATTTTCAAGAGAACACATTTAGTGCTTTTAATTGAGACAATATATAAGCTGACTTGCAAAGAATAATACTGACATACATTGATGTGGGTTTTTTTCAGAAATTGGATCTCTAAGCACTGCTTTAGGGTTGAAGTAATGGCTAGAGTTTAGCTGCTTCTTGGCAGTCACCACGGAATAGAGGGAAGAGTTACTGGGAATAAGCAGGAAGGGAGGGGTGGGCTTTTTCTTTCATGTCTTAGACTTCAGACTCTACTAGGAGAAAACTTTGGTAACTAAATAAATTCACTATGCTTCAAAGTCATTGTATCTTTTACTCTTTGTTTAAGTAATGCATATCAAATGATGTTTTTCTCTTATTCTTTTATTTCTTGTATTGTGAGTTAATGTACTCTAATATCCTTAGGTTGCCTGCCTCGTTCATTCAATAGTTTTTGAAGAAAGGTGATCACATGACTCATCAACCTGGCCTCTATTGATCAGATCAGGGGAAAGTGCCAATACCTGTCACAACTGAGATCATGGATGCACACCTAATGGATTGCTAATTTGTCAGAAAAGATACTTGGGGGTGCGGGCACGTACTAGGTAGCTCACAGAATTCATAGGAAGCTTGAAAAATCATTCCCAAGAAAAGAGTTTAGAGGAGCAGTGGGGAGCAAGGCCAAGGGTACGTCTCAGGAATAGTGTACTCAGGATAGTGGTGTTCAGGCTCATGGGCTCTGAACCTGACTGCCACCATTGTAAATAGTCTCCAACTGTCCCTGGGGATTCATGTCACTTCTCTTTTATCAGAGTACCAGGTGGAAGCAGATGGCTTTCAGAGCTTTGGTCATGTGTCTAGTATTTAAGCTGAGGAACAAGAAGTAATTTTTGGTTCTGCATGGATGTTACCAAAAACATGCAATAGAGCCCAGGTCGCAAGGAGCCCAGCTCCATCCAGCCTGTGCCAAGCACACCGGTGAGGACCAGCCAGCAGGTGAGGTCCACTTGCCACTGTCCACACCCATGACAGTGATCCACTCAGCCTCTCCAGCGCCTGCAGGACCCCACCCCCACCCCCACTCCTCTGGCCTCTTAGCTGTACTGCTACCTGGTTGCACACTACAAAGACACAGGGGACACCAGACCACCAGACCACCATACTGGGTAATTTGGAGGGATCATCACCTCTCATTGGAACCTGGATTATCTTCAGGGGAAGGGCAGCTGGAACTTGCAGTATAACCTTGAAGAGTACAACCCAACAGGAACACAGGAAGCTCAACTTGAGACTTGCAGCCAGAAATCTTCCCGAATCTTAATGGGTCTGTGACTCCTTTGCTGAGATGCATTGACTTATATCTGCACAGTGTTGCCGATGTTATCTATTGTGACAGCAGAGACATACCCTGAAGGAGGCCCTTCATCTTCATGGTTATTTTTTATTTAAAAAAATTATAATTATTGGGGTTTTTTGCTCTTATTTTTAATTTTTTTTCTACTCTTTGCAAATTTTTGTTTTTCTCTCCATTTTTCTTTTCTTCATTCTTTTTTCTTTCCTTTCTCTCTCTCTTACACTCATTCTCTTGTTGTCCCACATTGTCCATCTCCCTTTCTGTTCCTATTCCGTCCCTCATTCAGACTTCTTCTTTATTTTTCTTTTCTTCTCTTTCCTTCTCTCACCTGTGTTCTCTGGCCTCAATGCTAACCTTCTGCTTTCCTTCTATGTACCTATCCCTCCCTCTGAAACTCGTTCTAACACCCCATTCTGAAGGCCAAAGTTGCTATATCAAAGAGTTTATTCACTGTAAACATATGTTAGATTGTTCCTTGATTTTGATTTAATTCACAGAGTTAAAGGTGAGAGATTAATAACTACCACAAACTGTCATTTTCTAAAAGGTATTTAATACTATTGTGTTGCTGATTGTATCACTTGGGCTAAGGTGTTGTGATTGATCTAATCAGTGGTCCTTCCTGGTATAATGAAAATGAGA
>NW_004624744.1:22081395-22098203 GCF_000247695.1 Heterocephalus glaber
CTTGTAGAAACTGTCTAATTTCTTCTTTAATTTCCTCTGTGACTCATTGGTTGTTCAGGAGGGTGTTATTCAATTTCCAGGTGTTTGTGGGAGTTTTGTGGTTCCCTACATTACTGATCTCCAATTTTGTTGCACTATGGTCTGATAATATACAGGGGGTAACTTCCATTCTTTTACATTTACTCAGACATGTCCTATGAGCTAGCATGTGGTCTATTTTGGAGAATGACCCACGTGCAGTCAAAAAGAATGTGTATTCTGATTTTGTGGGGTGGGACACTCTATAAACATCTATTAAGTCTATTTGTTCAATGCCTTGGTTCAGTTCTAGAATTTTGTTGTGAAATTTTTGTCTAGATGATCTGTCTATTTGTGATAGTGGGGTATTGAGGTCCCCCACTACAATTATATTAGTGCTTATTTGGTTTTTCATGTCGATTAATATTTGTTTTGTATAGTTGGGGACATTCGTATTTGGTGCATATATATTTAGGATTGTCATCTCTTCTTCTTGGATTGTTCCCTTCACAAGGATGTAGTGACCATCGTTGCCTCTCTTAATTACTTTTGGTTTCAAATCTACTTTGTCTGGAAATAAGATTGCTACCCCTGCTTTTTTCTGGGTTCCTGTGGCATGGATAACTGTTTTCCATCCTTTTACTTTCAGACTATGAATTTCTTTTTGAGTTAGGTGTGTTTCTTGTGTACAGCATATTGTTGGATTTTGCTTCTTCATCCATGCTGCCAGTCTATTTCTTTTGATTGGTGAATTGAGGCCATTAACATTGATGGTTATAATTGATAGATATTGACTCATCCTTGTCATGATGTTTTACTTTTGTTGTCTCTTTTATTTCTTATTTTCCCCCCTTTCCCTTTAGTGTCTTACCTTGCCTGGTGGCTTCCCTCTGTTGGGCTTCATGGAATTGTGACCTTCTTTGTCTTTTTCTATGACATTGCTTAGTATTGTTTGGATTGCTGGTTTGGTATTCATGAAATTTCTCAGGTGTTCCTTGTCATGGAAGCATCTAATTTCCCCATCGATTTTGAAAGATAGTTTTGCAGGATACAACAGTCTAGGTTGGAAGTTATTTTCTTTTAGGGCTTGAAATACTTCATTCCAGGCTCTCCTTGACTTGAGGGTTTGTGTTGGGATGTCTGCTGTGATTCTGATGGGCTTCCCTTTGTATGTGATTTGTTTCTTTTCTCTAACTGCCTGTAGGATTTTGTTCTTCTGTTGAGTTTCTGGGATCTTGACTATTTTATGTCTAGGTGTAGATTTTCTTTGATCATGGCTAGTTGGAGTTCTATATCCCTCACTTCTCTGTATGTCCAATTCTCTACCTCTGTCTGGGAAGTTTTCAATTATTACCTCTGTGAACAGTGTTTTTTTATGTCAATTGTACTTTCTCCTGTATTTTCGTGGACTCCTATCAGTCTTTTGTTATTCTTCTTTGCATCTTCTAGTAGCTGCTGGATTGATTTCTCGTGGTCCCTTACTATTTTTAAGAAATCTCTGTTTCCATGGTCCTTAACTGAAATCCTGTCTTGTATATCTGATATCCTATCTTCAGATTCCCTTAATCTGCTCTGCATGCTTTCAATGGAGCTTTTAATCTCCTGAATATCTTTTTGAATCTGTTTCATAGAATCCATTTCTGTCCTATGTAGGGCATTCATATTTTCCATTTCTTTCTTATGCTGGTCATTCATAGCTTCCAACATGTGTCTGAGCTCATCTATTTTTCTTTAATCTCTTTCTGTTCTAGAGCCTCTCATCATGTTTTTCACTCTGCTCACCGTCTCTGTTGTTATCTTGGAGATTATTTCTGTTTTGAATTTTTCTAGAGCCTCATTTATCTGTGTTTTTACTTCCTGTGCTATCAGTTCAGGGTGTCCAGGTGGTTGATTATCAGACTTTTCCACCTCGATTCCCCCAGAATTTGAGTTTTGTGGTCTGGAAGTCTGTGTTTGTGCCTTACTTAAATGTCTTCTCATTTTTGGTTTTGGTACTGTCCTTGGTTTAGTTCCTGGGCTGATACTTTGAAGTTGCTGATTGTAAGTATCTTTGTTGATGTATTTAGAACCCTTATGGAATGATTGATTCTCAGAGATGTCTTCCAGATATAGCTGGTCTTTAAGTTTTGAGTCTCTAATGGCTCTGAGGCTGTCTCATTTTCATTATACCAGGAAGGACCACTGATTAGATCAATCACAACACCTTAGCCCAAGTGATACAATCAGCAACACAATAGTATTAAATACCTTTTAGAAAATGACAGTTTGTGGTAGTTATTAATCTCTCACCTTTAACTCTGTGAATTAAATCAAAATCAAGAAACAATCTAACATATGTTTACAGTGAATAAACTCTTTGATATAGCAACTTTGGCCTTCAGAATGGGGTGTTAGAATGAGTTTCAGAGGGAGGGATAGGTATGTAGAAGGAAAGCAGAAGGTTAGCATTGAGGCCAGAGAACACAGGTGAGAGAAGGAAAGAGAAGAAAGGAAAAATAAAGAAGAACTCTGAATTAGGTCCAGAACAAGAACACAAAGGGAGATGAAGAACCATGTGGGACAGCAAGGGAGTGATAGAGAGAGAGAGAGAGAGAGAGAAAAGAGAAAAGAAAGAAAAAAGAGAAAAACAAAAAGAGTAAAAAAATAATGGTAATTTTGAAAATAACAAATAAAAGTAAAAATGAAGGGCCTTCTTCAGGATATGTCTCTGCTGTCACAAGAAACAATATGGGCAGCAGTGTGCAGTTATAATTCAGTGAGTCTCAGTAAGCCACTCACAGATCGATGAGATTCAGGCAGATTTCTGGCTGCAAGTCCCAAGTTGAGCTCCCTGTCCTCCTGCAGGGTTGAGTTGTGCAAGGTTCTATTGCAGATTCCACCTTCTTTTCCCCTGAAGTCAATCCAGCTTCCAAAGGGAGGTGATGATCCCTCCAACTTACCAAGTTTGGTGGTCTGTTATACCTTAAATGCAGAGATTCTCTTCACTTTTACTGTGGGCTTCAGTTTTCATCAGGGGGCCTGAGAGAGGTCCTCTTTCTGTTGTTCACTTCTGCAGCTCAGGGCAATGGACTTTATGTCCCCCTGTGCCTCTGTTGTGGAACCAGGTAACTTCACAGCCAACAGGCTAGAGGCTGGGGTGTGTGGGGGTGCCTGGTCGCAAGTGGGCATGGAGAGCCAGACAGAGTAGGGGTCCAGTCAGCCCCAGGGTGCTCTACCTGCGCGGCAATGCTGGCAGCTGGTGGGCATGCCTGGGAACCCCCTTCTTGGTCTTGCTGGTTGCAGCCCACATGGCTTTTTCTCTTCAGCTGGCTGTACTTACATGCAGTTTTCCTTGGCAGGCCCTCTACTTTCTTGCCATCCTCAAATTAATTCCTGGGAGAGACACTGAAACTTTGGCTTTACTGTCACAATAAAGACTGTGACCCTATCACACATTTTTTTCCTGGCCTCACTGTTCTTCTGTAATTGGGGTGGAAGACTCTATGAGCCATAACTCTTATATTTTGCATGCCAACAAAACCAGCACCATGTAGATGATCCCCAGGTCTGCCACCAGCCTGAACAGTAGCTTGGTCCCCTTATACTATGGATGCAGTAGTCTCTGGGTACCTAGATGGCTGAACCTGGGTCAACACTTTCCCAGATGGTGGTGAGTGAGAAGGGCCCCTGGATCTCTCTTTTTAAAGCAAAATCTTTAAAGGAGTCTATGCTTTTACATCCTTGAGCCTGTGATGGATGGAGTATGGCCAATATCTGAGATGCCCTCAAGGCATCTTTTCTACTTTCTTGGTGCAAAGTACATGGCTTCCTTCTAATGGTGCTTTTCAGCAACCACATTCACATTGGTTCCAAGTTTAGATGTGATTTCTTTCTGGTAAAACTGCAAAATTTTCAATCCTTTTACTCTGTTTTCTTGATCCAGACTCTCACTATTTAACTGGCTAAAAGCAGCCAACAGTATGTATGTCACAGCCTGGACACTGGGCTGCCTTGAAATTTCCTTCACCATGTTAATTTGTTTTCCACCTTTAATTTTAGTCTCATACAAATTTCTAGGATTTGGGCAAAACGCAGACAAGTTATTTGATAGAATGCAAAATGAATAGCTCCTAGTTCAATTTTAATACAGTCCTCATTCTCACATAAAATCTCCTGAGCCTGGTCTGCACTATCCACATTCCTGTCAGTGTTCTTGTCTTCTGAGCTCCCATTAGAATTTCCCATGAAGCTCTGCTTACAGTATTCTAAAGGCTTCTCTAGCCTGCATCTCCAAACCTTTCCAAACTTCTCCTGCAAGCCACACGGTTTTCACTTGTTATGAACCACATGGTCAAGTATAGTCACAGCAATGAACCCACTTTCCTGGTACCAGTTCTGTACCAGCTACTTCTTGGTTGTGGAGACAGTACACCTGACATCCACAACTTAGAGGAAGAGAAGTTTATTTTGGCTCATGGTTTCGGAAGTTTCAGCCAATGACTTAGTCCATGGCTCCAAAGCAGAAATGGCATGATAGAAGGGCATGGCGGAGGAAAGCTTCTCAACTGATGGCAGCCAGGAAGCAAAGAGAGAAGGGAGGAACCAGAGAGAAATAAACCCTTCAAAGGCATGCCATTAGTGATCTTCCCCCTCCAAAGGAGTCCCACCTCTAATACATTCAGCTATAAAAACATCAATGGATTAATCCACTGATGAGTATAGCACTCCATGATCCAATTACCTCTATATGAATCCCCACCTCTATATGTGATCTAAACTGTAACCCTTTACTACTTACCACCATATTTCAAAGATAGTGTCTTTAAATCTGGCTTAATCTCAGGGTACTATTCTACCCTCAAGACACCTCTTACTGGTTCATTCTGGGATGTTCATGCACCACTACACCTTTGGTATAGATTACTAAAGTTAGATACCAATATTATTTAAAAGACTTCATAATCACAGGGTTGAGGGTTAGAGAAATTGTGATGATTTCACAGGGAGGCTAACATTTTTTTGATTTGTTAACTCATCACTTCTTACGAGAACCATTGATCTAAATTTAACAACATCTTGAATTGCAAATAGGTTGAAAGTTGAAGGTGAATATATGAGAAGCTACCTTCACTGTAAGTATCTAATCCTTGAGATTTTTGGCTTTTTGTAGACTATGTTCTTCAGAGATATGCAAACCCACTCAGGCTTCTGTAGACACGGAACTGTTAACCAATTTACATGCTAAGTATTAGTCTGTAATTTTCCCTGGCTAATAGACACAATTGAGAACTCTCCCTTGTGGATAAAGACAAGACTAGTATCTTATGTGCCAGTCTGCGAAATTAGAAAGAAGAATGTGTGTTCAATGCTCATGTTGCATGCTGGCATTTATCTTGTACTGTAGTAATCTCAATTTGATTACTTTTTTAATTTGTGCTAAGTGGATGCCATGATACTCTGATATAAAGTTTAAGTTTTGTGTGGTATGACTATGATGGAATGAAAGACAGCTAAAATTTTTGAGCAGATGATTTTAAAAATAAACAGGAAGCACTATTTTTATAAAAGAATTTGAAATGGAGTAAATCAATCTGAGCCCTATCAGGGAGTGAACAAAAGGGTTGAGAACAGATCTGATGTTCTGTGACATCTGGTCCAGTTGTTAGACTCTCTGTCTACTGTCTCATTGTGTGTTCTTGGAAAAATCACTTCCTGTATATTCAATTTATGGGAAAATTACATTGAAGCCATCTTATAAATGTACTAAAATCCCTTGAGGGCTGGGCTGCCGTCTGTTTTCACTTGCTTGCATATGCATTGCTGCCTCTCATAATTGCAGAGGACATTCCTGAAGACTTACTATCTGTGTATGTTTCAAAAGACCAATCTGGAGCAAATTTTTTTTTCCTTAACCCACATAACTTTTATGGACTCTCATTCTTGGGATAGGTTCTTGGGATCCCACTGAAGGGATTTTGATCATTATTTTATACTGAAAACCACTTGCAACTTTTATCTTTTCAATTTCCCCCTTCAGTTCTGAGCACTTATATAAGAAAATCTCCATTATTTGTTAATAGTGATAATAGCTTTTATCACTTACCAATCATTAACATGGCTGATTAGATTTCACTGGCCATTGCAAGCAATACATAGAATCAATGGGGAAAGATTTGGGAAGAAAATTCCAGAGCAAAAGGAATAGTCAGGACTTTCTTACACTGGAATATCAAGTGATTTTTTTCCCTTCCTTGATTTTCTTTTTGAAACTGCTGTCTCTGAGCCCAAATTGCAGGTCCAGCTGAGAAAATAAAATGAAAATTCTCATTTCATTATGGTCTCCGTGATGCATTGGAGTGATAGAGGTTAGAAAATTGTTGATGTTGTCCACCCTCACTCAAGGTGATTGTTTGAGAGCAGGGGAGATAGTTCTGAATGCAGCCAGTGATTCAAATCAACATCTCTTTTAGTTAAACTTGATATTTTCAAATAGACATACTCTCAGAAAGATTGTTCAGTCAAAGTTCTCTGTGTCTCTGTCTCTGTCTTTGGGCTCTACACTTGAAATGAGATGGTGAGAAATAGGCTGAAGAAAGCTGGATTTCAGAGTCCCCGCTATCACTCAAAAAATAATATCCTGATTTGATCAGGATTTACCTCTTTGATTTCATTGAGGGATAAAAGCACTGCTCTTGGCTCTTAGATCTTCACTTGATTACTTGGTTTCTTTTTTTTTTTTTCTCACTCAACTTCTTGTAGAGAAGAACAACTTATTTTTTTAAATTGAATTTTCAATATAGTTAAATTAAATGGAAAAATATATGCATATTATACTTTTATATTTTCCTATTAAAGTAGAGTCATTGTTCAGAATACACTGCAAGGAACAGAACTCATCACAGACGGGAAGACATGTTTCAATGAAGTATCGTCAAAAACATGGACCACATCAAAAATGTGAGTCACAGAGTCCCTTATACCTAATAGATCTGCTAAAACTAATGGTAGTAATTACAGCATGACTATATTTTCTTTCAAATTCTTCCAAAAATGATATACTGAGTGAAATATATAAACTACTAAAAATGAAGAGCAAGCAAGTAACTGGAAACTAAAGTGCTAACATGCCACTTTAAGTAGGAACACATGGTCAACTGGAAGACAGGCTTGGAAAATAAATAGACAAGCAACTGTGAGCATGAATGACTAACAAATGGGTATCTTTAGAGGTCTCATGGGAGCTATTTTGTTTCTTGTCCACCACCACTCCATCATTCTTGAGTCTTTTCCAGGTTCACTGGGATTCAGGAGAAGTAATGTCACATGTAAAACTCACTGATACTCTGACAGTAGTCCTTGAATTAAACTTTTAGATTAATACATGGGCCTATGTTAAAGCTAAAACCAATTAGTGTGATATTTCACAGAGAGTAAAAACTGGACTGATTTATGGTTTTGGTTTGGAGATGAGTTTTTATGATCAATTAACTGACTTGTTTTTTGTATTCTGCAGCAAAAATGAATAATTTGTTTCATTTTAAAATAAAGATGGACCTTGATGAGAAATCTGGTGTTCTCTTTTAATAACAATACTCAAAATATATACATTGGGATATTAAATGAAAAGTAGTACTGATTATATGATATATAATTACACTGACACTTAAGATTAGCAATAAGTAATTAACAAGTAATAAAAATTATATACTCAGGATAGTTTTTATAAACAAGGAAGTAACATGGCTGCACAATTTAAGTCCAAGGGAAGTGGAGACACATTCTTTTTCATCATTTCTCAATAAAATTAACCACTTCCTTTAGTCATTCAAGGCAAACCAGTCCTAGAGAAAATGGTCAGTGTTTATAGAGTGAGAAATAGCCAGATGATGTTCAAACAAGAGAAGTGGAAACAAGCAAAGGGAAATTTGGATCATTGATCATCATTTTCTTCATATGTATTCTGATTAAATATGTTGACTGAGAAAATTTTGCTAAAACCTATAAGCTAAGTCATACTTCTTTTACACCTGAGATAAGGCTATGGTCTAGTGTTCCCATTAATCTATGTACATTTGGAGATGTTTGCTGTGAATAGAGACAGCAAACAGTGATTTATGTAGTAGCTGTAGATGGAGTCAACTCATGTTTAAGCTTAGACTTACCAAGTTGGCCAGGTACAGCTTCTTGTTGTAGGTACTCACCAGCTAAATGTAAGCTGATCTTCTTGCTTGAATAGAAGGTGAAAGGACCTTCATGACCTTCATGAGTATATATCAGCTCTCTTGTCCTTCTTGCTCTTTGAGAAAGGAAAACTTAGGTGTATATTAGGATACTTTCTTTTATTTTTCCTGCTCTCTGGGCAATTCTTGTTCTTCATGTGGCTATTGTCTTCTTTGATTTAGTCTCATATTTCATTTCATGTCCTGAATTAGATTTCGCCTGAACACTAGCAACAGGTACACCCCTGGCTCTCTAGCTTGCACTTTGCCTTATCGTATATTCTTTATAACATTATCACTAATTTACATTATTTTATATTTATTTCTTGTTTCTCTCTCCTGGAATGTAAGCTCTATGAGACCATTTCTGCATGTCCAGAAATGGACATCTATTATAATGTATGATATTGGGATCTAAAATGGTGTATAACATATAGTAGATTTAAAAATTTTTGTGTTTAATAAATGAATGGTTTCCATTCAGTCATGTGGTAGATATTGGGGATGAAGAATATAGTGGTCAGAAATAGATTTTTAAAATGTATGCATTGAACTTATAATTTGGGGGATACAGAACAAATAAATATATGATGATAAAATGTAAGTGAACCTGATTTATTCAGGAGGTTGGGGAAAGATATCCCTGAGTATATTGTATTTGAGCTATTATTTATTTATTTACTTTTGTCCTTTTGAGACAGGCTCTCACTATGTAGCCCAGGCTGGCCTTGAACTTGTGGTGATCCTCCTGCCTCAGCCTCCTGAGTGCTGGGATCACAGTGTGTGCCACCACACCCTGCCCATTGAGCTATTTAAGAGTTGATCTCACTAAGGAAGGAAAGTGGAGATTGGGAAGAGAAATTGTATCTGCCGTGTACTCATCCTGAAGTACAACAGAATAACAGAACTACTGAAAGTGCCACTGCAAGGGTCAGTGAGTGCACAGCTTTCTGCCAGTTCTTTTGTGACTCCATCCAAAGAAAAGGTTTGGGAATGGAATCTAGGTGAAGGGTGATAATTCTGCAGATGCTCCGTTTTTCTTTTTCTTCTTAGTTTTCTCAGAGGGTTAATTCCTTCTTTAATTAAAGAGAGGGAAAGGGTACAAAGGAAATACCTGCGTGAAATCTTACTATATATTTTCACATCTAATCCACATTAAAACTAATAAGGGAAGATATGGAGTTCCCCCTGCCAAACGTTTTGGTCAAGACTGACCAAGGATTGAGTCTTGTGCATATTAAAAACTAGCATGAAAAAGAGAAAAATCTAAATAATTGTTATCATGAAAAAAGTGTAAATATAAATTTTACCATGTTTTTCCACGATAGTTTATATAAATGTAAGAATAGAAATTTATTAACTATAGTCTTGGTTGAAATCTAGATTTTTCAAACAAGACTGGCAAGTAGAGTAAAAATAATCGAGTGATAAATATAAAATCCTCAGCTCACATATCGGTATGATTTGAATCTTGAAGGTTTCCCCAAAGCTCACGTGCTAAAGGTTTGGTACACAGATGGAGATATTGGGAGCCTACAGAAGCTCTGAGAGTGGCAACTTCAGAGCATGGGATCTGCAGAGGTCTTCCCCGAAGGAGGTGGAGGCCTCAGCTCAACCCCATCCTTAGGGCTGGCTCTTGATTTGTCACAGAGAAACATTTCAGGATGTGTCAATGAGAGGCATGAACAGGTTTATTAGGCAGAAAGAAATACATACTCCAAAGGGAACGTGGATACTCATAGAGTAAGGCACATTAGGGTCTGGATTGGGAGTTTTTAGTCTCTTGGGGGGTGAAGTGCCCTCAAGATTGATGCTCTAGCATGTGTATCCCCAGCGTCTGTCAGGTTAGGTTAGAATGGACACCATTTGCCTGTGCTTGAAGTTTAGAGAGACAGCCTAAAATTAATGGAGCTGTTTCCTTGGGGTGGGTGTCTGGAATGTGTGGATCTCTAGTGTGGAGGAGAAATGCAGGCTCGAACTACAGGAAGAAAGGATACGGCCCAACTCACAAGAGAAAAGCAGAGGATCTCATTTATAGACTCACTGTATTTTTTCGCCTCTTAGGAAGACTTCGATAGTGTCCTGAGCCTGTAGGATTGTTTTAAGTTACAATTTTAAAATTAAAATTTTCCTTGTCTCCTTTCTACCTATCTTTATTTTTTCTATCCCTCCTCAGAAAGTCTTTAGTTTACTGGAGACATTCCCTGGAAGGGGACTGTGGGACCCAAGTTCCTGCACTCTCCTTTTTTGGTTCCTGGGCACAAAGTGGATGGTTTGGCTGTGTAGTGCACTCTGCCCTCCGGCAGTGATGCTCCACCACATCCTAGGCCCACAGCCACAGGCCCGACACATACAGGCAAGAACTTCTGAAAGTGTGAACTGAAAGAAGCTTCTCTTCCTAAGCGGACTGTCTCAGGTAGGACAGTGATAGAAAGCCTACTATTGCAGAAAATTGGTACCAGAGGATATGGAGAAACTTTGGGGATTGGTTTATGGGAAAAATTTGAAAAAGTCTGGAGGCGTGGGGTAGAGAAATCCTAATCTGATGTAAGTGGAGCTTAATGGGTGATTGTAGTGAGGGGCCAGGAGACCAGAATGCTGGTAGAAATGTGAGTAGTAAAGGCAATGTGGATGAGGTTTCAGATGGAAATGTGTACTCTCCTAAGTGGACTAGAGGCTGTCCCTGTTACGGCAAAAAATTTGACTCCCTTTCCTCCATGCTCTGAGTCTGTATGGAAAACTGCACTTAAAGGTGATGGACAAATGTATTAGTCTTAGGAAATTTCTAGGCAACAAAGCATTCATATTGCTGCTACATGAGTATTCCTGGCAGCTTTTAGCCAAATTTTCAGGGAGAATGATGAGCAAAGAGGAGTACAGCAGAAATATTAGGAAAATTTTCAGATTTGTCAGAAAAGAAGCCCAGGTAAAATTTCAATCATGGAAAGTGCATTGTACCACCACGATGTGAAAGGGTGTATCAGGAATCTCTGAGGCCTCCCCACCAATCATATAGGAAAGGTGTAGAAATGGAAACTTTGTTTGAAAGACTTTCATTTAAGAAAAGAGCCCTGGGGTAACTTGCCTGCCTGGGCCCACCCTGGGGATTCTCTCCTTGGGGAGATTAGTTTTCCATATTCAGCCAGGAAGATACTCAGAGGCCATGTAGCTTGGTCCATGAAGGCTCACTTCTGTTTCTTTAGAGCAGCTCCAGTCTTCACCTTCATCTTGGACATCATCCCCTGGCTTCCAGCACAGACCCTTCAAGCTCTAGCACAGACCCTTTAGCTTTCCATCAAGACTCGTCAGTCTCTTGATATGGACTTACAGGACACTACAGTGAGCTCCAGGCCTTCAGCTGGATCCTTCAGATCTCTAGTGCACAGACAGCCCTTCTGCAATTTTCCACACTTGACTCTGCAGGTGGCCATTGTAAGCCAATCTTTTGTTTGTTCATTGGTGTTTTGGTTTGTTTTGTATTTTGAGGCAAGGTATCACTGTGTAGTTCAGGCTGGCCTCAAACCTATGGCAAACCTCCTGCCTCAGCCTCCAAAGTGCTAGGATTGCAGGCATGTACCACCATGCCCAGCTATAAGTCACTCTTGAAAATTCTTATATATTTTGGATTAAATCTGTCTCCAGTAAGCACTGACTGATACAGATGGATTTCCCAACTTCAAGCAGCATGCATTTGAGAGGATTATTGGACAGTAAATGAAGCAATAAATTAAAAAATACTCATAGAATAGCATGAATGACCTGCTTTAAAAAAACAAAGCAGACTTCCTTCTTCATTTCTCTTTTATTTCATTCAGGCAATAAGCCTATTGGTTAGTGTCACTTGCACCCAGGGTGGGTCTTTTGTCTTCAGTCAGTCTCCTCACCCACCCCAGCACTACACTGATACAATAGTTGGACCTCTCTTACTCAAGTTGAGTCAATCAGTTAACTATCACAGCATCTCATCTCTGCTGACTCTCCAGCATCTGGATAGGTACCTAGTAGTCTCTCAAGTAACAGTTTTTGGATGAATGAATGAATGAATGAATGCATGCATGCATTTTCTCTCTAACTTTTGTGCAATTTTACATGAAATTCAAGATGCATTCTTACACTGCTGTTTACAAACAATGCAGTAAATCATGCAATCCTTTTATACTTGGAATGGGAAATAAAATTTTCCTAGAATTGGGTAGAGCAAAATAAATAACTTACTTTACATGCTCAGGATGTTACAAACAACTCCAGCATCCAATCACACATCCACACACTTACAACTGAACTGAGGCATATAAACAACAGAGGTAAAAGCTTTTACCAGTGCAGATGGATAGAGCCTCACATAATACAACATCTTGATCAGACAGAGTTATTAATTGTAATATATTGATTAACAACCAACCAACTAATTGGTGGAGTTGAATAAAAATTATAATTTAATATACTCCCTGTTTATTACCTAAGGGAAAAATTATCTTCAGAAATTTCTTTGTAAGCACAGTTAGGTTTTATTGCATCATGAAACCAGCTGGTAGCATGGTTACATGAAAGCTAAGTTGTTAAGAACACAGACTGAAATGATCTCAGTTGTGTGTGACCAATGACAGAGCCTTTATGAAGAGGTACCTGGTTTTTATTTTTCACTCCATTTCACCTTTATTTTCTCATAAACAATGTTTTTTTCCATTACTTCTCATTATTGCTAAACCTGTCAGTCCTAATGTTTGGTTTATTTAGTGATTTTGCTTTTTTAAAAATAAAATTAGTGATATTATAATTAATGTTCACTTGGGTATGAAGCAACAGTAAGGTACATTGCTTAATGTTTCTAGGAGTTTACTTAATGGTGGAGACAGGAAGTGTCAAGTTGTTAATGTTACTGAAAGTAGGGCATGCATTTCCATCATATACACTGGGCTACAAATGATTTTTTCCCCTACTAAAAGTGCCTTTCATCAATAGAGAATTTGGAAAGTACCAATGTTTCAGGGAAACACTGATCCCATAGAGAGTAGACACTTGCCAAGGAAAAGGTGCAGAGAACTCCACTTAGAGAGAAAGAAATTCACAGAACATTGCCTGGCACACAATGGATTCTCAATAATATTTGTCAAGTAAATGAATAAATGCATTCGTTGGTAGGAAAGCAAATAGGCAGCCAGAAATGAACTAGTGGTATTGAAAGGAAAGATAATTTGTGGAGGAAATAAATTGTTTATGACTTTCATTAAATTGATCCATCAAGACATTCTGTGATTAGCAATGAGGGTTCTGAAAAGAAATGTGGGTTTCCAACAGTGCCTACAGGGAATGGTGACCGGAACAATGTAAAGGACCTAGAGTAGGTGTGAGCGACCAAATTCTTAGCAGGAATGGTCAAGTTTTGTCACTGTCCCTTAAACGAGAGAGAATAGTAGAACTTGTCTATTCTATGAAATTTTTCCCCTTCCTAATATATTAGTAATATATGAATTTGGTTATTTATTCTTTTAGATAGTCATCAGCTATTCCATTAACAAACACTTTTTGCCTTCCTCCAACTCTTCTGTGTACCGTAAGTATAGAATGAGAACAAAACAAGCAAAGTCGCTGGTTTCATAGTGCTTTTGCATTATTGAAAGGATTTAGGTAACAAATATGCAATACATCTGATGTTATATACTATGTATAAAATCACAGCAGGGTAGGGGAGAAGGAATGCCATGTATGAGCAGGCAACTATATTCTAAGGGACAATGGGGAAAACGTCATGCTAGATGATGTTTGAATTGATACTTGAAGATGATGAGGTAGTGACCCATACAAATATCTGGCAAAAGAAGATCCTAGACAGAAAGAGCTATGAATATAAGGGTCTTAATGTAGGATCACTGTTCCTGCTGGAGAAATGTTGAGGAAGGAGGAAAATTGGTAGACATATGATGTCAGGAGTCATACTACTAAGTTTGTTGTAGGGCAGAGTAAAACTATTCATTTCTATTTCTTAAGGGAAAAGGGAAATCTCTGTACATTACAGAAGTCCAAGCATAGAAAACACATATTTACTTTGTATTAGAAAAAAATAACACAGTTTTTGTTATGTAGATAATTAAAGTGTCAGAGAGTAATACATACTAAAGCAAGGAGAACAATATGAAGGATGCTTCAGCAATCCAGGCAATGGCTAATGGTGATTTGGATTTGGAGGCAGTGATGTAATTGAAGTCTAGATCTATTTTGAAGGTAAAACCACCAAGATGTGATGATGATTAGATATATGAAGAAACTGAATGGAGTTAAGATTACTGAACTTTTCGATTTATGTAATCAAAACTATGGAGTACTCCTGCATATACCAATGAGACATTGAGAGAGCCACTGGAAATATGATTGGGGCTGAAAATATAAATTCGAGCATACAGATAATATTTAAAAATATCAACCTTTGTAAGATCACCCATAAATGAAGGGAAAACTCTTGTTTTCTGATACCTAATGCTTTTTTAATATTTAGAACAATAATTAAAATTAGCAAGAGAACTGAATAAAGCAAGTATTAAGAAAATGGAAAAGACAGTAAAGTCAGGAAAGGAATTTAAAAGAACAGTGTGCCCAAGGTTATGCCTCCAAGGCCCACTCAGACACAGCACAAGTACGTTTTAGTAATCCCCTGGGTGGCTCTCAAACCAATCAAGTTGACAATGTAGATTAACTGCCACACAGAGGGTATAATTGGTAAACCAGGACAGATTAATGTGATTTACCCCAACCCAAACAATAACAAAAATAGAGACTATAAAACAAACAAAATTCTCAAGGACCTGTAAACCAAAAGATTTACATATGCGTTATCAAAAATCTGAAAAGTTGAGAGAATATTCAAAGAATAATGGCTAAAAGTTTCCCAAATGTGGTGAAAGATATAAATTTGCAGATATAAGAAGTGACCTCAAACAGTATAAACTCAGAGAAATTCATGCTAAGACACATCATAGTTAAACTTCTGGAAATTAAAGGCAACAACAACAACAACAAAAAATGTTTATGGCAGCCAAAGAGAAACAATGTATTTCCTGTAGGAAACAATAATTCCTGTGTTTTCTTCATCTGAAACCAGGAGACCAAAAGCACTGAATTGAAAAGAGCTTTCAATTATATACTCTATTCAGTAAAAGCACACTTCAAGAATTCAAGGCAAAAGATAGACTTTTTCAGATGAAGGAAAACTAAAAGAACATAGAGGTAGTTCATAGATTTCCTTCTCCTTAAAAATGGCCACTACATGTAACGGCTGCTTCCTCCTTCCCATAATGCCCCACTTCCCGCCACAAGCTCCCTTTCTTGTTCCCACAATCCACTGCGTTCCTGTTTAAACCCAGCTCCCCAAATGGCTTTTCCTGCCCAAAGACAACCTTCTTCTTCCCAACGTGCCCCTCTTCCCGCCAAAAGGGTAACCTGATGCTTGCTCCCTTCCAGGCAACTAGTGATGTCACAAGATCCTCCAGTCCCTTGATGGTATGCCTCACCAACCCTCCAATCGCTCACAGTCAGACTTCCCCATCCCCTCAACCTCTATAAAGGTGCTCCAACCACTGCCACATGGCTGCACTCTTTGTTCAGGAGGCAGCCCAGCAGATTGTCCCTTCTCTTTAATAAAGGCCTGTTGTGGGGCTGGGGATTTACCTTAGTGGTGTTGCCACCTGCTTCGCAAGTGCAAGGTCCGGAGCTTGATCCCTGGTACCAAAAAAATAAAATAAAATAAAGGCCTGTTGTGGTACCGGTGTGGTCTTGGTTTTCAGCTCTTTTACCTGACAGTAGTATATCTTCCATTAAATAATCTCTAAGGGAAATTCTTCAAACAGAAAGGAAGGGAAGAATCTAGGAGCCCCAGGAAGAAGGAAGAGATAGGGAGAAGTATACATACATATAATACTCTTTCTTTTCCTCTTGAAATTTATAATAATCATTTTATGAATAAAACAAAAATTCTAACATAATGTGATATTCAAGACAATAATATGTACAATGAAAAGGTAAAGGTACTTAAATGGAAACAGTAAAGTATTGATAGCAATAGAGTGATATGGTATGTATATATAATAATATCTAAACATATCAATATGAAAATTATATAAGAAATAAACTGAAAAACACCATTCAAAGCCAAGATAGAATCCTAGAAATGGTGAGGTAATGTCAGAGGAAACAGAAAAAAAAATACATAGATATACCAATCAAAATACAACTACATAAACCAAAGACAGAGATTTGCCAAATAAATTTTTAAAAATTGCAAAACGTGTCCTAGCAATAGTGCTATTTACAGGGAACTCACTTTATTTATTTATTTATTTATTTATTTATTTATTTATTTATTTATTTTCCCATTAAGTTTATTGGTACATTTTAGGTATAAAATACAGTTACATTCATCATTTGGAACTTGTACCATTACATGAGTATTTTGGTTCTTATTTTTTCCCCTTTCCCTTGCCTTCCCTTCACCCCCTCTACCCTTCCCTATTTGCAAAGACTTTGTTTCCATTTTTTTCCTTTTCTTATATTTTTTCTTTTCCTTTTTTTCCTTTCCCCTACCCCTCCCACTTCCCCTGC
>NW_004624744.1:22107615-22134470 GCF_000247695.1 Heterocephalus glaber
GATCTGGAAGTCTGGTTTTGAGACTTATTTACTTGTTTTCTCATTTCGACTGGGGGGGGGCTGTTGGCATGTGCACGGATTATGTCCTCTGAGTTGGGAGAGGTGGGATAGGGGCTGGGAGCAGCGGTAGAGATGGTGACCCAAAAGCCCTTTCCTGTGGGCTGGGAGCAGGGGGAGGGATGGTGGTCAGGAAGCCCTTTCCTCTGGTGCAGGAGCAGTGGGATGGTGATTCAGAAGCCCCTACCTCTGGGCCAGGAGTGTTGGGAGGGATGGTGGCCTGGAAGCCCCTTCCTCTGGGCCAGGAGCAGTGGGGCAGTGACTCAGAAGCCCCTACCTCTGGGCTGGGAGCAGTGGGACAGAAGGTGGCCCAAAAGCCCTCTTCTCTGGGCTGGGAGCAGTGGAAGGGATGGTGACTGGGAAGCCCCTTCCTCTGGACCAGGAGCAGTGGGACAGCGGCTCAGAAACTCCTACCTCTGGGCCGGGAGCAGTGGGACTCAGTACCGTGGTCTGGTGGTCCGGTCTCCTCTGTGTCTTTGTAGTGTGGAACTGGGTGGCTGTACAGAGGAGTGCGGGGTGGCGGTTCCAGTGGATTGTTGCTGGGGCCCAGGCTGATTAGGCATCTTCTGTGTGACTCAGGACCTTGGCAGGGCGTGCACAGACCTGCCTGTCTGTAGCGGGCTGCTTCGGGGTCTTCCGCGCCACTCTTTATCTGTTTCTTAAAAAGGAAATCCTGTACTGTTATAATTTGTTTTCTGTAAATACATATATTTTCACATTACTGAGATTCCAATTACTTTTCAAAGAAACTTTTTCATTCATCATTCATGAAGTATTAGTTTTCCAGAACTGTTGTAGCAAATCAGCACAAACTAGGCAGCTTAAAACAACAGAAACATTTTTTCGCAGTTCTGGACTTGAGACAGTCCCAAATCAAGGAATCAGGAGGGCCATGCTCCCTCCACAGGCCTTGGGAAAAATTCTTCCTGCCTCTCCCAGCATCTGGTATTTGCTGGCAATCCATAGAGTTCCTTAGCCTGAGTTGGCACTACTACAAACTTTATTCTGTTGCCACATGGCATCCTCTCTATGCATCTGTGTTCACATTTTCCTCTTCCTACAAGGATATCTGTCATTGGATTTGAGAGTACGTTAATTTAGTGTGACCTAGTCTTAACTTGATTACACCTGTAAAGACCTCATTGCCAAATAAAGTCATATTCACACATACACAATATTAGGATCCGATTGTTTATTTTTTGGAAACAATTCAATCCACAACAACTGTGAAAATATATTTTACTTCATGTAGATAGATTATGATAAGGGAGAGAATTATTGGTTAACAATATTCACATGTAACTCTAAGATTAATGAAATACTTTTCTCATTAGAGTTTCCTTAATGTGATTAAGAGAACATTTTAATTTTAAGAGAACATGCACTTAATTTTCAACCTCTGTAACTAAAAGGATATGCCAACTTGAATAGAGAACAATTACATCACTTTCAGGATTGATTCTTCCTTAAAACAAGAAATAAGTCATTTTTATATAACCTTCAGAATTGTAAGAAAGTACAAACCTCTCTGTATGCCATATACTTGATGAGACTTAGAAACACAGGTGAGCACAGTGTCGTAGGTGTCCGTATGCAGGGTGTGTGCTTCAGCTGCCCCTCTCATCCAAAAATGGGAAGGGAAAGCTCACAACCATATTTTGATGCAATATTTCCAGTAAAATGAGATATTTTGAAAGTAAAGTTTTTTGAAACAGTTTGTATAAATAAAAATTTAATTGATATCTTAATATATTATAAAAAATCAATTTAAAATCCAGTATATTAAACAGCTAATACACAGCTTAACAGTAACTCACAATTCTCAGGCTATCTCTGCATTCCCAAGTTCATAACAGCACTGTGCACAAAGGCCAAGAGACTGAAACAACTGACATGTCCCAAATAGATGACTGTATAAAGAAAATGTACATGTACATATTGGAACACTAGTCATAAAAAGATGAAATCCTTTCATTTGTGACAGCATAGATGGAAGTGTGGATTGTTATTTTAAGTACAATAAGCCAGGAACAGAAAGACAAGTACCATAGAATCTCACTCATAATGTGGAAGCTAAACAAGTTAATGTCACACAAGTTGAGACTAGAATGGCAGTTACCAGAGGGCATGTATAGTAGGGCATGGAAGGATGGGAACCCACTGACAGATGAGTGGTAAGTTTTAGTTAGTTGGGGGAATAAATTCTGCTGAGCTATGGTACAATAGGGTGATCATCAATAACCATAATGTACTGTATATTTCAAAAATCTAGAAAAAGGGAATGTGAATGCTTTAGTCTAAAGAAGTGATAAATATTTCAGGAGATGTGTTTACCCTAGTTTCAACATTATGAAATGTATATTTATTGAAACAACTCATGGTATCTCACAAGTACCATATGTGCAATTTTTATACATCAGTAAAATTTTTTAAAAAGAATAAAGAAGTCAGGCAAAGCTAATATACACTCTTGGAAGTACTTACCTTGCAGGGGAAGAGAGTAGTGACTGAGAGGGGCATGAAAGAGGCTTTGAAGATCTTATAACACTCTGTTTCTAAACGGGGTGGTATATGGGTGTCTTCATTTTGAATACAGGTCAAGCTGTACACCTACTTACATTTCCTGTGTGTACATTATATTTTAATAAGAACTTTTTAAAATTTAAAAAAATATAACTTTATACAGAAAAATGTTACATGAGTTGATATAATAAAAGTCAGGGTTGTGTTTTGCTAAAATTGGATAAACTGTGGTGAGATTTTATTGAAAGTGGAGGAAATAAATTCAAGTAAATCAAAAACAGAAAAAATGTCTCAGTCTGGATCAATACCATTCTTAGGGTTTATTGAAAGAATTTATTTCATTTATTAGTGACATATGTCATAGGTGATGTATGTCCAGGTAATTTTGGACACTAAAATGACTAAAAGAATTATTTTAATATTTTAATATTCTACTTCCTTGGGCTAAACCTTTCAGATATTCCTAAAACATTACTTTGCTTGGAAAGTACCCATTCACACATTGACAATGTTCTTGTATTTCCACTCTCTCCATCTAATACTTTCCTGTATTTCAACATTCTGATTGATTCCTGCTTCTTCTAAAAAGCTTTTGCTAACTACTTTGCCACAAGGGCTTGCCAAAGATGATGAATAAACAATTATTAGTTCAGTATCTATGATAGAACTAGCTTTCGAAATATAGTACACACATTCCTTCCAACACATTCTTTTTTAGGAAAGACCAAACATTTACATTTAGTACTATATAGTAAAGGAATATTTGATCAGAGTGAAATATATATTTCTCCTAACTAAAGAGTTTCTATAATTTAACAAATATAGATAACTGGAAACATCATTAAGGATAAACATATTTTAACTTAAAATGTTACCTCCAAGAGTCAAATCAATCTTGAGTAGAGTTGCCAGATTTAGCAAACAAAAATAAAGAATCCTCAGATAAATTTCAATTTCAGATAAACAGTGAGTAAGTTTACAGTAAAGTGTGTTATGTTTATCTGAGTTTTATATGTAACTGGGCTTCCTGTATTTTGTCTGGCACCTTGAGTGTTGAGGTGTCTTTCTGTCCTAGTTCAATCTGAAGACTGGGCTTGGGTGTGCTCATGGAAAAGTCAGTGGGCACACTGCCACTTTGTGGCAGCCAAGAGCAATGACATTACTGCTCTCAAAAGAGAAGAGGTGCAAGTCCAGCCACTGGATCAGCATTTTCAATGTGCATATCATACCAGATAGAAGAATAAACTCAAGTGCCCTTTAGAGACAAAAGTATAAAAATGGCCATGCTTATTTTAGATAACATCAGTTTTGGCTGGTGTATGATGGCAAAATGTATCTCCTTTTGGAGGAACCAATGTTTCAACATTTCTAGATAAGGTTTTGGAGAAATGAGAGAATGACTTGACCAGTGAATATTGCCAGAAACAACATGTGAACTATTCTCATGTGACTCTCAGTAATTATGAAGAACTGCTTATAAGAGTATGATGTTACAAGTTGACTACATAATTTCACGTTTAGTTAGCGTTATCTAACTAATGTTTGTTTTCAGAATACTTTTAAGGACAATTACATTTTCCAATACAGAAAAAAAGGGATACACTAATTTTCCAAGGATTCCACATAAAGTCAATAATAGATATGGAGTGAATAAAAATCACCTGACTTTCAACCTTGAAAGCTTTCAGTAAGCCAGACTCACTATTACATGCTGAAATAGCCCTTTTAAAGAACCTTAAAATACTATTTCCGAAATACTAGCCATACATGTAAAAGAGATAGTTTTTGGTGATAATTTAAGATATTATTGTGGATACTAAGAATTCCCAAGTTAAAATTTTTCATGTACCTTTAAAACTTCTAAAGCAAGTAGAAATTCATTTGTGTCCTTTTTTTCTTCTGACAAAATCATCCACTTTGTTACTGTATTTTCATGTTTTATAAAGAATGGGTAAGGGGCTGGGGATTTAGCTCAGTGGTTCTGCCACCTGCCTCGCAAGTGCAAGTTCCTGAGTTCGATCCATGGTACCAAGAAAGAAAAAAACAAAAAAGAAAGAAAGAAATGAAGGAAGAAAGAAAGAGTATTCTTGAGAGATAGTGAATTTCTGATCCATGCAAGAATTTATTTGGAAGTTAATTTACAATAAGCTACAGAACACTTATTTTCTAACAATATGAAAAATATTTTCATTAATCTTTAAACTAGAGTGGCTACATTTAAATACTCACTTTTGACAATAACAAGAAGGTGAAAGATCAGATACATATGAAATCATTGCTTCTATTCATATTAGATACTATACTAGATGCAGTCTATGTTGAAATATTTGAAGTTATTTTTACCCCAAGGCTGTTAAACTTTTTAAAAAATTATGTTAATCTTGAAAAAACCCCTGCAACTCATAGTCTTACTGTCAAGCAGAGACAAACACTGGTTGATTTTCTAGAAACATCAGTTGGGCATAATGCTGTATTAAATGTTTCAGCTTAATCTTGATGGGCGATTACTCAAATCAGATTTTCAGTAATTTGTCTAAAGATAGTAGACAACTAAAAAATATGTATGTTATATTACTTAGTTTAGCAATCTGCCAAACATGCCATGTGACCTTGTGATAGAAGAAAATGAGCAAGGCCTCTTTGGGTTTAATCATTTATTGGCAGAGCTGTTGACCATACACAACACTTTAACAACGAACTGGGTGTTCCAGAAAAAAATAACTAGTGTGAAGAGAGATGATATTTGACTGGATGGGAAGTGATTGTGAACAGAGTCTACTATATACACATAAGTTCTTTGGAATAGCTGAATGATTACATATGAAAAGATGACCACAATGAATTCAAACAAAATCAGTACTATGCAGGATACTTTACTAAAATACAGGTTTGTATCACAAAATAAGTTAGTGGTAATGGAAAGTGACTGTTTCTCTTTCAGGAGTAGATGATCATAATTTTAGAATTTCTTTTGCTACCTTTCTCTCTTCTAGGGCTTAGGCTTTCCCTAGGCTTTTTTATATGAACACACATGTGTGTTCCTATTTTTCTGTACCTTTTTTTTAACATTGTAATTCTGTCTTTGCTTAGACAAAATGCCTGACACCTAAAGTTAAGGGAGGAAAAGTTTATTTAGCTCACAGTTTGTAGGGATTTCATTCCAAACTTGGCTGGCTCCAAGGTAGGGTGACATGGCAGGCAGGTATTGCAGAGAAGAAACAGTTCATGGTGGGCATAAGGCAGCAAAGCAACAAGCAAGGGACAATCACAGCACTTTCTATCCCTCATATCTTATCCAGGTTACTTAGGGTGGGTAGCACTCACATCCTTAATCCTAGTGTCCTTGATCCTGGAATTGCACCATGAATAAATTCGAGCACCACACACTCTAGATCCAGCCATCTCTGAAAAAAGCCCCACCTATGACTGCATTAAGCTTTGGAGGGACATCTAGACACAAGCCATAACATTCCCTTTCATCACCCCTTGGCAGTCCTCCCTCCTCCTCTTCGATGTGTCTGAATAATACTCAGTTCTATCTTAACCATTTCCTTTCCTTTATAAATTCAAATGATAATAAAAATGGTTTCTTCATGCACAGTTTTTCTGGGAATTTATGCAACAAGCCACAGGAATTATCCTATCTTTGACCATGGAGAAAACTTGAACTATATGGGCGATCTTAATAATTAGTAGAGACTGAAGTCACTTAAATCTAAACATCATTTTCCAGTACTAAGAAATATTACAAACACTCAAATGAAATTATTCAAATTCAATCTTATATAAAGAGAAACTCAACAAAAGAAATCTATGGTAAAACTATTCACCTGAGATGTGTAATATATTTTTCTGGATTTGATACAATTAAGATACAAATTCTGAAGCTCATTAATTAGTTGATCATCAATTAGTTCAGTTTTGATAGCATATAAGTGATAAATTCTTTTTTTTTTTTTACAGTACTGGGCAATGAACTCAGAGTCTTTGCTCTAAGCTACATCCTAAGCTCACTTTCAATTTTTAATTTTGAGACAGGGCCTCATTAAGTCACTAAGTTGCTGAGGCTAGGCTTGAACATGTGATCCTCTTGCCTCAACTTCTCAGTACTGGAGTTACAGTCAGGCACCATCACACATGGCTTGAATGATTGTTTCTTTGGGAAAAGCTAACACTTGAAAACAATACTGTCATCAGAAAACCCGCCTTTCCTTGGTCAACTAATATGAATTACTCATCACTAATGTGAACAGTCTGTGGAAAGTTAACTTCAGAACCGAAATGACTAAAAAACCATGGTGAAGAGATTCATAGTTTCATGCCCTGCAATGCTGGCAGTGTTCCTGGACCTATGCAGGACCTGCAGAATTATTAATAATGTTTAAAAAGTGGTTCTGGAACAAAAAATTGAAATTCTACACAGAAATACAAAACAGATCTTTCTTCTATTCATATTATTTTTCATATTGTTTCATCTGATTCCAATTTTTGTGGTTAAAAAAATCTGTTTTTCAGTACTACAGTCTTTTTTACCTGTTCTTCCACTTTAAGGCTTCATTTTATTTACTCCAATTATTGGCACTGAGGCTATCTTTTAATGTTGTGAAAGCCTCCAATTTGAAATGCAGATATGAGAAAGTGACAACTGTGGAAAAACAGTGCAGGAAAATTCCACTATTCTCTAGGGCACGGCCTTGTAAGGCCTTCCTGCACTTTCATGCCCCGTCAGAGAGTATTAGCTGCCTCTTCCTCATGGCTCCCAGGACTAGCTCTTCACCCACGGTGTTGTTTCCTTGCACCTGAGAGCTCCTGGGGAAGGTTGTACTTTGGATTTTCACTTGAAACTGCAGTGCACAGAACATTGATCATGACACAATAAAACTGTCAATGAGGGTTTACAGAAAAGGTGTGATGTTTGTTGAAAAGATGAATGAACGAAAAGATCAAGTTACTAAGGATCTCTCTATATACTTAGTAAAGATAGAAACTTACACCAGTCTTTAACTGAATAATGAACATTTTGGTTAAATATACAAGTCTGAGTGAATTACTTACCTGGTAAATATAGCCTTCAAATTAATATGTAGACATACCTTTGTTATTCTCACATGCAGAAACCTGCTTCATGGTCTTTCCTTTCTCAATAGTCTTCTAGGCCTTTGGGAGTGTGCAATTATTGGTCAGTACTTTTGGTTACAAGTGACAGCAACAAACTGAAGTTAAAAGGAGGATTTGGTTGGTTCACAAAATCATGGTAGAAGATCTGGCCTTGGGCCTCAAACAAAATCAGACTTCTATTTCCCTCCATTTTCTACTTGGCTTCATACTCTTTCTACAGTTGAGATTTCTTCCTTCTTTTTTTCACGTGAGGGAGATCATGATCTTATGGCAATATTGGTCTCATATTCTAAGATTTTCATCCCCAGAGATAGAAGATGTCTACTTAAAAGCTGTAGATAGAAAATCCTATGAGGCATTTTTGTATTCTAGCTTGGGTTCTACATCTCCTCCTGATCCCACTCAGGCCCCAGAGAAGGTTGTGTCCTCCTAGGTTACAAGCCCCACTTTGAAATCAGGGGTGACATCTATTGATAGAAGAAGGTGTATATTCTGGAAAGGCAAAAACAATGGCCAACACAAGGAAATTTGTCACTTTTTACCTTTATTTGCTTGTAAAGGACCTCTCAAAATCAACTAAGCTGCAAAGAATCGTTCAGTTCTCGACCAAGATGGTTAGTCAAATCAACACACAAGTAGAAGCCACTTATAGTTTATAGAGGTGGTTACCAATGGAGATGGGCTTAGGAAAAAGAGCCTATGGCCAACATACTGCTTATCATAACCTCAGAGACTAAGACAATGAGGTGTGATTAAAAAAATACAGTATGTATTTAAATTTTTAAAAATTATTACAGTAAAAGACACATTGTCATTAATCCTCCTCTACTCCCCTCCTCCCTCATTTCAAACATTTATGCCATTGTTCTTGCCACTCCTGAAGCAGCTCTGGAAGTCCTTTTTCATATCTTTAGTTGTACTATCATGGCTGCCTCAATGTCCTGACTCATTTTAAAGCGTTTACCTTTCATGGTCATTTTGACTTTGAAGAAGAGCCAGAAGTTGTATGGTGCCAGAGCAAGTGAATATGATGAATGAGGACACACTGTAGTGTTTTCATGAGCCTGCTTTCCATTGGATGGCACTTGACAGTGGCATTCACTATCCTTTTGATCACAACTTATAAAGACACTCATGAAAGAGGACTACCAGAACTGTTTTGATAAGTGGCAAGAATGATGGGAAAAGTGTATTTAAAGATTTTAAACACTTAACTATTTTCTGTATTTTTGATCACCCCTCCTTATGTTCATAAGGATCATGGACTGTTCAAGATATTGCTCATTTAAGGTCCTCAAATAATTGCTCTAGGACTGGGGAGTTAGCTTAGTGGTCTGCTGCCTGCCTCATAAGCACAAGTTCCTGAGTTTGATCCCTGGTATTGAAAAAAAAATAATTGCTGCACCTTATGTTCTGAAGGTAGCTTAGTTTGTGACAGAACAAGAAGGGTAAAAGTCACCAGTGAAAATCTTTTACAAGTCTCACAGCCTTTCCAAACTAATTATTCTTGCATTGACAATAAAGCATAGTACTGAGCTTTGAAACTAGACATGAGTAAATATAAATAGTATGTATTTAAGTATTTTGAACTAAATTTCACTAAATTTCTACTTTTCCCAAGTTTAATGTTCTTTAAGAATAACCTAGGTTTTTTTTTTTTGTTTCTGCAACTCAGAAGAGTATGTTATTTTGCAGAAAGGGAAGAATGTAGTACACGAAGACTTTTCTGTTTATTTTTAGTCATTCACTGGAATAATTTTTTGCACTTAAAAACCAACTTTACAGTAACTATTATGCTGTGAAATCTTTTACTAAATCTTTCTACTTAACAGATTTCCTTAGTATTCCATTAGTAAGAGTGATAAGATCAGAGCATAATTACATTCATTTTGAATTCTTTGCACACAAGTCTTTACTGGCAAATGGATAAACATTTAAAGTTACTCATTGTCTATGAATTTTTTTTTTGGTACTAGGGATTGAACCAAGGGCCTCGTACTAGCACTCAGCCACTGAACTATATCCCTGGCCCTTTTTAAAAAATAGAAATTGTGAAACAGTCTTGCTAAGTTGCCCAGGTTGGCCTTTGTGTTGTGATCCTTCAGCCTCATCCTCTCAAGTAGCTGGCATTACAGGCAGGTACCATTGCACCTGGCAAATATGGTTGTCTGAAGAGAAAAAACTGTTTTATGCAGTTCTTGGATGACATTCAGGAATTCACTTGGACATATGATCCGTGTTATCAAAATCCAGGCATTAGAATGACTGATCCCTTGCAATAGCACATTTACTCTTTTCTTGTTTGCAATATCAAAAAGTGGAAGCATATATCAAAAATAAGCTAAATTTATTATCTTAAATGCCTATGTTCATGAAGGTTAAGGACATAATGCCATAATTTATGTTAAGTTCTATAACAATGGAAATTCAAGGTTCTTTTAAATGGCATTTTGTGTTTAAAAAAAGGTATTGATTTCCAGGTGATTAGCTTTCCCTGAAACTCTAGCATGTACAGTTGAAGTTATTTCTGTGGACCTTGTTCATTCATTACTTTACTCAGAGAATATTTCTTACACAATTGATCGCTCAAAGTGTATTATTTAAGTCCCAAGGGCAATCTGTAGTCTGTAACTTTTTTCTAAGACCTCAAAGCCATTGACTCAATCATGGTATTGATATATTAACAATGAGTTTTTCATTTGCAAGTGTGAAAAATGACCAGATATCCCGGCTGGACCATGTTTAACCAATTTGAATAACTAGGATGGTTTCGATTTAGTTCACTTTCATGTTATAAAAAGAAAACATAATACAGCATGTTTTCTTCATATAATGATTTACTTTATACAAAGCAGTTTCATATCCATTAGTTCATCATGGTCCCATGACAAATATATGAAGCATAGGGAAAGTATGCTTATCCTCTTGTCAAGAAACTCAGAGAGATGAGAGGGCTCATGAGGTCACAAAGCAAGTAGATAAGAACAACTGACCTGAAGATTGAAGATAGGCTGCCTAAATCATAGGTTTTCCTCCTCGTTTATAAGCTCAAAATGAGTAAGCTAACCCAGGAGAAGAGTTAAGATGAACATTTTTTCATTTACTCAAATTTCAAGGCAATACAGCTAGTGTAAATACAGCACCCCTTGAGGCAAAGATTCCTATCAATTCCAATGAAACTCTCCGCAGCTAATGGCTTTGGGTCATTTGGTCTTTGTTTGTTTGAATTTGAACATCTACAGACACTACTGGAAAATAAGTATTTTTCTCTTGTACTTATCTTGATTAACTATAAAGATAGAATTATTTCTGATGTTAAAATAAACCCTTGGGATTTGGCGGTTCACTACATCCACTTCCTCTAAAATTCTGGTAGTTCATGGTTGTGAAATTTCCTTAACTTCAACTAAGTTACTTGATATAGAAAATAAACGACACTAATCAAATTCTTTAATCATCCTACTATTTCCCTATTTGGGCAACCTGGAAATGATGTTAGTTAGCTTATTTAGGACTCTGTTATAGTGACTGGCAGAAGAAAAACAAAATGAAAAAGAAACCCAAAACTCATGACAAATCAAAACAAGTTAGAACACTGATCATTCTGAAACCTCTCTCTACTAAATGCATTTTATATACCAGCTTGAATTTCATTTTTTCCATACTAGTAAGAAATATTGAATTCAAATGTGTTCATTTTTCTTAAATGTGCTAATTGTAATTCAACACCAAGCAATAATAACAATCAGGAGAATTTCAGGATTGGAGCCCAGCTATCTAGTTCACTTACAGTGGCAGTCACTTCTTGCCGTAAACTCTTTTCTGGGGGATGAAATGTTGACAAGTCATTTAATAAAGCACACACAATCCACAAGCCTAATACAAACTTGACAACTGTGACAAACTGAAGTGGCAGTTGTTCTACAGGTAATCAAAAGGCTCCTTAAAATACGAAAGAAATATGGAATCTTTTTCTTACACAAGTGGAAATTTAATCTAACTTTAGATATCTCAATGTGATTTAGAAAGATCTTTTCTTCAACAAATCTTACCTTGTGCTTTTTTGAAATGAATAGAAATGGTATTCAAATATTTATTGAATGTCGAATATAGTGCTTGCCACGCCATTCATGCTGAAAAGGCTTGGTGTGATCATTTTGGTTTTTTTCTGAATGTTACATAAAGCACATGATATATCTGAGCCACCATAAAATGTCATCCTTGCACCTTTGCCAATTTCAAAATGCTTTGTTGAGTAGTGCATCATTGCTGTTCTCCATTTCCTTTCCTCATCCTATTTGAGAATCAGCCAAGCAAATACTAGCTAAATTTATTTGTACTTATTAATGCATCTTAGCCTGAGTATTTCTTACTGAAAGGAAATCACAGCTCCAAAAAAAATGAAACCCAATTTTTGGTTTAGGTTGCAGTACTATGGGGTAATATTAGATGAAAATTAGAGACTGAGGGAATGTAAACTCTAGTTTATTCAGTTCTTGATTTTCTTCCTATTAAGGTACAGTCTGTTAAGATAGTTTTCCTCTCACTTACTAAATAGCTACTCTCTGACATCATAAAGAAAACTACAGTTCACATCCCTAAGGTTAATGTCACCCAAAGATAGCTTGCTATTTTGAATAATATGGAAACTGCATTCAGATGACAGATACGTCAAACAATCCATTTTATTTTTAGCCACTTTTGATGTGTTCCAGGCTTTGGATATTCAGACAGAGGAATAATGGAAAAGTTATTTTTCCTGAGATCGCACCTCCACAAAATACTATTTCTATATCCCCATCCCTGACTTTTTTGATGAATCTAACTCTTCTTTTCTTGCCAAGAGAACAGTCCTGTGCTGAGTTGTAGCCAACCCCAAATCACTGGCATGCTTTCTAGAAGAGTACTCTCAGGTACATTTCTAAGTAAAAGTTCTCTTTTGGGGGGAATTTGGAGATGTATTCTTCCTTGTGCCATGTTGACTCATGGGTAGGGTCAAATATTGAAATGCAATGTAGCTTGTCATTGCCTCTCCATCTGGGAGCAGGATTGCTGAGGTTTGATGGTAGGACCACATTTCTGGTGTGAGCTTACAGTGAGAAACCAGGTCCTACATCTCCTACTTTCCAGCTTTTTAATCTCCCATTGAAACAGATAATACTGTTAGGGACCATGATCTTAGCCAGAATTTCCCAGGAACACCACTATTCAATTCAAAATCTACATACAGTATTTTGTTCTTCCAACAAATCTGTCTACAGTGACATAAAAAGCAATAGTTTCCAATACTCATTATTGCCTATTTAAAATTAAATAACTTCAATTAGCCAGGCTAGCAATAAATTCTTAGTTCTCCTTCTGCCTAAAATGTCTTCACTTCCACATTTCTGAAAGATATTTTCTCTTAACATAGAATTTCCACTGCACAATGCTTTCTCTTTCTTTCTTTTTTCCTCCCACTCTGTTAAGGATTTATTCAAAATCCCACTGGTGGATATTTCATTACCAGTTTTCACTGCCATGTCAGTGATTCAATGAATATCCTTCTACTTGCATCTTCATGTCCTGGCACAACTGTTTTCTTAGACTTCATTCTTTTCTTAGAAATAAAGCAGCATGATATTAATATCAAAACCTGACAAGTACAACTCAAGAAAGGAAAACTACATACAAGTTTCTCTCATAACGCAGATGAAAAAAATGCAACCAAAATATCAACAAGGTGAATTCTGTTATACACAGAAGGATGATAAATCATAACATATTCGAATATAATCCAGAGTGCAGGTTAAGATGTGCTACCATCCCCTATAGCTCTTTCCTCCCGCCTTCCCCTGGTCCTCTTCCTCTACTCTGTCTCCTCAGCTTTCATGTTATTTTCTCCCTATATTCCATATGTGTAGGAAAACATGTGATACTTGTCTTTTTGAGTTTGGCTTATTTGGATCTTCAGTTTTCTCCATTTCCTGAAAATGACATAATTTCATTCTTCTTTGTGGCAGATGTATATAATCTTCATTCATCTGTTGATGGACACTGAGGCTGATTCTATAACTTGCTTTGTCAATTGTGCTATGGTAAACATGGATATAGTATGCTGACTTTAATTCCTTTAGGCATATGTTGAAGCCTGGTGTAGCTGGACAATATGGTAGGTCTGTTTTTAGTCTTTTGAAGAGCCTCCATACTGATTTCCATAGAGGCAGGACTAATTTACCAGCACCATGTTGTAAAGGTTTCTTCATTCCTGCATCCCCACCAGCATTTATTGATATTATTTCTTGTATTCTTCATGATGGCCATTTTGACTGAAGTGGCTAAAGAGGTGGAATACTTTTTCATATATTACTGACCATGTATATTTTTTCTTTTGAAAAATGTCTATCCAGATCTTTTGCCCGTATATTGATTGGGTTATTTTTTCTTTTGGTGTTTTTTTAAAAGACTTCTTTATAAATAGTACATATTATATTACACATACTTCTCTGTTGGGAGAAAAGTTAGCAAGCATTTTATTCCATCCTGTGGGCTGTTTCTGTACTCTTTTGTCTCTTTTGCTGTCCTGAAACTTTTTAGTTTGATGCACTCATTTGTCAATTCTTGCTATTATTTCCTAAGCTACTAGAGTACTATTCAAGAAGTCATTGTCAGTGCCTACTACATCTTAAAGTGTTCCCCCCACGCTTTCTTCTAGGAGTTTCAAAGCTTCAGGTATTGCATGTAGCTCTTTAATCCAATTTAGGTTGATTTTTTTACAGGAGAGACAGACATCTGGTCTCAATCTTCTACATGCAAATAACCAATTTTCCCAGCAGCATTTGTTAATGAGGCCATCTTTTCTCCAAAATATTATGTTTTTGGCATCTTTGTTGAGAATCAGATGATTGAATTTTTTGTCTAGCATTTCACCCATTTCAGTATCTTTGAATTTAGATCCTAAAGAGTATGAACATTTGGAGAAGTTATATTGTCTTGATTTTTCGTATCCCTTATATTTCTATGCTGAGATTTTTGTATCTGCTTGGATGTATATTTCTTCCAATTTTTGGCAATACAATAAATTTTTTTTATTTTAGTTTATTAGCACATGTGTGCAGTACATAATGTTTACATTCTTTGTGGGAAGTTGCTACATGTACACAATACATCTCAATTCCTTTTCTCATCCCCTTTGCCTTCCTTTCCCCCTCCACCCATTCCTTGATTTTCCTTCCATGTTTTTGTGTAAGTTTGCAATATGAAATACCCTTTTAGTGAGAAGCTTCTTTTGGAGAGTTCAATCCCCAGTATTGCTCAGAGAGGAGAAAGCAAACCACAGTAACAATAACAAGATTCATACAAATCAGAAGTAGAAATGCTACAAAAAAAAATTAAAACCAACAACTATACCACCAACAGCAATAGAAAAAAAGAAACATTATATACAGATAAAGTAAACTAAAAGGTTAAAATTAATAAAAGTAATAATAATAATAAGATAATAATAAAAATGGACATGGTGGGGTAAGGGAAAAATGGAAGCAAAAAGTAGCAAGATTTTTGTAAGAAGAAAGAAGGTGAGAATGGACAAGAAAAAAGATAAGAATAAGAAAAATCAAACTAAAAATTTTTACATATAGGTAAATGAGATGTGCTCAAAGCAAGGGGGAAAAGTAAAATAAAACAATAAAAATAAAAAACAAAACAAAAAGAGAAGAAAAAATGATTCAAAAACATTTCACCATACTGGGTATTTGGATTGGAAAAATTTCTTTCCAGGACCTCTAACACTGGAATGCATCAAATATAAAGGAAGAGTAGTCAATTCCATCTGAGGCCTGCTGTGCTTTCTCTATGGGTGTGTGTTAAATATACACTGAAATATTTAGAGGTAATGGAGCATTATGTCTGCAATTTTCAAATAATTCAAGAGTTCTAGAAAAATGGCAAATCATTAAGCAGCAGATCAGCCTCTTTGAGATTCAGAATGCGGACACTGGAAAATAACAACTTGGGGAAGAAAAGGAGGGAGGTAGACTCCCCAACACCCAAGAACTATCTGAAGAGAGAATTGGAGTCAACAGGAAAAGTGAAGAGACAGACCTCAATGCAGAACAAGGAGGAGGCAAATTTCACTTTATCCCTGACTCCTGGCTTTCAGCATGAGAGGAGGAACAAATGTATAGAGACACACTGTGTGTGTGTGTGTGGGGGGGCAGTAACTATAGAGGCCTCCAGGGAGAAAAGCACCAGTAGAATGGAGCAGTGGGTGCTATGTGCTACAACAGCTGGTGATGACTCTGATCTAAGCACCTCCTGTGTTCCTTGGAGTAGGTGTTTGTCCAGATGCCATTCTAGGGAGGAGTTGACTGAACCTGGGACTCTGAACACCCAGGAATAGTCTTTATCTCAGGGCTCCCAGTGACTGGGTGAAGGACAACCAGGCCTGGGAGACATCTTGGATCAGGGAGCTGAGGTCAGGGCAACAAGAGACACCCAGAGTGATGTGGGCTGAACAACTCAGGCCCCCATCCCACAACCACAGGCCAGGATCAGCATGAACTTCCATGGAGTTGAAACCACCAGAATCAGCACCTCATCCTATTCCTACTGCAGGCTTGCTGGAATCATCTATCACAGATCTGATCTCTGCCTCCTTTGTCTACCAGTGACAATGGAAACACACTCTAAATTGGACATTGCCTCAAAATTGTAGATCCCAGAAGATAACCATAGACTTGAAATCACAGAGAAATCTCTTTTGTTTTTTTCTTGATTTTTTTTTTTTATGAGTGTGAAGATTGTTTTTAGTTTTTTGTTTTGTTTGGTTCTTGCTTTTGTTTTTTCCTTCTTTCTTTCCCTCTGCCTTCTTCATCAGTGTCCCAAACTTTGGGTAATCTTTGTCCTTTAGCCTTGCTTCTAATCTCTTTCTCTTCTTTTATTTCTTTATTTTTTCTCTTACCTCTTTCCAATTTTTTTCCTTAAAGATAAAATTGCTCTATAGAGTGGATATCTACTGTACATGATTTTCTGACTTGTTTTAAATTTTGTTATATAACTATAAATCTTCTACTTACTGTTAAAAGAGGCTAGACTGTTACCTCGGTTTGTCAATTTCTAGACTGTGCTTGATGCTATTATTATTACTCATTGTACTACTTTAGCTAAGGTGACAGTCATTGTTACCAGTTTTTCTTCCTTATATGACAATAATGAGATTGTCTGTGGTCATAAACAATACTGTAGTCCAGTATCAAAGAACTGGGTGCTAGGTGAAACAGGCATCAACCGCTTATCCCTAATAAATTGAAGAGGCAGGATCTTGGGGCAGACTCAAAAGCCAAAAGCCAGCTACACCTAGACAATATCTCTGAAAAAGAGACATCTTACTTACTAAGGAGATCTCGTTACTAGTAATAATGCTACTACAAGCAATTTACAAGTGTTAATATGGAAAACAAATTAAAAAATAGAAAATAAGAAGACAAGGAAGCAAGATGAAACCCAAACCTCTAGCTCACCCAAGGAAAATCCAGGGGAAATTAAGGTGGAGGAAATAAAATGTCATCCAGCTGAACTTTCTGAAATGGTAACAGTGGAAGTAACAAACAGATGAATGAGTCTCTAGAAAAAAATTAGAAATAATTTCACAGGTAACTAAAGAGATGATAACCATAATGATGGACATGGTTAGTGAATCTAGAGTTGATAGGGATAAAAAAAAATTGAGGAGCTTAGGAAAGTGATGGAAACCATGAATACCCAAAATAGGAAAGAACTGGTTGCAAAGAAATAGATTCAAACAAAAGAAAAAAATGGAAACAAAGTCTTTGTAAACAGGGAGGGGTGGAGTGGTGAAGGGAGGGCAAGGGAATAGGGAAAAAACAAGAGCCAAGATATAACATGTAAAGGTACAAATTCACAATGATGAATGTCATCATATTGTATACCTAAAATGTACCAATAAAGTTAATGAATTTTAAAAAAGAAATAGATTCAAACAGATATTCAAAAGATTAAAATTCTATTGGAAATATACTCAGAAGAATCAAGCAATGTGAGGATAGAATATATGATCTAGAAGACAGGTTTACAGTTAGTGATAATCAAATAAAAGACTTCTTATAAATAGCAAGGGACTACAAAAAATCAATCCAAAAGCTGCTAGATGATGCAAAGAAGAATAACATAAAATTGATCAGAATCAATGAAAAATGAGAAGATAGCATAAAGGACATAATAAACCTGTTCACAGAAGAAATGTCCAAAAACTTCCCGAGCATTTGATAGACAAACAATAGAGGCATATAGAACTCCAATTAGCCATGATCAGAGAAAAAAATAGAGTAAGTCATGTAATAGTCAAAATTGTATATATTCAACAGAACAGGGGGGTTTTTTGGAGATAGGGTCTCATTATGCAGCCCAGGCTGGCCTAGAACTCACAAAAATCCTCCTGCCTCAGCTTCCTGAGTGCTGGGATTACAGGTGTGTGCCACCATGCCTAGCCCAACAGAATAGAATACTATAAGCTGTTAGAGAAAAGAAAAAAAAGTCACCTTTAAGGAAATCCCATCAGAATCATAGCAGATTTCTCAATGTAAACCCTTAAATTAAGGAGAGATTCAAGTGAAGTATTTCAAACCCCAAAAGAAAACAACTCCCAGCCCAGACTGATGTGCCCCACAAAATTATCTTTCAAAATTGATGAAGCAATAAGACACTTCCACAATAAAGAACACCTGATGAAATTCGTGACCAACAAACCAGCACTCCAAAAAGTTCTGAAGGATATTCTAGAAAAAGACAACAAAGACAAGAATTCCATGAATCACAATAGAATGAATCCACTAGGCAAGGCAATCAGTTAAACAGAGGGGAAAGAAGGGGAACCAACAACAGGAAAAAAAAGATAGCAAGGTTAAGTCAATACATATCAGTTAAAACCATCAATATAAGTGGTCTCAACTCACCAATTGAAAGAAACAGATTGGCAGAATGGATCAAGAAACAAGATTCAACTGTGTGCTGCATAAAAAAATCCCAATATGCTACATATAAGGAACACATTTAACTCAAAAAGAAATTCATAGACTGAAAGTCAAAGGATGGAAAATAATACTCCAACAGATAGGAACCCAGAAATAAGCAGGGGTAACTATTTTATTTGCAAACAAAATGGATTTCAAGCCAAGACTGATCAGAAGAGACAAAGAAAGTCACTATATACTTATTAAGGGAACAATCCAAGAGCAAGAGATAACAATCATACATATATATGTACCTAATGCCAGCATACAAAACTATATAAAACAAACACTACTAGATATGAAAAATCAGATAAGCACTAATACAGTTGCAATGGGGGAACCTTAATTCCCCACTGTCACAAATAGATCAACTAGAAAGAAATCAACAATGAATATCAGTGGAACCAAACTTTTGAACACATGGACTTAGTAGCTATCTACAAATTGTTCCACTCAGAATACACATTCTTCTCAGCTGCACATGGAACTTTCTTCAAAATACATCACATAGTAGCTCATAGAATATGGATAAAGAAAATGCAGTTTTTATATACAATATAGTACTACTCTGGTATAAAGAAGGATAAACGAGACATTTTTAGGTAAATGCATGCACCTTGAGAACATAATTTTAAGTGAAATAAAATCAGACACACATGTTTAAATATTGCATTATTTCTCTTATGTGAAAAACCAAATGGATGAATAAGGACTAAAATGGATGATAGATTTGGGAAGTAGGGAGAAAATATTCAAATGAGAAGGGGAATAAGGGAGGGGAAAGGGAAAAGAGAAGGAAGGGAAAAGGAAAAAAAAATAGAAGGGAAAAAATGGAAACAAAACTTTTGTAAATGGAGAGGGGAAGAAGAGTTGAAGGGAGGGGAGGGAGATGGGGAAAAAAAGAATAAAGATATATTATATTTAGGTACAGATTCCTTGTGATGAGTGTGATCATTATGCATATCAAAAGTGTACCAATAAAAATTAATTTAAAAATAATTGTTCAAAATATGTAAATATACATATAGACAGGGAAAAGGGAGAACAGAGAAAGAGAATCTGAGTGCTTTAGCTTTGTTACTGTAACAAATGCCAAAGATTATAGCAATTTTAAAAGAGGAAAGATGTATTTTGGCTTATGGTTTCAGAGATTTCATTCCTTTTTTGGTAGCCTGTAGCTTTTGTTTATGTAGCAAGGTAGCACATCACGACAAGGAGTATGTGGTAGAGCAAAGCTCTACTTTGCCCACTTCATGGTGTGCAGAAAACAGAGAAAGAGGCAGAGCTGGAGCTCCACTCTTCCTTTTCAGGACACACCCTCAGTGACTTCACTTCCTTCTGCTAGGCCCCGCCTCCTAAAGGTCCTCCCACTTTCAAGGAGCACTGCAGGCTGGTGACCAAGCCTTCAACACAGGGGCCTTTGGGGCCATTCAAAATCCAGACTGAAAGTGGGAAGGAGAAAACAGTAAAAGGGAGAGGAAGAGAGCAGAGAGGGAGAGAGGAGTCAAATATGGAAGAATGCTAACATCTGGGATGCCTGCATGAAGTGTATGGGAGAAAGGAGGTCTTTAATTCGATGCAGTTTCTTGGTTTTCACTGTTGATACTTCAGTTTTAATTTCCTGGTGGTTGAATTCAGAAATGAATAAGTTTGGATAGTGAGGAATACTTGTGTTGCTAATATAATAAAATTTTATTAATAATGATTTCACTAAATGTTTGGGAAAGAAGATTGAACCTTACATTCCTTTTTACAAAATAATGGTAGAAGTTATTTAAAATCATTATTATGATTGGCTCTGGGCACCAGGACCCCCTGCTAATTTGGCAGAGCTGTGTAGGTTCCGTTGAGTAATGAAATGTGAGCAGAAGGATCATGTTTCACTTTCAGGTGAAAGTTGTAAGAACCAGTGCATGAGTCATTATTTTCATTTCTCACTAAAGTGATCAAGGAAGCACATGCCACATTAAAATGAAGCTTTTCCCATCCTGGGAACTTGAGTAAGCCGAACTTACAGCCTAGCTGACCAATGATTGACATTTACATGATGACAAATTAACTTTGTTTCTTCAAAATATTGATATTTTGGTGGATGTTTGTTAAGGTAGCAAAATCAAACTGGTTATAGCCATTAACTAATGTTTACACGGATTACCTCAATATAATAATCTATGAGGTCAGTTTTATTGTTCCAATTTCACATATGAAAAAAGTAAATATCAGAAAGTTTAAGAAGCTTGCCTAAGTTCACACAGCAAGACTAGCAGAACTAGGAAAGATGTTTGCCAGAATCATATGATGAATTGTGAAACATTATGTATTTTTAAGTACTTTAAAATCTTTCTCTTGAATACAACCATTCAAATGATGAAATAACTCTCATTTAATCAATAATTTGATTCCAAAGAACTTTTTTAAAATCAGATTTTGGGATGCTGAACATGTAGTAGGGAATACTACATTGGAGGTTTCCAGTGGAAAAAAAAGTCTTATCTTTGAGTTTCTCTTTCCTTAAATACAAAATGGGATGTAAAATAACTACCACAATGGATTCCCCTGAGACCCAAATTAATTACACATGCAAAGTACTGATAAGTTATTTCTCCTTTTCCTTCCCAAAGTCTCTCTCTCTCACCGTCTCTCTCCCCTTTCAGTGCAATAACTGGTTTAGAAATATTCTATGCTATGAACTGTTCAATAATTCACAAATTTCTTTCTTCTAAATAAGAATCTCCAAACCTTGAAAAGAAAAAGGGTATTAAATGTTTTTATTGCAAAACTTTATTGTTAAAAAGATCACAGAATAAGAAATATAATGCTTTGTGAAGTACGGAGAAGAAATGCAAGTTTTCAAATTTCAGTCACATCATTTCCTACATTGTCTGGTTTGAAAATTTGGGCCATTTTGATTGCTTCTGCCATGCATATACAAGTAATCTGCATTCTCTGAGAGGGTGGTCTTTTCCAGGAACTTTTATTGAATCTTTTTTTTCTTGTGGTACCAGGGATCAAACTCAGGACCTTGCACTTGCGAGGTAGGCGGCAGCGCCACTGAGCTAAATCTCCGGCCCTCTAGGAGCTTTTATTTGCAAACTATTATAGGAAAATCTGTTTTCCGGCTGGTCCTCTGGTTCCCTATTTCCATCTGAGCATGTTTGTCAGTCAGTAAATTCCTGCCTTTTTTGTGTCTCCTTATAGAGGGGGCATTCTCCATTAACAATGAAATACCCAGGCATTTTCCACTTTCTCCACTTCAGCTGAAACTCGTTTGGCAAAGCATGAACATAATTTGGCCTGCCCTTTACGGCTTAATGGGGAAAAGCCATTGCATGCCAATGTGAATTTCCTCACTGTTATGTTATGCTCCCTGACACCAATGGGTGCTTTATTCTTAAATAAGATGGAAATTTTCTGATATTGCCAGGCAATTACTTGATAGTACTTGGCTTTTTGTTTATACACTTACCAATGATCCCACTGGAGGCTCCCCAATAGGAGCAGTGTTGGCCAAACAAAAAGAGCCTTGGAATTCCAATAACATAGGCTACTTACTTTTCCCCCTTAGTGTTTATTTTCAGTCTATAGTATGATTAGATTGAATTTCCTTTATTTAGACTTCAGCAAGAACTGAAGTCTTAGACTGACTAGGGTAGTTGAAACTTAATTTGAAGAGACAGTCAAGTAAATCATGACATAAAAACATCAGGTCACATACACAGGCTTATTCAGTCAGTGAGCCAAATGACCCTCTTGAGAACCTTCCCTGATTCCAAAGCTAGGACAATATGTGTCCACAGGTCAGCTGGTGCACTGGACTTCAAGGCAAAAACTGGGCTCAAGGTCTTTGTTTGGCATGTTACAGTTTCATTGTGAAGTTTGGGCCTGGCAGTGTAGTCTTCATGGACAGCTTTTAACCAGTCTGAAATTTCCAAGGGACTGTTCAGAGCACTTAGAGTACATGGCTTTGTACTTTCCTTTTTCTACGTTCTCTCCAAGAAGAGAGCAAGAGGAAACTCTACTCATTGTGGCATGACACCAAGAGCTGTTTTCAAGATTCACATTGTTCATTCTTTGAGATTGCTTGATATTTAATTCAATAGTTTTCCTAAGCAAAAGTCATTTTGTATGTTTTAAAGAAACTCAGTGGAGGTAAAGTTTTTTCACACTGCCTAATATATGATTAATTCTGTCATTCTAACATCTTGCATCTGTCCTTTTTTTTATTCCTATTTTTACTTTTACTTAGTTGCTCAATATTTAATCACTCACCAGTCTCCATCTGGACTAGTTCAGTAGCATTTTAATGAGTCTTCTTATGCCAATTCATTCAAGCACAGCAATTAGTTTACTATTCCTAAGGAATACTACGTACTCACCTATTCAAACACAGCCATTTTAGGAGCAGCCATACTGTATAGGCTGGTATTCAAGTCTTCTACACTGCGATCCCACTTACCTTCTGAATCCACTACTCCTTTTTAGCTACAGATATGGCCCAGTGTTTCTAGGTTCTTAGAAGAAAACACTGCCAAGCTTATATACAAGGCAAGAAATGATCTCGAAGACATTTTCCAGTAGGACAGGTTGGAACCCAGAAATTATTCAGAAAGCTACTTGCAAAAAAACTAAGGTTAAACTCCTACATGTTTTACAAAAGCTGGTAGGCGTAGTCTTCTGGGTGGACATTAGGAGCCAAGATTGCCTAATTCTTCATGTTATTCACTCTTAATCACCGTCTGGTTTGAGAAAAAATGAATTAGAATCAAAGAGGAAGGGTCAGAGAGATATTGTTTTCAATTTAGATACAAAATGAGACACAAGTAGCACGAAACAGAAATCTCTGAACTCAGATTTCACAGTTTAATTAAAGGACAAAAGGGAGCAGCAACTGGAAGCTTGGTTCATGAGTTTTCCTTGTTGGATTAAAATAAAGAAGCCAGCAGAACCATTTAAATTACTCTGGGATAGTATTTGCCTTTGACCTCCATTAAAATCTACATAGAGATACCAGTTTTGGTGAAAAGAAAGTTGACATAGATTTTTTCACCAATGTTTTGAAGCTTTTTAATATTGTATTTTGTTTTACTGTGGATGCTGTGTGGTGAATAGCTCAGACATTCTCAGATATCTCTGGACACCAAGAGTGAAGGTACGTGCTGGCCCTGCTTTCTCCACCTCCACCAACAGGTAACTGGGCTTTTCCACTCATATGGGGTGGATCCCACAGGCCATTCTGACTATTCTCAGCTGGGTCACCAGGCTCGATCTGGGGGAGGGAATGAAGAGGAAAAAGTTCTGGGGTTTCCGCTCTGTTCCCTTTTTGTTCTCTCTCTAGTTGACAGACTCTAAAGTCCAAAATATTTTATTAATGTTATATTTGCAAAACTTTGGCTTCTTTACTTTCTGATAATGGACCGAGTTCTGCATTTTGCACAATGTCTGAGATGGAGAAAATATTGGAAAGAACATGGATAAAGATATTGATGATAAATCTCTCCTCTTCTTCACTCTCTTCCTAAATGGTTTACTGTAAACTATCTAAATGAGAAGGTGTGGAACCTTGTTAAATACATACCAATCCAAAAAACTTGTATTTTCCTGCCAATGAGATAGTCTATGTTACACTGATGAACAAAGCATATTTTTGATAGTAAAAGATAGTGGCTTTTCTTAGCTGCACTGTTTTTTTTGTGGTAGTAATTTAGAGTGAGTTTTCCATTATGTGACTATCCTGTATCCTGTTACACCCTTGCTTTGGCTTGTGGCTACAGATTCTCTAAGTTTCTCAAAACCTTCATTTTTAGAAAGTCTCTTAATAAGACCTTAAAGTTTCAATACTGACAGCTATTATTACAAAGTGAAAAGTATTCCACTCAGGGCCAGTAAAATGTTCTATATAGAAGATTGCCTATAACCCGTTTGCAGTCATTTTCCTCCTTGGAATGGATTGTTTGGAAAGCATATGTTACAGCTCTGACTAACTTTATAAAGAGTTCTCTAATCATCCTTTCCCTATTAATGCTAACAAGTTTTAAGTTTAAAAAACAAAGTAGTACATTGAAAGCAAGATAAAAGGAGATTTCTAGATCTTTAAATTGCATTCTTTTTTTTAATGACAGATCATTTTTAATTTTCTTTTCTTAGCCTAAAAGTAGCCACATTTTCAAATGGCTTTCTAGGATTGTTCTCCTGAGTCAGGCAGACCGTGAGTGTATGGAAGTTGTCTTTGAGATCCATTCACCTTCTACTTCCCAGTAGTGACCTGAGAATCAAAAATGCTTTCCAACGCTTATCAACCTCTGTGCCCTTTCATAGAGTTGATACTTTAACAGTATACGTGCCGAGGAGGGTTTCCTTAAAACAGAACACCTGAATATTCAAACTATTATTGGTGAAATCTCTAGGCAACTTTAGGGATAATGCTGCATGTAATATTTCCATAGTTTTATTGTCGATGTTAAAATTATATAGTTTTTAACATTAATGCATTTCATAACATGGCTTTTAATAATTGCTTTCTGTTTCATCTTATGAAGTTACTATAAATCATATATTTTCTATTGCTAGATATTAAGATTACTAAGAATGCTCTTTATGACTAGTAGTATAATAAATATGACTTAAAATCCTTGTTGAGATTTTTCTTTAAGACAAATTATTAGAAATGGAATAATTGTGCTGAATAAGAACACTTTGAAGAACATAATGCTACATTTACCTTCTGCCATTCAGATTAATAAACTAAAGAAAGATCAGATTTAGACCATGTTATGATCCAGTGCAAAACCAAAGTTCACTTACATGCTGGCTATGACAATACTTATGCAAAAGAGTTTGCCCAAAGAAAAAAATTGAACTGAAATGTCAAAAATGTTGTATGGAAATATTCTGTGATCCAAACTCCCCTTTGTACATAAATGGCAAGATATAGCCTACTGAGATCAGAATTAATAACACCCAAAAACTAAAGCTGCACTCATAAAATAAATATGATCTTTTGAAAAAATTAATTTTATTGGCAAATGTTTGACGTAGATAATGAGCACATTCATCATAGTGAATTTGTACCTGTACATAATATATATCTTAATTCTTTTTTCCCCATTCTCCTCTCTTCCCTTCAATCCTTCTCCTCCCCATTTACAAAACTTTATTTTTTGTTTTTCTTCCATTCTTTTTGATTTTTTCACTCCTATTCCCTTCCCTCCCTTCCATCCTCCCCCTCTCTTGTTCCCCTTCCCATTTGAACATCTTCCTACTTCCCAATATTTATCCTCCATTATGGTCCATCTTTACTCTTTGGGTTTCTCAAATTAGACAGTCCCAAAGCCCAGTTGGTTCAAAAATCTATGCTTATATTCATTAAATAAATAGAAAAGAGCTAGTAAAAATTGAAACGGTACATAAGGTTAAACCTCCTTTATGTTTTATTTTTCTACTCATCTAGCTTAAAAAGCAGCTGAAGAGAAGCATCCAATATTTATGACTCCAGCTTTCAAAAAATAGGAAGTAGGTAAACTAAGGTCTAGCAGACCTTAGATTTTTCTGAGAAACTGTCTGGAACATATAAGATACTAATAATATCAAAAATTATAAATAGTAATTTCTTGACTTTCTCACAATTCTTACATAGAAACAGCTGATGTCTGGCAGTAATATAAAGATTACACTTAGAAAAGTGAAGTAGAAATGATGTAAATCCAAATACAAAAACAAATTGTTTCTCAAATTTTCTTTAGTATGCATTTTCCTGGCAATTGAATTAGAGGTTATGGTGAGAAAAAAACCCTATTTTTAAGTTGCTTAAAGTTTGAAATCAATGTTCAGAAAAGGTGTAAGATTTAAATTCTTCTGATGAATTTTGACTCCATTTCATTCTAAAATATGCAATTCTTTCTTGATGTAAATCAAAATGGCTTGGAATTTCTGGTCGTACATTCCAGAAGAATGTTTCATTAAAAAGTTGAAGGGAACATCATTAAAATTGCTATAAATTCATTTTAAAAATTAGTTGTTTTTTACATTATCTTTTCTGGATAATAAAAACATGTGAGGGGTAGGGGAAGGGGAAAAAGGGAAAGGAAAAAATATGAGAAGAGGAAAAAAATGGAAACAAGGTCTTTGCAAATAGGGAAGGGTGGAGGGGGT
>NW_004624744.1:22151079-22165590 GCF_000247695.1 Heterocephalus glaber
GAAAGCCTAAAAGTATAAAACTTTAAGAAGAAATTATAAGGGAAAATGTTTATGAATTTAGGGTAGGCAAGAACTTCCTAGGATACAAAAAACATGATGTATAAAAGATAAAAATTGATAAATGAGACTCCATCAAAATTTAGAACCTTAAATGACATCATTGAAATGAAAAGTAGTCCTTAAACAGACCATATTTACAATACATATACCCTGGGACCAGAATATATAAAGAACTCTTACAGCTCATCAATAGACAACCCAATTAAAAAGAAGACACAAGAAGATGATAAATAGCCAGTATAGCACAAGGAAAGGCGTGTAATACTAGAATCAAAAAAATACTAATCAGTGCAATAACAAGATTGAGTTAGGGAGATGAAGTTAAAAGTTTTAAAAGCCTTGTCATGACTTTTTCCTTTTGTTGGATTCTCCCTCTTTGCGTTTAATTTGTCACGCCCGAATTCATTCTGCTGGGCTTCCTAGGGTTGTGATCCTCATTGTCTTTTCCTAGGATATTGTCGAAAATTTTTTGGAGTGCTGGTTTGGTATTCATGATGTTCCTAAGGTGCTCTTTCTCATGAAAGAATCTTATTTCGACATCAATTTTGAAAGATAGTTTTGCAGGGTACATCAATCTGGGTTGGAGGATGTTTACCTTTAGGGCTTGGAACAAATCACTCTTCTTGCTTTGAGGGTTTGTATGGAGAAGTCTGCTGTGATTCTGTTGGGCTTTCCTTTGTATGTGATTTGCTTCTTTTCTCTCACTGCTTGCAATATTCTGTTCTGCTGTTTGGTTTCTGGAACCCTAACAATTATATGCCTATGTGCAGACTTTTTTTGATAAAGGGTAGTTGGAGTCCTATATGCCTCATTTATTTGTATGTCAGGTTCTTTTCCCCTGCTTGGGAAGTTTTCTGCCATCACTTCTGTGAACAGCTTTTTTATGTCATCTGCACTCTGTCCTCTTTCTTCTTTGACTCCAATCAGTCTTATGTTATTCTTCTTTGCATTGTCTAGCAGCTGCTGGATTGATTTATAGTGATCCCTTACAATTTTAAAGCAATTTTTCTTTTCCTGGTCACTAATTGGCATCTTATCTTCTATATCTGAAATTCTATCCTCACATTGTTTCATTCTGCTGCATACACTTTCAATGGAGTTTTTAATCTCCTGGAAATCTGTTTGTATCTGTTTTAAGGATGCCATTTTTTTCCTATGTTGGGATTCCATCATGTTCCTCAGCTCCTCTCTAGATTTATTAATCATGTCTTTCACTATGGGCACAATCTCTGCTGTTATCTGAAAAATTATTTCTGATTTTATTTTTTCCAGATCCTCTTTTGTTGCCATTTCAGGGAGTCCAGGTGGTTGAGTATCAGATTGTTCCATCTCCTTTCCCTTTGAGGTTGCTGTAGGTGATCTGAGTGTCTGTTTTTGAGGCTTGTGTATGTGTTTTCTCATTTCCATGGGGGTGTGGGGGGGTGCTGTTGGAGCCTGCGTGGCTCACCTCCTTTGCCCTGGGAGTGGTGGAATGGCAGCCAGGGAGCCTCCTCCTGGGCTCAGAGATTGGCTCACCTCCTCTGCCCTGAGAGCAGTGGAATCTACAATAATCTGTTTTTATTGGGATGCCCAGGAGATTTTTTTTACTTACTGTGTATCTTTGGGGAAGACAATTTTTTATTTATTTAGAAGTATTGTCAGTCTCATTCTGAACTTTTGAATTCCCATCTTGATGTGCTCTCACAACCTCTTCTTAATATGCTCAGATACAAATTATTTTCTGCTTGCAGTTTTATTCATTTGAGACTTTAAATAGTCATGCTTTCAGTCCCTATAATTTGAGCTGTTATGTACTATTGTACTTCCCCCCTAAACTTCCATGCCCACCATTGAAATTCAGTGAGGGGTTTCCAGGGGCACAGGTGCTTCAGTGCTGACACAGACTGTCCTGAGTAAACAAGAGCAGGTAATCACTTTGCATCTAGATCTGACTCCCCTTTGCCTTTCACCATGAAGTTGTTTCCCATCATGTAGCATGTGGCTGTACCATCACAGCTTCACTATTTGGACTTGACATTTTTGGTTTCAAGTTGTTTTCCATGGCTAAACTAGTCAATTTTCTTTCTGACTTTATGTTGTAGGACAAAGCAATGCTCCTTAAAGTATGGAAACAATGAATAAGACACAATAGCAGTCTTTCACATCTCCAAGAACTCTGCTAAAGAAAGAGTTTATAAGTTACAGCTCTTCATATACAGGGAAGACAGTATGATATCTCTGTAGAAAAAAAAAGCAGTACTATTGATGGGAATTTATACATATCGTCATCATTTGCATTTGTAGCAAATCTGAAAAAGTAGAGCTGCTCCTGAAGCAAGCATTTGCAAGATTTGAACTTGGATTTGAATCCTAGTATTTTTAGGCTTAATTTCAATAACCAGGCACTTAATTTTAAATGCGAATGGTTACTGAAAAGTTCACATAATATACATAAAAGTGTTTACTAATGATTATTTCTACATAAAATTTCAAATCATTATGCTGATGATGGTTTCTTTAATGCAACATGAATGAAAACTATCTGCTTAGTTTCTTGGATATTTTGACTGCATAATTTTTTGAAACAATTAACTTTGAGTGTAATCTTATAGATGACAATATTTTCTTATATAAGAAGTCAGAATAGTTGGATATGGACATCTTTCCTTGGCTGGCCTTATATAAACATTTGACTTCCATTCTCCCCATGCTGTTTATCCACAGTTGAGCAATAAAACAATCCCAACATATGAAGAAAAAAGCTGTGGGGGAAATAGATGGGAAAATTTTTCTTTCAATTTCTGTGTGTGTGTGTGTGTGTGTGTGTGTGTGTGTGTGTGTGTGTAGGCTCCATTTATTGTCAAATATTTTTTCATCATTCTCTGTACCTACCCCTTACATGACATTGGATTTTGTGTATTAATTGACCTAATTCAGGTTCTATGAATGTACTTTTATGCCTAAATTTCTGAAAAGCCTAACATAGTTGCTCATTTTTACCTACCTGTCATACTCTGAGATGTTTGTAACTTTCTCATTGATGCAGTGAAAAAAAACTGCAAAAATTTCCCTTTTATTGAAAAGTATAAATCTTAGTTACTTTAATTCATTGCAAGCATGATTTTTGTTTTACTACTCTCTGAATGAGAAGCTATTTTTTCTGTGTCAAGTGCTAAGGAAGGACTTAGACCATTATTTACTTATCACCTTCTTTAACCCTTAAGAAGGTGACTCACCTCTGACTCTTTTAACCTTTACTTCATTACCCAACATGTACTCTATTCTGTTCTCAGAATCACTATTCCCTCAGAATGCCTGCTCTCTGCTCGTACTGATTTTTGCCATGTAGATGTTCTTCTATGCTCTCTGCTTGCTTAGTGCTGTCATCTCTTGCCAGTACAGCTTAAATAGCATCCCTTTAAATTTATGTCACCTTGGCCAGTAATTCCTGAGCATCTGTTAGACTCCTTACTTCTCTGTGCCTCTCTCCATTATGTCCAGAAGAGTGATTTGTCTACTTAGCCAATCCTTCTTACTGAGGGGGATCTCCTGAAGATAGAGATTATACCTCATTCATCTATCTCAGCCTATAGCATCCTGAAATATGCTCGCTCAAAATATGTGCACTGGAATGATCAATTCCAATCTTACTTCTTTACTTATTTTGATTCTTAAAAAGAAGAAATTACTTAAAACTGCATAGCATTTACTCTATTCTAATCCTCAGAGATATTTTTTAACCCTTGTAAGAAAAATCTCATTATTGTTTAAACATTTCTCAGTTTCTCACTACTTGACTATTTGGAATTTAATTTCCATTTAACATTGCTCTCACTCCGGCAACTGGCTATAATTCCTCAATTCCATACATGCTTCCATTCATTCAGTCTTATTTATACTGACTATCATCACTCAGTTCCTTCTCTATCATCTAGTATCTTTTTATTGGAGACTACCTACATCAAAGTTCACATTCAGAAGCGATTTTTTCCTACTAGTTTGCTTATCACTCTCTTAAGGCATTCACAAATTATCCCCTGAAGCCTGATGCTTGCAGATCAAGACGTAATCTTGTTACATCCACCATCATGTCCTTTGCGCTGACCTATACCACAGAGTATTTGATAAACATACAAAATGAGTAGATGAGATTATGATGAGCTCTTCATAGCCTTCATATTAATCACCTTCTATCTTGGATACTATTTTCTTTTTTTCCTTTAATTCTTTTATTGGTACATTTTAGGTATACAATACAATTATTTTTATCACTGAGAATTTGTACCTTTACATGATGTATCTTGGTTCTTACTTTTTCCCCATTCCCCTGGCCTCCCTTTGACTCCTCCACCCCTCCCTATTTACAAAGACTTCATTTCTATTTTTTCCTTTTCTCATATTTTTTTCCTTTCCCTTCTTTGCTTTCTCCCATCCATTTTCTTTTTCTCTTTTTTCTGCATATAATTACATATTATTTTTATCCTAGTCAAATTGCATTATCTTTACCCAAATAAAGTGTGGTCTTCACACATCCTTTGTGTGCCATTTTTGGGCTCAGCTCCAGCAACTGGATACTTTAATAGTGCACAGATAATACATTGTTAAAACTGTAGCCTCTGAAATCAAATGGACTTGTGTTTGAATCCTAACTTTATATCATACTTCATCACTTAAATATATTTTCTTGTATAATTTTCTTTTCTTTTCTTTTTTTTTTAAGAATATTAAATTCTTTTATTGGTACATTGTAGGTATACAACACAATTGCATTTCTCATTGGGAATTGTACCTTTATATAATGCATCTTGGTTCTTGTTTTTTCCCCATTCCTAGCCCTGCCTTCATGCCCTCCACCCTTCCCTATTTACAAAGACTTTATTTCCATTTTTTCCATTTCTCATCATTTTTCCTTTCCCTTCTTTCCTTTCCCCTTAATTTTCTTATAATTTCAAGTTCTATTGCCTTGTCCTTAACTGAGAATAACAATAAAGTCTGCTTTCTAGGATTCTTGTGGGGAACACATGCAACAATGTATATATACTGCTCAGACTTTTCCTGGAATATATTAAGGACCCAATAAGCTGTAGTCCTTATTCATGATAATTGTTCTGGATGACATCTAAGCTTCTATGAGATAGAGTGAAGCTAAGTGAGGTGATCTAAGGCTCGATGTGTTCAAATATACACATTCCTCTTTCTGGATTATAAAAACACTAACTAGGATGAAGTGAAACAGAGAACAAGGCACAAAGGCATTGGCTTAAGAAGGTCTCTCCTATGACTTCTTGATAAATTCTACATATTATTTTTAATAGAATTTAAAATTATGAGTGTTCATAATCAATCGATCAAAGTTTAGGAAAGACAAAATCTCAAATCCAGACAAAAATTTGGAATATTTTCATACATTTACTTTTAATATTTTTATCATCACCAAAAGTTGGATGTGCTAACTACCTACAGGTAAAGTTGTCCTTTATCTTTTCTTAATTTAAATTTATTTTAACTTTTATAAAAATATAAAAATTATACATATTAATGGGTCACCACATAATGTTTAGATAACTGCATATATTGTATAATGTTTAAATCAATTTAAACATATTTATCTCCTGAAATACTTATCATTTCTTTATGGCGAAAACTTTCAAAATCCTTTTCCTTTAGATGTTTGAAAAGAAAGTACAATAAATTATTGTTTTGTACATTCCACTGATGAATAGGTAGAGAAAAAAGATTATATTGTACATATATACAATGGAATATTATTCAGGCATAAAAGAATGAAATCCTATCATTTGAAACAACATGGCTAGAACTTATGATCATTATGTTAAATACATTAAACCAGACACAAGAAGCAAGTAATGCAGGATCTCACTCCTATGTGGAAGCTAAAAAAGTTGATCTAATGGATTTGAGAATAGAATGGTGATTACCTCAGCTAGGAATAGGGAAGGATGGGGAAAGTTGATAATTGGGTACTAAGTTACAAAATTACCCTTTTGAGGCTACCTTTTAAATTAAGACAAAATGCACATATCCCTAGTTTTGCTGCATATTTTGTAAAATAATAAACCATTTTCTTTAGGATTCTAATATTCTCACCTGAAATTGACAAAATTTGAATTACTTCAGAGATAAATATTGAACTTTTATAACTCTTTAAAATTCACTGGATGATGGGCTGGGGATTTAGCTCAGTGGAACTATGCCTGCCTCGAAAGTGCAAGGTACTGAGTTTGATCCCTGGTACCAAACAAAGAAACAAACAAACAATAAATAAATAAAATTCACTGGATGAAATTAATTACATTTATTTGAAAGCCCATTGTTTTTCTTTATTATATTCTTGGAATTCTTTAGGGGTGGCATTAGAATGGTGGCTTATTGTAGAAAGGATTTGACTCTTCACTGTAAAGCTATTGATTACTGCCCCTTTGTTTTCAGTGTAAACTTATGATCTCTAACTAGAACTAGCTGAACAATTGCTAAGATCAAGTAGGTAGGATAACAATTGTATTGATTTAGAAATACAATGAGTTTATTTATTTATTTTGGTACTGAGGATCGAACTTGGGACCTTGGGCTTGGGAGGCAGGCCCGGGAACCACTGAGCTAAATCCCCAGCCCCAGTGAATTTGTTTTGATTCAGAATCTAACTGCAGTCTTTGGGCCAGCATGCTTTCACCTTGGATTTTTTTTAGCTATGTTTGACTTTAAGTGTTGACAGTAATCTTGTCTGTTTTAGGTAAAATTCTCTTTTCCTCGACTTGTTTTCTTTGCCTCACATTGAATGTAAACATTATTAACAAATCTGGTATGATTCATTACTTAGGTTAGAGCAAAAGCATTCACATTCCTCTCTAGGGCTGTCACCATGCAGCTCATAGAGGAATAAATAAATAAATAAAAGATTTCCAGTAATTGAGTGGAGAAAGGTGTGGGTCTAAGACCTTTAACCATTCTAAAAGCAGTTATTTTAGTGAAATTAACTGATGTTAGGGGGTGGGAGGATTGGTGCCCTATTTTTAATTTTAAGGGGATTTACACCACATTCTTCCTTCTTAACAAAACAGTGGAGGCAATAAGGGCATTACCTGCTAATGTTAACTGATGTAAAACAGACATGAAGAACTCCTTCCATTGTCTACCCTAAAATATCCATTCGTTATACACACCCCAGTGGGAATGAAGGATCTTATTTTTTCTGTAAATGTCAGCCAAAGCCTGGTTTGTTTTTTCCCTATTAGGATTTCAAAGGTTATTCAAAACAATGTTTCACAGAAATTTAAAGAAAAGGAGGTTTTCCTGTTGAGAATATGATCTCTGGGACTCTACTGACTCACCCTTCAGGAGTTAATCTCTAAAAGTGGTAATGGGTGTCTAGCTTATACGTAAATTAACACAAATTTGTGGCCCGGAAAATATAATTTCAAAGCCCAGTTACTTGTTTTAAAAGCATTATTTAACCTGGAAAAAATCTTACAAACCATAATAGGATGTGCAACATTTTTCCTGTATTTAAAATATAAATGTACCATTGTATAACTAATTAATCCTTTAAATAACAAGGATTCATAGCAGATGATTGCTATTTTATTTGGGAGGACTTGAAGTTTTAGGGACAAACATTTAAGATAATGAAATCACCCACTCAATCAATATATTTATTATCTCTCTGTTTGTGCTCAATCATGTTATCCACAAATTTGTATATGAGTATGAAATGAATATATATGAAAAATATAATAGGGATCCTCTTCCTAAAAACTTCTACTTAGGATTCAATGAAGTTTTATGACAGTAATAGCTCTATCTTTTATATCATGAGACCTAGGAAGGTGGAACTGAAAGGTAGAAAGTAGAGGGGTGGGAGGGGTAGGGGAAAGGAAAGAAGGGAATGAAATTAATATGAAAAAATGGAAAAATAGGAACAAAATCTTTGTAAATAGGGAGGAATGGAGGGGTTGAAGGGAGGGCTGGGCAAGGGTGAAAAATATGAACCAAGAAAAATTATGTAAAGGTGCAAATTTCCAATGATGGATGTCATTATATTGTATACCTAAAATGTACCAATGATTAGAATGAATAATTGATAATTCAAAATAGGAAGAAAAGGTCCAAAGGGGTAGGGGTAGTGGGAGGGGCAGGGGAAAGGAAAGAAGGGAAAGGAAAAATGATGAGAAATGGAAAAAATGGAAATAAAGTCTTTGTAAATAGGGAAGGGTGGAGGGGGTGAAGGGAGGGCTAGGAATGGGGAAAGAATAAGAACCAAGATGCATCATGTAAAGGTACAAGTTCCCAATGAGAAATGTAAATGTGTTGTATACCTAAAATGTACCAATAAAAGAATTTAAGAAAAAAAAAAAAAGAAAGTAGAGGGATATTAGCGTTTGCAATGCTTTTGCAAAGCTCTAAAATGTGAATATTTCAATATGGTGTCAATTTTATTGTCTCTAATATTAGAATGAGACGAATAGAAATAAAAATAGTTCATGAAATCTATCTTTTCATTACATCCCAATGCTTGAACATAAAGTCCATTTCCTCCTCTTTCCTTCATTCTTTGTGTTGTTCTACTTGGAATATTCTCTCTTTTATTTTGCCCAACTAATCCATACTATCTTTGTTGCAACACGAAATGGTCTAGCTTCTATATAAAGCTTAACTTGATTGCTTCACTTCTTCTTATTCTTTCCTCCCTTTGAAATCCTAGAACATTCATAAGACCAACAATTTATTGTTGTTGCTGCTGCTGTTTTGAGGCATGGTCTTGCTGTGTAGTTCAGGCTGGCCATAAACTCATTATGTAGCCCAGGTTTGCCTCAAATTTGCAGCAATTCTCCTGCCTCAACCTTGCTGAGATTATAGCCATTACTACTATTTGGAGCTAATACCAATGATATTGTCCTTGAATCTATTCTTCTATTTCTCTTGTCTTGGCTAGAATGTAAATTCTTTGAGTTCATGAAGTGATACTATTAAATGTATCTTTCATATCCTTGTTTTTTCTATTTCCCATTAATCACTTCATAAAAGAGTACAAGAAATAAGAGCCAGAAAACAATTAATGATTATCTTCATTTAACTCTACAATTTTCCAAGTAAGAGGTTGTTGAACACCCCAAAAAGAATTAATCACAAAGGTAGTTTATCTTATAATTGCAAAATTTTAATTGTTACAAACTTTTACCTATTTAAAGCCAAATTCTCCTGCTGGGTATACCGAATAAAACATTATGGCCCAAAATTTTAAAAGTCTTATTTCTAGGGCAGGAATACTGAAAGTAGACAACACATCTATAACTGATTTTTGAATCCAGGTAATCATGCATTTAACTGGAGACTCAGATGTGCTTTGTGGGCTTAGACAAATGAGAATTTTGGTATGCTTTTCTTGTTTTAAGCACACAAGTGCTGTTTTGTTGTTCTTGCTTTTTTTTTGATGCTGCTATTTAAGAGGTTGCTTTTTCTCTTTCTCTCTAATAGAAGCATGAAAAACATGCAAAGAGAGGAGTATCTGACCTCAGACAAAATAAGAAAACATAAATAACAAAGCCCTTTCAGATACAGTAAAGAAAAAAATTAAATATATGACATAAATCTTGAGAATAATATTTGGATAAAAAAGCTTTCTGAACTTCTTGGGAAAATAAAAAGATGAAAGCCATAAATGGATTAATCTCTCTCCTCTCTTTTTAATCATTTGCAACACTGATCACAAATAAAATCATTAGGATGCTTTATAGCTATGACAATTTTTCACTCAACCTAAATTTGTTTTCATATCATAGTTTATTTTTGACAGCACAAAAAGGCCAATGGTTAATATAGAAAACATTCTTATTGATAAATACTTAAATCATATACTCTCTTCTTTAAGAATCCTTCCTGCTAAGAAGAGGTCTAAAAGACCAGGGGAATTGGGAGGGGTAGGGGAAGGGAAAAAAGGGAAAGAAAAAAATATGAAACGAGGAAAAAAAATGGAAACAAGGTCTTTGCAAATAGGAAAGGGTGGAGGGGGTGAAGGGAGGGCAAGGGAAGGGGAAAAAGTAAGAACCAAGACATTCATGCAAAGGTACAAGATCCCAATGATGAATGTAACTGTATTGTATACCTAAAATGTACCAATAAACTTAATGGAAACAAAAAAAAGAATCCTTTCTGCTAAAAACCCTGCGAGTATCCATTTAGGTGTTCAGCATACATATATTCAATACAGGTAGTTGGTAAATCTATAATACATCAGGTATGATAGAAGAATACAGTGATTTTTTAACTTAAAAGTTAGAATAAAATGTATATTGCCACTAATCTCCAAGTATTCCCCCTTGTTTGGAACTCATTTATCTGATCCTTCTTGCCACTTTCTGAAGGAGTTCTGGAAGTCCTCTTTGTAAGTGTCTTTTGTTGTTCTCCTGTGGCCACCTTAATGTCCGGAATCAACTTTAAATGCTTACCTGTTATGCTCATTTTTACTTTGGGGAAAAGCCAGAACATTCATGGTGCCAGATCCCTGAGTAAGGTGGATGAGGACACACCGTAATGTTTCTATGAGTCTGCCTTTGGCTGACATTTGGCAGCCAAATTCACTGTATTTTTTATCACATCTTGTAAAGACATCCAAGTAAGAGGATTTCCAAAACTGCTTCTGCAAGTGGTAAGAATGATGGGAAAGCATGTTCAAAGCAAGGGACAATATTATGAGGGTAATATTTCAAAAAATATTAAATATTTACAGTACATTTTGATCACACTCATGTCATGTATTTCTTTCTTTTTTTTCTTTTTTTTGGTACCGGGGTTTGAACTCAGGACCTTGTGCTTGCGAGGCAGGGGACAGAACCACTGAGCTAAATCCCAGCCCCATTCATGTATTTCTATAAGGAGAAATTTCTTAATAAAAATACTAGGGAAAAAATCGAGACAGTAAATAACTAGGAGAATGTAACATAAATGCTGATGCATGTTCACAGAGCATGTTACAGAAAATCCCAGAATAAACGACTGATGCTCAGGTGGAAATAGCACATGTAAATAGATGTTGCAGCAGGTTCATGGAGACCACTGCATGCTGTTTTTAAAATATTAATTAACAGTTAATAATCTCGTACCACTTTAAAGGATGGATACATTACTTTTTAAAAAGAAAAATCATGATTTTGTATCTTTCAAAAGTTTTTTTATTTTTTCAATTTTATTTTTTTATTTTTATGATTTTGTATCTTTTAAGTGAGAATTCTAAGAAGCAGGCAACAATAGGAATTTGAAATGTTACAGATTCAAATAAGTAGAAACTTGAAATGTAGTTGGTATTTGGTAATTTGCATCATTGTGATAGAACTTGAAACTCACACACCCCCTTGCAAGCTTGCAAATTGAAAATATGAACAATGTTGCCTGACTGCTCAGACTGGACTTTTGGCCACATCGTTCCGTCTAGTTAATTCTTCTCATGGAGGTAAATGCTATTAGGCGACTTAACAAGGGTGTGATGGTGTCATGAGATGAATATTGGTGACTGTGATTCCTTGCTTGTGCTTTCTGTTAAATTATGACTTTTAATTACTCCTCAACTGCAGGCAACCTCAGATGTCAAATACTTTGCTCAGGTTTTCAAGTCATTGAACCTGCATGGACGAATCCTGTGATGATCCTCATGCACAAGATTATCATGTGAATAACAATGAAATGTACTGCACTGGTACTCAGGATCTCCACCAGCAGTGACTATCACTATTACTTTATATAATCAACAAGCTGAAACTTTAAAAAATGGAGCTTCTTGTACCCAAAATACTGGAAAATATAATAAAACCAAACAGAGAAAAATCTCACCAGCTGCATGTTTGATTTATTTCTAGCAGTAAACTTTTTCTATTCATATTCTAGATTCATTATGTATTTTTTATTCATTGTATATATATTTTCCAAGTACATCAATTCACTTTCTACTATGTACTGTTCACTCAAATAAAAATGAAAAAATGAGTTTTTCCTCTCCAAAGTAAACAGGCAGCCAGTTATCTAATCGTCCAATATTTTCTGCTTAAAGTTGCCTATGCCCTAAAGATAAACTTGAATCTGTATATCTTATATCCCCAGTTTTGTTTCTTAAGACTTAAAGACTAATCAGAAAAAAGAAATATTTTTTCCAGGAAATGCAGCAAAGATACTTTGCTTTTGCATATATTATTTTAAAAGTGATATATAGGTAAGCCTTTTCATGAGAAAAAGCAATTCATGTCTTCTAGATTGATTCTGTTAACTACATTCTTGTGTTTTTACCTCCCATCTCTCACTGTCAAAATCACATTGAAAAGTTAAAATAGATACTTATTAAGAAATGTATCCATAATAGTAACATGGAAAAATATATTATCATTACTAATCAGAAATATTGAGATATTCCAGGGAAATAATAAGTAGATGAACAAAAACTATGAAAGACAGAAAGACATAGAAAGAAGAGTGGGGTGAGGAAGAGAGGAGAGGTTTGTTGTAGAGGTGAGATCAGTGCTTTCTATAAAAGCACACGAAAAATGCTGAACCTAGAGGCATTTCCAAAGGAGTTTCTATCAGAATAAATAAACGTGGGGCCATTGGCAAAGGCCAGGAGGAGCTAAGAAACAGAGAACCAAAACCCCCAGAACTTCTGTAAAGCCAAAAATATGGAAAAGAATAAAAGTCAAAGTAGAATGACAATTCAGAAGAAGCAGGCAGAGATGATAGTAAGTGGAAAAAGTGAAAGTCAAAAAATAGAAAAAAAACAATTTATACTTCTGAGGAAAAACCTATTGTTCTGAAAAAGAGTAATTGACAGCTATAAAATATTTCTTAGACATTAGAATATAATATTTACAATAAAAAATTTAGTATGATGACTGAATAATCACAGGGTATAGTTGAAGAATGTATTAGAAATTGGTAGAAAGGGCTCAAGGTGAAGTAAAAAAATCACATGTAAGGTACTGGAGAAAAAGTAAGGTTATGGAATACTGATATGGGAAAGCACATGTATCATTACTGATTATTAACCTAATAAGACTTTCAGAGAAAGATTTTTTTTTCAACCTTTTTTAAAAACAATTCTTTTATTGGTACATTTTAGGTTTCAGAGAAAGATTTTTAAGGCTTTGAATATCTCTCTGTCTCATATATATATATATATATATATATACTACATATAAATATATATGTAATATATATACATTGTATCTGAACAGTTTCTCAACAGTAGACTCCTATAAAAGAAAAAATGAATAAGGAATAAAAAGAGACATGCAATGTAAGAAAAAGTAGTGAATAAATAACAAAAAAAAACCTTTGTAGAGATTCTGAACAATTTCTGTAATTGTAGCTCTGTGATTTAATACAATATAAGAAGATTTCCAAAATGTAGAGACATTATAAAAATACAAACAAACCCAATCTGAAACTAAATTTGAATAAAATGTGGTAAAAAGGATAGGTAATAAAATAATGAGTGCCTTGTTTAAATAGAAAAGAGTGTGGATATAGTTTAATTTTTGATATTAAAGGACACATTAAAATACATTTGCAAAAATTATGGGTAGGCTCTGGAAAATATGGTATATGTAGTATTATCCAATACATGAAGTGGCAAAAACAAAACCAATGGACTAATCAAACTATCATAAAAAAGAAAAATGTTTAATAAATAGCAAAAAGACAGTAAGATAGAAGAAATGTGTAAAATGTGTCAGTAACATAATAAACTGAATAAATTAAATACATTTTAAAAGCATTTTTTTTTGGTGATTTTAAAGATTGAACATGGAGCTTTGCTCATATTAGATAAATGCTCTACCATTGAACTACACCCCAGCCCTAAAATGAGCACTATATTAAAGATATAATTTAAAAGGCTGCATTTTTAAAAAAAATTAATTTTATTGGTACTTTGTAGGTATACAATACAATGACATTCATCATTGGGAATTTGCACCTTTATGTAATCTATCTTGGTTTTCAATTTTTCCCCATTCCCCTGCCTCCCCTTCAACCCCTCCACCCTCCCTATTTACATAGACTTTGTTTCCATTTTTTAAATTTTCTCATATAAATTCCATTCCCTTCTTTCCTTTCCCCTAGCCCTCCCACTTTCCCTTCCCCTTAGCTCTTTTTCTTCCTATTTCACATTATCTATTATACCTTGTAATTCTCCTTTACACTTTCAGTTTCTCACACTGGCCAAACTATTCGGTATTTACACGTGTATCCTATTTATTTCACTTAAGAGTATCACCTCAATGTGCATTCATTTAGCTATAAATGTCTAATTTCTCATTCTTTATGGCTGAGTAGTACTCCATTTTATAAAAAAACCTCACATCTTCTTTACTCAGTCTCCAGTTGATGGGCAATTGAGCGTTTTCCAAGGTTTAGCTATTACAAACTGTGCCACTATGAACATGAGTGCACATATATCACTGTGGTATGATTCTC
>NW_004624744.1:22201137-22237456 GCF_000247695.1 Heterocephalus glaber
ATGCTATCATAGTCATTTTCTTGTCATTGAGACACAATATCTGGCACTTTACAACATAAAGGAGGAGAGGTTTATTGTGGCTTATGTAGTCCCCTGGCTCCAAGCCTGGTGAAAATAGAATGACATAGTAGAATAGCTGCTCACATCATGTTAGCCAGGAAGTGGAGAGATGAAAGGAGGTTCCAGGGAGGGAGATGTACTTTTCCAGGTCACACCCTAGTGCCCTGCCTCTTCCCACTGGTCCCCACTTTCCAACACCAAGCCAGTTGTAGCGTTCCCATCATCCAATCACCTTCCCAAGTCCCTGCCTCTGAGCATGCGAAGCTTTAGGGGGACATCCAGATATAAAGCATAACATGTGCTCAATAACATATTATTCAGCCATAAAAAACAATGAAATCCTGTCATTTTCAGCAACATGGATAAGCCTGAAGGACATTATGTTAAATGAAGTAGGAAAGCTGTAGAAAGAGATATGCCAGATGTTCTCACTCACATGTGGAAATTTTAAAATTGTTGACTTCATAAAAACAGAATGCAAAGAAGTATTCATTAGAAACTAAGAAGGATAGAGGAGAGGGATTGTAAAAGAAAAGCTGATTAAAGAACATAAAAATAGAGCCAGAGGGATTAAGTTTAGCATTCTATCGCATAGTAGGGTGACTATAACTAACAATAATTTTGTGTATTTTGGAATAAAAGAAAAAGAGGATTTTTAATATTTCCAACACAAAGAAATGAGAAATGTTTGAGGTGGTAGATATGCTTTGCCCTGACTTGATCATTGCATATTGTATACCTGTGTTGAACTATCACACTCTCATAAATATGTATAATCATGATGTGTCAAAGTAGAAAAGAATTTAAAATTAGGACCTGGCTAGGTGTGGTGGTGCATGCCTGTAATCCCAGCACTCATGAAGCTGAGGCAAGAGATTCGCCATGAGTTTGAAGCCAGCTTGGGATACATAGTGAGTTCAAGGGCAGCCTGAGTTACAGAACAAGACCCTGTCTCAAAAAAGAATTTATTAAAGCCGAAAAGAGAAGAGGAGAAGATAAACACTTTCATCACACTGGCACAAAGACAGAAGGATGTGTACACTGTACAGTAAAGGTAGCTTCCTGGCAGTGGCAACAGTGACAAGAGGAAAAGGGAAGAATGTTTATTAAGTAGTATGACCAGAGAAGAAATGCAAAAGAGGAAGAAATAAGTGGTTGCCATAAGATAGCAAATGAATTTTGTTTGTGAGCATATATTAAACATTCTGTATGCTGAGACTTTCCATTATGAGGTGGAAAGAGGTAGGGGAAAATGATATGTTTGGACTTTTTTCTTCGCAAGACATAATAGCTAATAACTTTTTAGAGCTACAGTTCATCATAATTATTTGATTTCATCAGGGTGAAGTTAGAGCCAGCCAATATTTCCGTTTCAGCTGAACTACTGTTTTTAATTGTGTATGTGATTGTTGGGTAACTCAAGGTTCTTAGAACCTCTAAATTACTAAATATTTACCTTTTTCACATGAATTTATTATACAACATTAACAACTCCTTTCTCCTGTCTGTCCCTCTATTTGTACTTATGTGATATAACTGAAAATTATCGGAATGTTTGGCTTCTGCAGCTCCCAGTGCTGGACTATGAAAGAAAAAATAATTATTTACTGTTTACTTGACTGCTTTAATGTGGAAATGGGCCATTTCATTCTTCAACTATTTTCTAGAATTTTTTTTTCTTTTTAAAACTACTGGATTCTCTTTCCTTACTTAGCTATCAGTATAAGAAGTAAGTCAGTTCAAAAGAATTGTAGATATTTTCAAAAGAACTAAAGAAAAGTCAAAGAAGGTATCTTTCCTTTGACATCACAAGTGCTTAATGGTTTAATGTGATCTTTCTACAAGCCCACTTTTCAATATGCAGTTACTACAGAGGATATGGGGATACATACATTAACTTAAGGACAGAGATTTAAACAATGAACTGTAATAAAGGAAAGATACAGAATCATATGTTTTTCACATGTAGAAAGAACTATGGGATCAGAATAAGATGTGGGTTTGCATGGTTAGGGAATCTGGTTGCTCTGGTATAAGATTAGACTTCACTTCCTATCATTTGTACAGTTTTAGAAAAATTACCTTGTCTTTCTGTGTTTCAAGTTCCTCATCTCCAAACTGATCCCAATATTAGGAGTGACATTGCAGAGCAATTGTACTCAACAAAGATCAAGTGCTTGGTAAATATTAAGTATTTACTGTGGAGTCCAAGCCCTTCAGGGCTCAAACAAAGAAGCTGATCCAGAGGGATGAAGTTTCCACTTTTTGATTCTCAGTTCACTCAAGATGGCAGCTGAGTTCTGCCCAGATGAATATTTATCACCCTGGAAAAGAAATTCTGTTGCTAACAAGAAGAAAAAACTGTTTAATTTATAAGTTAACATGAAACTTGTCTGATTTTCGAGGCATCTAGAAATCTAAAACAGATGAATTTTGAGACTGAAGTTTTTTCACATGCATCTTTCTGCATGAAAATTTAAATCATCAAATGTGAAAATTAAAAATATATCATCCATATAGATTATGGATAGGAAAATAAAGTACACATTAAAAAGAAAGAAACATGGGCCATGGATTTAGCTCAGTGGTTCCACTGCCTGCCTCGCAAGCACAAGGTCCCAAGTTCAATCCCCGGTTAAAAATAAAAAAGAAAGAAACATTTGTGTCTGCTGAAAATGCTCAAAATAGTATATTATTTCTAAAAATACAGTAACAGGGTTCAGATAAATGATTCACTCAGACTTTCTGTGCAATACTGTTTAATTATAATCTTTTCACTAAAAACAATCCTTTATCAAATCTGGTTTGGAGTTTAAACTGAAAGAAACTCTCACTAATATCTGAAGGGAGGGAGGCAACTCTGTCAGAATGTATACTCTTTTCTTAAATTTTGGAAAACAAGGCCTGAGATGGCTCTTCACATCCAGCAAGTATGTGTACACCAGTCTTTCTATGTCCACTACCATTCATTAAGAAAATAGAACATACTGTATAAATAGACCTTTCCATAGGGTCTCAATTTTAATTTTACAGAGTTTAGAGAAGCAACATCCATCAAATTCTCCCAACTGTGGAGAATAATGCTGTTTTGTCACTCAAAGGATCTGTTTTGAGCTCAAATACACACACAAACTTTGGACTACAATGTAAGCTTGCAGACCTGTCAGCGCAACGCCCTATTAGAAATTGTCCTTTAAACAAGATGACTTCATGTTAGCAGCCTGTTCTGGTTTCTATAGTCTTCCAGGTTTCACAGTTCAGTGCAGTCAAATAGGTGATGGCATTTTTAAGGCTCTTGATTTTATTGGTCTGCCAATGAAAGTAGGTAGCCGGGTGCTATTTCAGGGATCTGCGTGGGCAATGTGGTGCTAGACTTGAGTACATTCAAACTAAGAGGCTTGTAATTTTAATACTGGAAGCATAAATAGTTCCAGTTATGTAGCTGGCTCCTATACCAGGAAGTGATTTCATAAATCATTAGTTGAAATAAAGATTAAAAGAATGTTTAAATTTAATCCAAATGATCATTAAACCTGGGACGCATTACTTCTCAAAAATAGTTTATTAGACTCCATGCAACTCCTGTTTGAATTATGAAGAGTCTACTTATTGAATGTGAAATAAAATCTATATTTCAATTATTTCACATATTTACTTGCATATTTTCCAGTTTTCTATGAAGACAATGCCATGCCTAAAATATATACAGTACATAGCATGGCTTAGAAATAGCTGTTCTTTATGTTGTATTTGCTCAGAAATAGTTTGCCTCAAAAGGAACATTTCTTTTGTAATACTGTGATCATGGTATGTGATACCATGGATTTGTTACACAGTTCCTGGTTCATAACACCCTCCTCAAGGCAGGCCCATAGAAACTAGAATTTTTTCTTCCTTAACATAGAATCTCCCTATATATTACCTACTTTCATTCACTCAGACACAATACCTGAATCCTGCAACTTAAATGAGGAAAAGGTTATTATGGCTTACAGTTTCAGTAGGTTCAGTCCATGGTTAGCAGAGGCAGAGCATGGTGAAAGATCATGATGAAGGAAAGATGTTCATTCAACAGAGGCCAGGAAACAGAGAAGCAAGCAGCTGGGACCAAGGATACACCCTTCCAAGTCATATTCCCAGTGACCCACCCTTGCAACCCAGATCTACTTCCAAACTTGAGACTTGTGGGGTATATTTTAGATCTAAACCATCACACCCCATTTTTCTCTGACCTAACTTGTTTGGTAGTAAACAATAATATTTCCCAAAGGGTTTTTTTTCTGTGTCTGTGACTAGATAGGCCTCATTGGTTTTCCTCACCTAGTCTACAAGCACAAGATCACATTCTTTTGGTCCAATCACAGTTCAACATAGCTGTCTGTGCTTTAATCATGCTATAAAATAAAGTCTCCAAAAACCCCTCAAAATTATGGGGCTTGGAGACCTTCCAGATTGCTGAACACATGGATATTCCTGGAAGATGCACACATCAGAAAGGGTATGAAAACTATGTACCTTTCCCCATACCTCACTGCATGCATCTTGACCACATCCTTTGTGATATCCTGTATAATAAACCAGCAATATAATGTGTTTCCTTGAGTTCTATGAACTGGTCAAACAAATTAAATGAAACTGAGGAGGGGTTGTAAATAAATAAATCTGAATATGATTGAATTTTGTTACTACACTATATGAGTAATTCTGTAAGCAAGCAGTGACTACCTGTATTAGTAAATTTAACATATAATTAATTCAGTGCACAAGTATTATTAGAATAAATAGGGGAGAGTTTTCTATAAACATTTGTTGATTGAATAATTCAATGAAAAGAATACCTAATGTGAAATATTTAGATATGCAGATAGGAATAAATAGTATAGTTTAAGAAGTACCAAGACTTACAGAATTACACAAAGTAATTTTGATCTTCACTTTGGATTTGAAACCTATACTGCCCTCTACTCTGGCCCTTTCTTCCCTATTTGCTGTCTAGAAATAAAAGAATTGATTTAAGGACTCTGAAGTGCTAGCAGATGTTAAAACAAGTAAATAACTTGAGCCTTGTGCCCTGACTGGTTTCCCCATTGATCTGCATGAGACTGTACTATCAATGAGAAGGAAACACATGTCACATTAAACTAGGCCATGCACTGTGTCCAGCCTACCCTAGCAAAAGAATAAAATAAAACAAAACACCCTCAAAGAGTTAACATTAAGATTATATAAAGATTATATTTAAATCATCACTTTAGCTCATGCAGTAGAAATACTATATTTAAAAATTACCCTTTCTTTTCTGTGTTTTAGTGATAACACCTGTGAAATTGAAGTACATTGTATAATTTTCATTTATAAGATTAGGCAGTGTTATTTACTTATGCCAGACATTGTCCCAAGCATCAATGGATGTGTTTACTTCTCTAACACTGTGAAATGATAATTATCATTATCTCTTTTTTACTGATGGAGAAACCAAGAAGTATAAGATAAGAAACAGCAAGCACAATAGTCATTAAAATAGACTGTTCTATTTGCAACCAATGAAAGAATTTGCTACAGTCTACTAGAACACTATAGATTGCCTTAATTAATTAGGAAAATATTTATTAGAAAGGATTCAGGTAAAATCAGTCTTTAGAACTAGAACTTTAAAATCAGGTTTTACTTGCAATTATAACAGAAAAGCGAAAGATTATTAATGATCAAAATTGGAGAAAATTACAAAATATCTTGAAACAATTGCAAACATAAAAATAGAATTGCATCAAGTGAAATTCTCCACAAATTATAAGATTATATTTAAGATAATGAGGAAAGTGCTTTTTGTACAAATATTGTCTAGAACTTTGAAAAACGTAGTTTTATAAAAGTCACTATAACTTCTTAAAGCTCAGAGTTGTAAAATTTGTATTCAAAATGTATTTTATAACAGTGAGGTACTATCATTTAATGTATACTGTTTATGAAAAAAGAAACTTTCCTTTTATAGTTCAATTTGACTAATGCCACAATCAGAAGTTTGCTAGTTTTAGTTTTTCAAAAGCAAAATATAGGAAGTATTAATCCACAACAAAAAAGATCTCCATGCTACAGTATCCTCAAACAGATGCATCAGTAAAGAATTAAAAATAGGCTGTCTTAATTACTTTTCTCATTGCTGAGTCAAAATACCCAACATCCAAGGTTAAAGGAAGAAAAGGGTTTTTTTAGCTCAGTTTGTAGAGGTTTCAGTCCATAGTCAGCTGGCTCTAAGGCAGGGTGGCATTGCATAAGAGCATCACAGGGGAGAAATAGCCTTTGGTGTGGCAGGGCAGGTAGAAGGCAGCAAGCAGCAGCAGTAGCCTGCCTGTTCCTTTTGTCCCTTCCAGGCTACCTGCCTTTTGGGTGGTGCCACCCAGGGTGGGCCTTCCCATAATCCAGAACTATACCAAGCCAATCAGTGGCTTTAGTAATCATGCACCCTTAATCCCAGTATCACACACCCTAGATCCAGCCACCTCTGGAAAGCTCCACCTATGACCACATGAGGTTTTGGATGGACATCTAGATACAAACCATACCATAGGCTTTCTGAAGAATTTCACTTATTCAAAGAAATACTCTTAATTAATTATGTTGGTGTTATTCTTGGAAGATAGTTAAAGAGGCTTTTTTTCCCCCTTTATTTAATGAAAAGTAAGGAAATAGGAAAAGGGCTATGGAGCGAGATAGACTGCTTCTTAGGATTTGGGATGCTTCTTGAATAACTTTGATAGAGTACTCAACAAAATGAGCAGACAGGGATGTCTGCCTGTTCTACGAAGTCAAAGTGAGGCTTTCATGAAAGTTTTCCTCTTCCAGTTAATTCTTTTTCCATATTTTTCTAAATATTTATCTGTTACAATCCCTGCATCAATAAATCTATTTTGTCAAATATTTTAAAAAGAGTAAGTTTCCATTTTAAAAACACTAAATATGGCAATAAATATTGAAGACCTGACAAATGCAAAAAGATGTATATGTTATGATTATTCAGTAATCATTTATTCACTCATTTAAAAAAGTTTTAATATGTGTTACAATATATCAAGTATTTTGAAATAATAGGTCAAGGAGGAGTTGAGAAAAGAGCTATCCATTTTTATTCACACACTACAACTTTAGCTTGTGTGACTGTCTAGCTTTCAAATGTATTTTATGTCACTTCGTTGATAGGGAAAGAGTCTACTGCCCAGTTTCCTCAACTTCAGTTTCCTCTTTCAATGCTTTCTGGAGGTGCTATGTCCTTTCAAATGTTCTTTTCCAGATGAGGAAAATTGTGTCTTGAGAAGCTTTAAACATAAATCTTTAATGTGAACATGTCTTTCAACCATACTGAATGCTCAGTATTAATTTTAAAATTAAAACAATAACGGCAATAGTAACAAAATTTCAGTTTCTAATCTAAACTTTGAATGATAGTCTGTGTATATTCTTAAATAATTAAGAAAGAACAAAACAGGAACATTTATTGGTTTAAACCTCAAATTAGCTGCAACACACTATTAATATTTTCTCTTTTTAGACTGGATCCTAAGCAAGGCAAGAAGCTGGTGGTATCCAGTCCAAAGAGGCTGAAAGGAGTTATCACAGGCACTGCCAAGTGTTAAGAGGAGTGAGGGCTTCAGTGTGAGGGTATGTGACCAGGTTATAAAACAGGGAATTCTCAGGTGCTGGAAGAATTTAAGGGCCAAGGAGCAGATCCACCACCAGAACTGCGGAGGAGAGACTTCCTGGACACCATACCACTGCCCCCAGTGCTGATGAGCAGAGTCGACCCCAGCACTGAGCAAGTGAGCCACATGGGTCCCAACAGCACACATCCCTCCCCCCTTGAAATGAGAAGACACATAAAAAAGTCTCAAAAACAGACTTACAGATCACCTAAAGCAACCCCAAAGGGAAATGACATGGAACAATCTGATACTCAACCACCTGGACTCCCTGAACTGGCAACAAAAGAGGATCTGGAAAAATGAAATCAGAAATAATTTCTCTCATAACAGCAGAGATTGTGTCCATAGTAGAAGACACGATTAATAAATCTGGAGAGGACACAGATAAAAAAATAGAGGATCTGAGGAACATGATGGAATCCCAACATAGGAAACAAATGGAATCCATAAAACAGATGCAAACAGATTTCCAGGAGATTAAAAATCCCATTGAAAGTTTACACAGCAGAATGAGACAATGTGAGAAAGAATTTCAGATATAAAGATAAGATTGCAATTAGTGACCAGGAAAAGAAAAATTTCATTAAAATAGTAAGGGACAATGAGAAATCAATCCAGGAGCTGCTAGGTGATGCAAAGAATAGCAGAAGACTGATCAGAGTCAATGAAGAAACAGAAGAGAGTGCAGATGACATAAAAAAAATGTTCTCAGAAGTAATGGCAGAAAACTTTGCAAGTGGGGGGGAAAAGAACTTGACATACAGATAAGTGAAGCATGTAGGACTCCAAATAGCCTTGATCAAAAAAACTCTACATATAGGCATATAATTGTTAAGATTCCAGAAACCCAAGAATAAAACAAAATTTTACAAGCAGGTAGAGAAAAGAAACAAATCACATAAAAAGAGTTTATCAGAATTACAGCAGACTTCTCAACACAAACCATCAAGGAAAGAAGAACTTGGAGTGACATATTTGAAGCTCTAAAAGAAAACAGCCTCCAAAACAGATTGATGTACCTTGCAAAACTATCTTTCAAAATTGATGGAGAAATAAGATATTCTCATGAGAAAGAGTACCTTAGGAACTTCATGAACACCAAACCAGCATTCCAAAAAATTTTAGAAAACATCCTAGGAAAAGAAAATGAGGAGCACAACCCCAGAAAGCACAGCAGAATGAATCCATTGGGCATGGAAATAAATTAAATGCCAAGGGGGAGAATCCAACAAAAAGAAAAAGCCATGACAATGATAAGTCAATATGTTATAAGTTATAAGCACCAATGTTAAAGGTCTCAATTCACTAATCAAAAGAAATAGACTGGCAGAATGGGTCAAGAAGCAAGATCCAATAATATGCTGCCTACAAGAAACACACTTAATTCAAAAAAAAACTCATAGACTGAAAGATAAAGGGTGGGAAACAATACTCCATGTGAATGGAACCCCACCCCCCAAAAGCAGGAGTAGCTATCCTCCTTCCAGATCTAGTGGATTTCAAACTAGCACTTATTAAGAGAGACAAAGGAGGACACTACATCCTTGTAAAGGGAATAATCCAGGAGAAAGAGATGACAATCATAAACATATATGTACCAAAGAGTAGTGCAGCCAACTATATGAAATGAATACTAATGGACATGAAAAATCAAATAATCACTAGTACAATAGTATTGGGGGACCTTAATACCCCATTGTCACAAATAGATAAACTGGACAACAAATAAGCAACAAAATACTAGAACTCAATCAAACTCTTGAACAAATGAACTTAACTGATGTTTACAGAGTGTTCTATCCCACAAAATCAAAATACACATTTTTTTCAGCTGCACATGGATCGTTCTCCAAAACAAACCACATACTTGCTCATAGAACATCTTTAAGTAAGTGTAAAGTAATTGAAGTTATCCCCTGTATATTATCAGACCATAGTGCAATGAAATAGGAGATCAATAGCAAAAGAAACCACAAGAATTTAGTAAACACATGGAAACTGAACAACACACTTCTAAATAACCAATGGTTCACAGAGGAAATTAAAGAAGAAATAAGACAGTAGCTACAATTAAATAACAATGACAGTACAACATATTGGAATCTATGGGACACAATGAAAGCCGTATTACGAGCAAAATTCATAGCAGTGAATACTTACATTCGGAAAACAGAGCAAGGCCAATTACACAACCTAATGCTGAACCTCAAGCTTCTAGAAAAAGAACAGAACAAACACAAAGCTCATACAAGGGAGGAAATTATAAAGATCAGAGCAGAAATCCATTCAAAGGAGACTAAGAGAACAATACAAAAAAATCCCTGAAGCCAAGAGTCAAAAGAATAAGCAAAAATGATAAACCCTTAGGCAACCTTATCAGAAAAAGGAAAGGCCCAAATCCATGCAATTAAGAATGAAAAGGGTGAAATTACAACAGAACCAGCAGAAATCCAGAGCATCATCAATACCTACTTTGAAAACTTATGTGCCAATAAGATGGAAAACACAGAAGAAATGGACAGATTCTTAGATATATATGAGTTACCAAAGTTGAATGAAGAAGACATAAAGATTCTAAACAACCCAATATGAATCAACAAAAATGAAAATGTATTTAAATACTTATCAACTAAGAAAAGCCTGGGTCCTGGTGGCTTCAGCAATGAATTCTACAAGACATTTAGAGTGGAACTAGTGCCACTACTCTTTAAACTCTTCAATGAAATTGAAAGGGAAGTAATACTAACAAATTCATTCCTAGAGGCAAGCATCACCTTGATCCTCAAAGCAGAGAAAGACCCAACCAAAAAAGAGAATTATAGGCCAATCTTACTAATGAACATAGATGCTAAAATCCTTAATAAGATACTGGCAAATAGATTGCAGAAGATCATCAAGAAGATCATACACCCTGACCAAGTGATACTCATCCCAGGGATTCAAGGGTGGCTCAACATATGCAAATAAATAAATTTAATACACCATATCAATAGAGCCACAGACAAAAACCATATGATCATCTCAATAGACACAGAAAAAGCATTTGACAAAATCCAACATGCATTTATGTTTAAAAGCCTACAAAAATTGGAATAGACAATATCTACCTCAATCTGTTAAAAGCCAACTATGAAAAACCAACAGCCAATATCATACTAAATGGTCAAAAACTGAAATCCTTCACACTAAAATCAGGAACAAGACAAGGATGTCCACTATCACCACTTCTGTTCAGTATAGTCTTGGAAATATTAGCCACAGCAATTAGACAAGAGAAAGAAATAAAAGGAATAAAGATAGGAAATGAAGAAGTCAAATTGTCATTGTTTGCAGATGACATGATACTCCATATAGAAGACCCCAAGAACTCCACCAACAGTCTTCTAGACTTAATAATCAAATTCAGTAGAGTAGTTGGATACACAGTCAAAACCCAAAATTCAATAGCTTTCCACTAGAAGAACAATAGACCACTGAGAGAGAAATAGGGCAAACAATTCCTTTCACAATACCATACAAAAAACTGAAATACTTAGGAATCACCCTGACAAAAGAAATCAAGGACCTCTTCTCTGAAAACTAGAGGACTCTGAAAAGAGAGATTGAAGAGGATATCAGAAAATGGAAAGACATCCCTTGCTCCTGTGTAGGAAAGGCCCACATAGTGAAAATGGCCATACTTCCAAAACTGCTATAAAGATTCAATGGAATCTCAATTGAAATCCCAGCAGCATACTTCATAGACCTGGAGAAAACAATCCAAAAATTCATTTGGAACAAGAAGAGACCCAGAATAGCAAAAGCAATTCCAAGTTGAAACTATAATACAAAGCTTCTGTGATAAAAACAGCATGGTGCTGGCAAAGAAACAGACCTGTTGACCAGTGGAACAGATTAGAAGATCTAGAAACAACTGCAGACACACTCAGCCACTTCACCTTTGACAAAGAAGCAAAACACCTTCACTGGAGGAAAGATAGCCTCTGTAATAAATGGTGCTGGGAAAAGTGGGTTTTGTCTTGCCAAAGATTAAAACTAGACCTATATCTCTCACCATGCACTAAACTAAAATCAGAATGTATTGAAGATCTAAATATTAAAACAGAAACACTGAACTGGCTAGAACAGAGGTTAGGTAGAACTCTTAAAGACATTGGTGTAGGAAAAGATTTCATGAACAAAACTTCAGTTGCCCATGAACTAGCACAATCAACAAGTGGGATCTCTTCTTATTGAAAAGCTTCTGCACAGCAAGAGAAAACACCAACAGTGTGAAGAGACAACCCACAATGTGGGAAAAAATTCTTCACCTGCTGTTCCTCAGACAAAGTTCTACTATCTCGAATCTATGAAGAACTTAAAAAAATCAGACCTCCCCAATTTAAAGAGCCAATCCAAAAATAGGCATCTGAAATGAACAGGCATTTCTCAGACAAAGAAGTAGAAATAGCAAAAAAACATATCAAAAAATGTTCAACATCACTGGTCATTAGTGAGACACAAATGAAAACAACGGTGAGATTCCACCTCACCCCAGAAAGAATAGCTGCTATTATGAAATCAACCAATAAGAAATGCTCGCGGGGCTGTGGAGAAAGAGGAACCCTGCTCCACTGCTGGTTGGAGTGTAGACTGGTACAACCACTATAGAAATCAATATGAAGATACCTCAGAGAACTACGACTGGAAGTCCCATTTGACCCAGCTATTCCCCTGCTGGATATCTTCCCCAAAGAATTAAAAGAATCATACCACAGTAATATATGTGTACCCATGTTCATAGCAGTATACTTTGTGATAGCTAAAACTTCTAAGCAGCTCAATTGCCCATCAACTGGAGACTGGATAAAGAAAATGTGGTTTTTTAAAAATAAAATTGAGTACTACTCAGCACTAAAAAAAATGAGAAATTAGAGACATTTATTGCTAAATAGATGCACATTGAGGTGATACTCTTAAGTGAAATAAATAAGAAACTCAAGTAAATACTGAGTAGTTTCTCTAGTGTGAGATACTGAAAGTGTAAATAAGGGGTAAAAGGTACAATAAATAATGTGAAATAGGAAGAAAAGGGTATAAGGGGAAGAGAAAATGGGAGGGGTAGGGGAAAGGGAAGAATGGAATGGAATTAATATGAGAAAATGAAAAAATGGAGACAAAGGCTTTGTAAATAAGGAGGGACGGAGTGTTTGAAGGGAGGGTAGGGTATGTGCAAAAAATAAGAACCAAGAGAGATTACGTAAAGTTGCAAATTGCCAATGATGAATGTCATTATATTTATATATATTATATATATTATATTTATATCTATTATATTTATATATTATATAATTTACCAATAAAATTAATTTTAAATTATTTTCTCTTTTTAGCAAGAGAACAAACTGTCCTAATCATCACCAAATGATACAGAAATATTTTTAGCAAAAGGGATGAAAAGTGAACATAAAAGTTTTTAAATGATGTCAAAAGATTTTATAGAATTCTATACAAGACTGAGAAGACATTAGGAATAATTCTTTTTAATATAGTAATATGTATATTTTTGCAGTGTTGCAGATTAAACCTTGGACCTAGTGCACACTACCACTGAGCTACATCCTCAGCCTTTCATAGTACTATCTCATTACATAAATTTATTTTGGAGCATCACTTAACATGCATAGACATCATATGCCTAAAAATCAAAATAATGAATGGTTAACTTAAGAAGGAGTTTAGGGCAACAAGTATGTCTTACTCATTTTTATGTCTCTAAGATCTCCCAGAATAGCACCTCTACTAGTCTAAATTCATTAATATTTGTTGAGCAAATGAATAAGTGAATTAATGAGTGAAAGAATAAATATTTCTATGTTGAGGGCTTCTAGAAATTTGCATAAAAAAGATACTATTTCATATATATATATAATTACATTTACCTCTCCAATTGAGAAAAGAAAATCCACACTCCTATTCTTCATTGATATCCTTTAAAACTGTGGTCTTTTCAGGTTATTTATATATATAGGATCACCTTCCAGATGTGCTGCTCCTTGTCACATGGGAAACATTTATCTTCACATACTTCTAAATCTCTCTTATATGATTCATACTGGATTTCAGTCCAACCACCTTTAAAAAATAAAAACAAACATTCCCTAAGGTGCCCAAGTTCATGCGGTTCCAATACACCATATAAACTGCAATAAACCATATGCTGCAAGAGAGTAGAATAAATAGCCCTTTAAAAAAAACTAAGCTGCCAAGAAAATTGAGATTCTGTTTTAAATGATTTTCTAAAAAGTAAACATTTTTCAAGCTTGATCTTTGTGTAATTTTTCACTGGCATTTTTCAACAAGCTAGGAAAAAAAAAACCTGTGTGCACATGTTCATTTTGTAAAGAAGGGTTTAGTACTCCACTGTGTCACCAAGTCCCAGTGAGCTAATTTGTTCTAAAGACAACATTACTACATCAATACAACACAGCTTAACCTTCAACTAACCTTATTCTGTTTGCTTTCCATATCCCAATTGAGGCTTTTAGCCAAAACGTCCCCTCGATTCTAGGTTCATTACTTGCTGGATGGAAAATATGTTCATATAAACTGTGCTTTTGTATATCAGAGGAGAAGCATCCTTCACACAATCCAAAATTCATGCACATACTTTTCCCTATCCTACAAAATACAGAATCATGTGAGTGGGGCCGAATGCTTAGAATGTAAAACAGAACTTGACATCAAAGCAAGGTTCTCAAGGAAAAATCAAGAAAAAAAAAAGCAAATCCAAATCCCATTGTTCAGTGTTGGGCTCAAGTCTGTTTATTTCTTCAGTTTCTATGACCTCTTGCTATATAACATTCTGTCCACCAGCGCAAATGGTTGCAGTTTTTACTGAAAGAGCCATGAAAATAATTCATAATAATTCATCCCAGTTTCATCCATCCTTTCTCACTTAAGTCTTCCACTCTTCCAGACCCAAAAGTAGAAGTACTTTTGAAGTTTACTTATTTCTTTCACTTTTAATTGATTTGTCTACATTTGAACATATTAGATTTAGATCCTCTGCTATCTGATAAAGTGTTGTTACTTTCCTATCCCCAGAAAAGTCATGAATATAAGTAACCTGTAATAACTTTGACAGACTAGATTCAGAATTTATGCTGGTTAGACAAATAGACAGGTTCTTGATTAAATAAAAAATTCTAGCTAGAAAGGAGAAGAAGAATGTCATATATTTTATTTTAAGGTAATACATTTAATTGGTTAGGTGGTTTTCTGACTATTGAAGCTAAATACCACTATCTAAGAAACCATACATGATCTGGGACCTGCTCTTTGGCTGTTAAAATAATTGAAATAATAAAGATGATATGAATCAAAATGAGCTTGATAACCAAAAAGCCACAATATGTGTTACAATTTTTCAACAAAATTTAGTACGAGGCTAGGAAAAACAATAAAGGCAACAAAAACTTTTTTGGTGAAAAGATAAATAATTTTCATATAACATTCTGCTGTCATCCCCCAAGAAGCCAGTGCATTCTTAAAATTCAGCACTTTGTAAAGTCTTCACTGTCATTTTTACGGGAAGTAATTGTAAAATGTTTGTAATACAGCTTTATCTGATCAGAGTAGATAGCATCCAATTTTTGCTGTCTAGAGTCATTAAGATTTCAAATAATGGTCAGGATGATTTGCATTATGTTATTTTATTGAATTCTAGTTCCTTGGACATTGGCAATATAGGCATTACAAATACTAATACATTTTGGGAGAAAAAGGAGATAAATGAAATGTTGGGGTTGAATTGTGTCCTCCTAAAACTGATACTCCAGTATCTCAGAATGACTTTATTGGGGTGTAGAGTCTTTTGAGATGTAATTAAGTGAAATTATTGGAATGGGTCCTAATTCCATAATACTGCTGTCCTAAGAGGGAGAAATTTAGTTACACATTCACACCGAGAATATCATGAAGAGATGAAGGCAAAGATCTTCAAGCCAAGGAAAGCTAAAGATTCCTGGAAAGCTACTAAAAACTAGGGAAGAAGTCATGCTCAAAAAGAACCAACCATGCCAACACCTTGGTCTTACATTTTTAGTCTCCAGAAATGTGAAACAGGACATCTCCACTGCTTATAATTGTGGTACTTTATTTTGGCAATATTAGCAAATTAATACATCTTCTTTTTCCTGATGTTTTCTGACTCTCAGCTCTTGAGTGTACTGAAATTTCAATATCTGAGTCAGTGATTGTGTATCTTTGTTTACTTCAGAGTCATCTATGAAGACTTTTCAAAATTCAAATGGTTACAGAAAACCTACTGAATCACAATCTCTGATTCAGGGACCATATATATCACTTTCAAAAAAGGTTCCATAGATGATACTGATGCACTTGGTTTTGACAACCACTTGTCTAACATATGGGTGAGTGCTAGAGTTCCAAGGATGATATTCAGTCTTTGGTTGAAAGAGCATGCCCCTAGTTTTGTTACTTATAGGAGCCTCATGGCAGTGACTGCAATCCTAGCTACATATTATTATTCATCTGAGGAACTTTTAGAAACCACAGTTACAGGCTGTACCCAGATCACATAAAAGAGAATCTCTGGGGTGGGATCCAGACATTGGTACTTTTTGAAACTTCCATGTGGTTGCAATGTGTACTTAGGACTGAGAGTCCTAGGCTTAAATTTAAGAAGTCAACATTATGGGTAATGACTAATCAGTTAATTAGCATTGCCAAAGCTCAGAAGTCGCTCACCCGAATAAATCAACCAACATTTGCCTCAAGATTTCTGGAGCTGACACATTTGTCCTTTGTTTTCCAGGACTCTCTCTGCATCCACTCTTGCTTGCTTTCACTCCAGTTTACCTTTGTTTCATCTTCATCTTTCTTGGTCACTCAATTCTTTTTTCTCCTCCTTCCATGAACTATGTAATCTATTCTCTGATTTTAAATGGAAAAATATGAAACTGAGTTTATACACATCTATCATATTCTTGAGTCAAGCTCAACATTCCTGAACCTACTTTAGAAATCATTTGAGCTGAAGTATTTTATATATCTTTAAGACATACCATTTTTAAAAAATAAAAATGATTTTACACATTTTTTTAAATATACATACCTCTCACTCCCCATATTCATTTTCTGTATCCTCAGAATATTTCAGAATATTTTTGGATTACATGTTAGGCCTCAAGATCAAAGAGCCCAGGGGCAGAGCGTGAGAGGAGGAGAGGGCATAGTATGTTCCTAATTCCTAGGGTTATTTCCCTGGTGCAACTCCGAAGACCTTGGAAGATTTCCTGTGAAGCACAAAAGCAGCTTCTAGAAGGTGCAGAGTGAACAGTGAGTTACTCCTGAGGGCACTTTGCTGCAGAATCAAGAGTAGTGGACAGAATTTAAAACCGTGAACCCCAGATATACTTATTTGGGGTTGAGTTTAATTTCTTTGGATTGTCTTCTAGGAAATCTCGAGTCTCATTTCTCCAAGATGGGTGATACCTTATTCTCTTTTCCTCATACCCTGGTTTTGTAGAGGAGCAGGAGCTGCCTCACATTGATCCTTCCTAGATCACAGAATTAACTCCTCAGTGACACCAGGGAAGGAGCTGCAGATGCTCCATGTCAGATGTATTCACTAAAAAGTTAGCTGGTGATAACTGCAGATGAGGCCAAGCAGAAAAAGGTCATTTGTTTGTCACCTACTTTGAGTCTTTTTATTCTAATTTTTCTTGGTTGTCCATCTCCCCTTCTACTTTCTCCTCTTTTTCTTCTTTTATTCTCACAATTAGAGTAAAGAATATTGATTTAGAAAAGCTTCCTCTGTTCTTTACATGGATTTGTATAGGCAAACATATTGTATTTCGTTATAGTCTTTCATAAGTCAGTTAGAATAGAGGACTAGAACCCGTGGTTCAGGTGATTCCCCACATAATTAGCTGACCACTTTTTTTTTTTTAATGATGTTTTTTGGATAGCTCTGGTTTATTCCAAAGAAAAAATGTTCATCTGTTGTTTGGTCAAAAGTGTTGGATATTCTTTTTTTTTTTCGGTACCGGGGATCAAACTTGGGACCTTGCGCTTGTGAGGCAGGTGGCGGCACCACTGAGCTCAATCCCAGCCCAGCTGGATATTCTTTTTCTTCCTGCTTCATGACAGATATTTTTGCTATCTTTTCTTAAACTTTGTGATTAAAATGAAAACAGATGCTGCAGTTCTGAAAATAGGAAAAAACTGAATAACTCAGTTAATTGTTAGAAACATTATTTTTTATAAAGAGAATTGTCTTAGTTCCTTTCTCCTTAGTGGGACACAATACCCAATACCCACAATTCAAAGGAGAAGTTTATTTTGGCTCATGTAGTCCATGGTTGGCCTATTCCAAGAAAGGAAGGGCATGGTAAAGGATGTGGGCATAGGAAAGCTGTCCACTTCCTGGTGGCCAGAAAGCAGAGAGAGATGAGCCAGGGAGGGAGAAGTACCCTCCTGAGTCAGGCCTGCAGTGACGGGCCTCTTCTGACCAGACCTCACCTCTCAGCAGCAAGTCAGCTATATCATGAAACCTTTGGGGGATATTTGTAATCTAAACCATAATAAGAATTATGTAAAAACACAGGAAACCATCCTCTTCCTGACAGACAATCCTCAATATAGAGAGACAGAAGCACCTGTCCTATTAAGCTTGGTGACTGTATTAGTTTCTGAGGGCTGCTGTAACAAAGAACAACCTGGGTGATTTACCAGATATATTTCCTTGCAGTTCTTGAGCTTCAAATCTGAAATGAAGGTGTCAACAAAGTTGGTTCCTATGGAGGTCTTTGAGGGAGGGTGTGTTCCAGGTCTCTTTGATAGTTTGTAATGACTGCCAGCCATCCTTGGTGTTCCTGGTGTCACTCCAATCCCTGCCTACATCTGCACATGGCATTCTTCCTGTGTGTCTCTGGAGACAGATTTCCCTTCTCTTACAGGGACACTAGCCAGATTGGGTTAGCGTTAACCCTAATATCCTCACATGAACTTGATTGCGTCTGTGAAGTCTCCACTTCTTAATTTGTACATAAATACCAGATTAAGGCTTTCCCATATGTTTTCAGAGGAATACACTTTGACTCATAACAATGGGTTGTGGGAACATCCTGCATATGCCTTTATGTAACAACTAAGTTTTAATGTTAGCAAAGCCAACTTCCTGGCAAAGAAGCTAGCTATAAGATTGCATCCAACATATAAGTGATGTGCTTATAAATTATTCTTGCCTATTTAAAAATTATGCAGTGGTATTTTGGTTCAAATTTTCATTTTCACTTTCTACAAACCCTTTCATATTAATTTATTTTTACAGAAATGACATTAATCTATTGTCTTTAAAATTTCTCTCTCTCTCTCTCTCTCTCTCTCTCTCGCTCTCTCTCTTTTTTTTTTTTTTTGGTCCTGGGGATCCACCTAGAATCTTTCACTTGTGAGGCAGGTGTGGTGCCACTGAGCTAAATCCCAGGCCCAAAATTTCTCTTTTTTTAATTTTAAACTTTTATTTTGGAAAATGTCGATATATACAACAGCAGATAAAATACATGATGAAAGTGCATATATGTATCACTCAACTTAAAATCATCAACAGGTGTCTAACCTTACCTCCTTCCCCGTTCCTCTATATAATTCTGAAGCAAATCCTAGCCATAATATCATTTCATTCACAATATACTGAAATGTTTATATTAAACATAACCAAAATACTTATATCCTACCTACAAATGTAGGTTAATTAATATTATTAAATATCAAGTGAGCTTTCAGATTTCTCTTTCTTATATACACTATTTTATTAGTTTAATTATTTAAATTGCCATAAAAATATAATGTATCATAATTAGTTGATAAGCCTAATAAGTTTTTTTAAATCTGCAGTTTCACTGCTTTGTTATATATGATATATAATTTTAAAAGGAGCTAGAGCTCCTGTGCAGTAGCTCTGTGTTAGTGAGTGTGCTGGTCTGTGTGAGAGAAGCAAGCTGTCCCAGGATGACACTTATAGCTTTCTTCGGCTGAGCTAAAGGGTATGCTTAGGGATGGAGTTAACTCACATTCTCATACAAGCTCCTTATCTCATCACGAGGGGGTCACAGTTTCCAACTCTTTAGCTCCAGGGACTCTACTTTGAGAACCACTGGTCTAGAGCACAGCACTGCCTGTGTGTTGCTAACTGCATTCCCTTAAAGTATTTAATAGGTTCTTTCTTTTCCTGTGCTTCCTGTATACTGGCCCTACCTGAAGCCTTGATCAGATTCAAAATTAGTGTCTTTGCAAGACAACATAGTGTTCTATACTTTTACCCCAAGGCATAAATGCCTCCTTATCTCACATTTTGTGATGCTAATTGCATTTTTTCTTTATTCTCAGACTTAATTTATAAGTGGTGAATAACAGTAATAGCAATTCTATCATTCCTTCTTCATTCACTTGATGGAATGGCTCCATATGAGCAACTTTCTTTTCTTTTTTATCAACTCTTGTATTACTTTGGGGTACAGTTCATATAAGAAAGTCAAGATAAACGCTCATTTCCCTTTATTACCAGTTTTCATAATACTGAGGTGGTTTACCTCACATATTACAAAGGTGACCAATGAAGACAGTGATGCGTGCACGTGTGTGTGTGTGTGTGTGTGTGTGCATCCTATAATATGAACTCATGTTTCACTGAATGTCTCACTATAGATACTCACAATGTTCCATCTTGGCCAGTAGGACACTTTTCAACTTGGTTCCCGAGTTCTTTTGATGCTTACATTAATGATCTTTTGATGCTTCAATTAATCTGTAATAGATTTCTTAATTTCTGGTCCAAGAAAATGGTCCAGGTTCATTTCATGCATCTTTTGTGCTGGTCTTTGAGGAATCCTGGTCTTTTTATGGCCCCTGTCTTTTGACCACATTTTTACAAGACTGTTCTGGGATTCAACTGCCCATTGGGTAGTGTTCTAAAACTATTTTTTTTTTTAGGAAGGGCATTTTCCCCCTGAAATAAGGAGTATTGTGCTTTCAGCAGAGCCCTTATTGTCTCTGAGTGCTTGGATAAAACCCAGATGGTTAGTCATAATAGCCACAATAAACTTTAATTTTAAGATATAGTAAAGAGAACTGAATGATGAAGTTGCTATGCTCCCTCAGGCAACCCCACAAAGGTATAACTAAAAACCTATGAGATTTGCTTTTCTTTAGCTATGCTAATAGGTTCAACTTCAAATTCTTTCACAGAGAATCAGCCAACAATCTGTCAACACAGTAGTGCAGACCAAATATTTTTGTTTGTTAGTTTTAAATTACAATATTGAAATAGTCTTAAGAAAGTCATGGTTTCAAATGATGCAATTTCCAGATTCATTCATTCTTTCTTTCAACATATTTAATCACACACTTTAAATACATAGGTCACTGGAGATTCTGAGATAAGTAAGATAAGAAAATTACTCTCAGGTTGCTGATACTGAATGGAGTGATTAAGTTTCATATAGCACTTAAGATTTGCATAACACAATCTAAGCAGCAGTAAAGAAAATTAAATATATTTATACTTTTGATCATTGAATAAAAATTAATTAAAATGTAAAACAAGCCATTATTTTCTTATTTTTCATTCATCAATAACAGATTGAGGAAGAAAAAATTTAGATTAATAAAAGGGAGTGTATAGTTAAATGGAAACAGTATAACTTTGAGTTAAAGAAGGAAAAATTGGAGTGTTATCTGCTAAAACTATGAGACCTTTAAATACAAAGTGCCAGACATCTGGTTGCTACACCCTCAGGGCCATAGCAATAAGCAGGCAGGAAAAAGGACTATGTCATTTCTCACAAATACTGACCTCAGACTTGACATAAAGCCAAAGTGTTTTAGTATGGGGCAATGTTATTTTATTGACACATGTCAAATAATTCTAATTTATGGCCATATAATCCTACATCTTGAAGTTCAGCTTTGTAGCACACAATGGAATTCAATACAATGGTAATGTTAATTTTAGAGCCAAGTAAAATGAGAACTCAACTTTTATGTTGAGCTTCATGAGTTACAAGAAGAATCTAAAGTGTTTAAGTGTTTGCTTGTTTTACTAGTTCTATGGCCTGTGAATGTACTTATATCTTTAGTTTTTTAAATAAAATAATCAAAGATGCAACTTATTTTCATAGGTGATGAAAATAAGATCTGTACATCTTATATACAAAAGGTTTAAGTTTACACAAGATTAAAAAAAAGTCCAGAGGCAGCCTTCTCAGTGGGGATTGAAGCTTTGCAAAAGCATGTCGTTCTTTTTGATAGGGGAATATATTATTTTTGAAGGAGCCTCAGAGAAGTAGTCTCAATTTTACTTGCTCATCTATGCAAGCGTAAGTGCACAAAATGAGCCATGTTTCTGAATAAAAGTACAAAACTTGAAGACACAAACAATAGATATTTTGTTTCAAGATTGTAAGTGTGCTTTAATATTAGGAAATTTATTTCTTTGATTCACTATTGTTATAGTTTAGATAAATACCCCCAACAAAGGTGGACTGTTTTGTAATTGGTCTTCAGGGTGCTGCTACTGGGGGGACCATAAGAAGGCAGACCTCAGAGGGAAGTTTTCGGGTTACTGGGGCCATGTCCTGGGAGGGGTTGTTAGAACATGAGTCTGTCTTCTCTCTCTGTTTCCTGGTTCATGATATAAGCAATTTTCTCTGCCAGGTTATCCTGTCATGATATGTTGCGCTCACTAAGGCCCCACTGGGGCTGCCCAATCTTGAAATACAACCTCAGAACCATGAACCAAAATAAGCCTTTTCTCTTTATATGTTAGTTGCTTCAGGTATTTCCTCATAGTGATGCAAAGTTGCCTAATACAACCATATTAATAGTTCTGAGAAGAAAAAAATACCTATTAGATATACTGATACTGAGAAAGAACTCAATAGTATTTCTTCCTTCATATAATATTTAGACTTCAGCCACCAAACTAGAATTTTACACAATATAGAGACATTAACATTGGGTGCATTGGATGGGGGATAAAACAAGGAAATCCACATTACCCTGGAGGTGTTAATACAGGCAGAAATGTATTAAAACTTACTTTGTGTGTGTATTTATATGTATGTGTGTATGATATAATATATATATATGTATATTAGGAAAGATTTCCACTGACACAATAATAATAATTATTTCTGAAACACAAAGAGGTATTTTATTTTATTTTTTGCTTAAATTCTTCTACTGGTACATTTTAGGTATACAATACATTGACATTTAGCATTGAGTACTTGTACCTGTACATGATGTATCTTGGTTCTTATTTTTTCCCCATTGCCTGTGCTCCATTCACCCCCTCCACCCTTCACTATTTACAAAGACTTTGTTTCCATTTTTTCCTTTTCTCATAATTTTTCCTTTCACAAGGAGGTATTTTAGAAGATTCAGAATTTCTTGAGTTTTATTTACAGGAAACAAATTTTGATTGATCGGTTGATTGTGGTACTGGGGAATGAACCCAGGAACTTTGCATTAAACTACCTTCCTTGACTTTCAAAACATTTTTTATTTTTCACTGCCTGCCTCGCAAGTGCAAGGACCTGAGTTCAATCCCCAGTACCAAAATAAAAAAAAATTACTCTGAATCAGGATCTTGCTAAGTTGCTAAATTGCCCAGGCTGAGCTGAAATTTGTGATTTTTCTGCCTCTCACAGTGCTGGAATTACAGGTGTGTACCATCATACTTAGGTAAGCATGTAATTTTTAATTTAAAAAAGCGTACTTAGAAAAAATTTATTCTTTAAGGATACCACAAAATAAAATAATAAGACTTATAGATATGGACTTGAAGGTATGCCATCAAATATAATATGAAGTGATATATAGCAGAGATATCTGGCATTGTATAGCTATATTACCATACAGAGTCCTTCAAGTAATTTCCAAATTTCAAAGCAGTAAAAATGTACTTTTATAGACACTCTCCTCAGTTATAGACGAAATATAGAGCAGAAAAGAGACAGCAGGCTCTGCACTCTCACTCACAGGCAATGCTCCAGTGCTTTTTGAATGTGAAATGATACACTTAAATATTTTTCTTAAGTAAATTATTCATAGAAATGGTCAGGGAACCAAATTGTTAAGTATTAAAATCCTTTCTTTTAGTCTTCTCTTTTGAGAGAAGTGTTTTAATAGCATGTTTTCATTTTAAGGCTTTTAAAATCTTTTAAATATGGGCAAGGATTTGGCCCCTTCATGTATCTAATATAGTTGTTTCATAAATAAATAATTCTATTTATTAAGTAACATTTTTTGTCTTTGTGCTGATTCAGGCACTGTTTTAAGCTGCAAGGATTCACAACAATGTCTCAAGTTTATGCTTCCTTAAGGCTAAGTAGTGCTCTATTATATAAAAAAAACACATCTTCTTTATCTATTCATTGGTTGATAAGCATTTGGGTTATTTCCAAGATTTAGCTATTACAAATCATGCTGCTATGAACATGGATGTGCATATGTCACTGTAGTATGATGCTTTTAATTCTTTTGAGTAGATACTGAGAAGGGGCATAGCTGGGTCACATTGAACCTCTAGTCCTAGTTTTGTGAGGAATCTCCACACTGATTTTCACAGTGGTGACATCAGCCTACACCACTCCCATTAGCAGTGAAGAAGGGTTCCATTTTCCTCATAACCTGACAGCATTTATTATTGGTTGATTTATTGATAAGAGCCATTCTTTCTGGAGTAAGATGGAATCTCAGTGTTGTTTTAATTTGCATTGAGATAAAATTTTGTTAGAATATGCCACATCCTTGGTATTAAAAAGTAATTGCTGGGTTGCAGCACTTAAGCTTCATAGTACTTTTATTGAGTAGGTTATGACCGAATGAGTTTTAGAAGTACATTTGGATCCCACCTGTTTTTACTCTTCAAATATCTATTTTTCTTGGCAGAGTCACACCCAGAGATTTGGCTCCATGTGAAGTTTGCATTCCCATTAATTCTGAAAAAATATAGGCAAGGTTTAGCACATGCTTAAATGTTAGTTAAATTTGCCCTTTTTATAGGCTCAAAGCACAGGTGTAGTCAGTTTGCACTGGTCATTATGTATGACCTTATGTTATTCTAAGCAACCATATAGCTTTTGCTGAAAAGGGATTAAATATGTATAGAAATGATTTTTTATAATTTTTTGGCTAAGATTGTTCAAGTGTTATAATATCTAAGTAAACTTTATCCTAATGATAAAATAATTCATAAAATTATTTATGATATCATTTATTCTATCCCTAGGAGGATTGTAATTTGTAACATAATGCAAACAAAGATTAGCAAACACTAGCAGAAACTCGACAGAATTGGCTACAATATGCAGACTATAGAAGTTAAAGTTATTCCCTAATCAGAAGAATTTGACTCTTTCATTGTTCAACAGATATTATTCAGCTGATATATTATGCCTGGCTCCTGGTAGGCACTCCATACTGTAATAAATGTCTATGGAGCTGAAGTATTAGACACTACAGAGGTGATGAAGAAATTAGGAAGTCACTCTTTAGAAATGAGATACATTTAGAGCCATCATGCACGGTAAGCCAGGGCTTCTCGAACCCCTCCTGTGCAAACACTTCATTTCACAGTTGAAGCACCAGCCTAGGGGAGACAACTTGCCTAGATGTGGCCATGGCAGCAAGACTGGCAGTTACATGGGCCTCTAATGGAAGAAGGGCAAGGGCAAGCAAAGTCACATCAAAGAAAGATGAAAAATGATTTGATTTGTATTAAAATATATAAATGGCTAAAGATGACTGAGTCAAGTGAAACTATGGAGTATACTGTACTGGTGAGTAGTCCACAGCCTTGTTGGCTACCATCAACTGTGGCAAGACCAGCAGTCCCCTTCCCAGACCCATCCCCTTACACTCCACTGCCTGTCCCAGTAGCTGTGAGAAATGTGACCCATTTGGTATTATCACAACCCCTGTCTTGCTGGTGTGACCTCAGTGCAGGAGCTGTGTTAGAAGCCATGGTGCAGGCTGGATGCCCATCACCATTGCACTGGCTCCATTTCCATCTCCTTTTCCTTCATCTTTCTGCCAGGACTAAACTAATGCTAGTGGTCCTTATTTTGAGAGGTAAAATTGCAGTAACTTTTAAAACTTTCTAAGGATAATTTTACTCTGGTCTTTTAATTTTTATACTGTTTATATTATTTTATCAAAATAGTAAGCCACTGTACTGAAAAAATTCAATTAATTTGACTCTACGGACTTAAAGGTCTATAATCAAATGATGTTCAGTCTTTTAAAAATTACCTAATGTATTCAACTGATCATTCTTTGTTAAAAATTTAATATGAAATAGTGATATGCTTTATTGGTAAGAGTTTTCCAAGTTTACTAATTTATACGTTTGTCATAACTATTTGTTCTCATTGTTATGCTTACTTTCTGGTAGATATTTTGACAAAAGAAAATACTAAGATAGATTAGAATCATTAAATATTACAATTTGGCATGTAGTTAAAATTTTATTTTTTCAGACAGCTTCTCATCTAATTCATTTTAACCAAGCAATGCCTGATTTTTAAGCTGGGAAATGTTTCAAGTGTATTTGTTAATAAACTGAGATAGATAAATTATTTGTTAATAAACTGAGATGGATAACAAACTATTTATTTGTTATAAAACTGAGACATACAGTGACTTACTTCATCTAAAGATGTGATCAATGACATGATGATGAAGGAGCATTCTTGTCCTATGCAGAAGGAAATATGTCTAAGCAAACTCTTCTGCCCATGCTGGTGACACAGTTAGCTAAAGATCCATACCTCTCTATCAGGATGTCTCATGATTGCTCCTAAGCAGGTTGTCGTTCCTTCTGTTTGTCCTGTGAACTCCTGTTGGTCATGTGGTGGAATAAATAACAGCATTTAAAACTTATGTTGCAAGTCATGGAGGGGTCATGAAATCAGCTTAATAAATTGTAACCAGAATTTGTTTTCAAGAAATAAGATATAATGATGCCTTTCCTAATCAAGTCCAGTGAAATTGAAGAGACAAACATAGATCCTTTATTAGTCATAATAGAGATCATCTCTATTAGTCAGCTTAGGCTGTCATAGCCAAATACCATGGACTTAGTGGTTTAAACAACAGAAATTTATTTCATTACTTTTCTGGGAGATGAAGTTTCAAGATCCAGGGGCTGGCAGGTTTGGTTTCTCCTGAAGCCTGTCTCCTTGGCTTACAGATCATTGCCTTTTCATGTCCTCATAGGACCTTTCCTCTATGTGTGCATCCATTCTGTCTTTTACTCTTATAAAGACATCAGTTATATTGCACTATAGTCCCAGATGATTTCATTTTACCTTAGTTATCTCCTTAAAGACCTTACCACCAAAAGAATCACCTTAAGTGGTAAGGGTTTGTGATTGTTAATCTTGATGGATGATTGGCATAAAAGATTTGTAGGTTAGTAAAGCATACTTTTGGTGCCTGGGTAGGTGATGAGGATGTGACTTTGAGGACTGTATGTGGTCACTGACCCATCCCTCTCTGGTTCTTTCCCATTCTCTCTTTTTCCTGGCTACCATGAGGTGAGCAGCTTTCCTCCACCATGTCTTTCTGCCATGATGTTTCTGCATTGCAGCCAGCTGACTATGGACTGAAACTTCTCAACCTGAGAGCCAAAGTAAAGCTTTTCTCTTTTAAAGTGTTTTTGTTGGATATTTGGTCACACTGACAAAAGGCTGACTAATACAGGCTGCACCATATGAATTTCAGAGGATACAGTTTAGTCCATTACACTATCTCACTTGTTCCTCTCCTAACCTCCCCACTGAAGCTTTTAATGTAAATGTCAGCACTGTACCTCCTGTCACAGAGTAGAAAAATATTTGGGTCAGGGTTAATAGAGAAAAAAATTAAACAAAAACATCCAGCAAAATTGAAACCCTATGAACCTGAATAACTAAATGAAAAATGTAACAATTGAAGGTTAAATTCTAGGAGATTTAAGCACCAAAGTTACTGCTAATTATATTGAACTCACTTTTCTTCCACTCAATAAAATATCTACAAATGAATTCACCAAATTCAAATTTGAAAGTTGTATTGCTTAAATTGCTAGTTTCAGATCAGCTATATTTTAGAATGGAAATTTTCTTTTGTGTTCTAAAAACAGAATTTAAACATGTTTAGCACCTGATTATCTTACTCATCTCCCAGGAAATATAACCGTAAGATTTGCTTTTGTTTATTTTTTAAAAGCAAACCATCATATCATTCTGTCATTCTATGATGGGTTGCTATGGTACAGCTGTCTTAGTAAATCAATACTTCTATAAATCAGAAAAAGAATTCCTAAACAGATCCTAGCATTTATGAGAATTGAATGATAAAAACATTATCGAACAATGAGAAATGATTATTCAACAATTGGTGGTGGGGGACTGGCTAAATATTTGAAGAACATATACATCCCAATAAGTCCAGGTGTATTTAAAAATTAAATATGAATAAAATCATAAAACGTATTTGAAATTGTGAGTGGACATGTAATTCATTTAGGATTACAGAAAGACACCTAAGCATGAAAATGAAGGAAAGAATCTTCAAGGAAATGTTTAACAAATGCCACCTCATAAAAGTGAAATATTACTATATCAAACAACATTAGGAGAGACTGAATTGAAATATTTGCCCCCATTTCTTTCCAATACTGAATAAAATCATACAGATTTCTAAAGAAAAAGAAAACACATAAGGATAAATACAAGAGGAGTAAAGAAGACAAGAACAAAATTTGGATGCTGTGGAGCAAAAGGATTATTTATAACGGATCAGGTAAGTGAAAAAAAGTTGATGTAGCAGTAAGGAAAACTAAGAAGCAACTTGATTTGTTCTGCAGATCCCCAAGCCTCAGGAATTAGTGATACCAGGTACCCTAGGATGTCACAGTAAGTTTAGAGGTAAAAAGAGAGGGATGAGCTGAAGTTCTAAGAAGCACTTGTTTCTAATCAGGAACGCTATGAAAGGTAACTCCTCCTTTTCTCCCTCACAAGAAACTCCTCCTTTTCTCCCACACAGAGAGTTGGAGCTATAGTCTCTGCAAAGAGCACATCAGGTGTTTTCCACCAAGTGGACTGAATGATACCCTTTATATTGTAGGCAGGGTTATTATGCCCCAAATAGTCCGATTAAGGGAAGTAAGCACACACTATGCTAAGAAACTTCTCCTTTGCCCCCTCATTGGAACTGCAGAATATGGGCTGGCAGAGAGTAAAGATTCTTTTTTGTGGAACACTGAAGAACCAAGAGGAATCTAAAAGTATGTACACCATGGATTCGTCAACAGCAAAAATATCGACACCAATAAAATCTACTCACTCCTTTACCCTATAGTGAAGGTTACAGTTAAGATCTCTACGTACAGATTTTTACCAGTGTTGATGAATGATTGTCTGGTCAGTCTCTTTCATATTACAGGAAGTCCAGGATGTGTGTATCTTCATTTTTACTCTTGAGTTGGTTAAGATTTCATGAGAAAGGATTTTATGATCTCTTTTCCAGAGCATATAATCTGGTAGTCAGATATCTATGAGTTGAGTTCAAAAACTGCATATGTGTATAACTGTTTCATTATTCAGTGCTAAAAATTGCTCTTGTAGCCAGAGTATCATCTAAATGTGAGTGGAGAATGTGGATCATCTAAGATATGCACATTTCAGGGAAGAATTTAATCAAAACAAGGGATTTAACAAGGAAAGGATAAAGACAGAGTCCAGAAAACCGTGCTTGAAATACATCATGGAGATTGGGAACCCACATGGGAAATGGTGAATGAAAAGCCATTGAGGATGAGTCCTGCTCAGCAGGCTCAGGGAGGAGATGTGTAGACTGCAGCTGCTCAGAGGCTCTGGGAGCCTGTTGGCAAATTATAATAATTTTTAAGATATAAGGAAGAAAGTAATATAATTCAAGGAGAGTTAGACATGATAATATAGAAAAGTAAGTAAAGAAAAAGCAAGAAATTACTAACTCTAGGAGAAAATGCAAGGTTGTAGGGAAGAGTAGATATGATAATATCTGTCTGTGGCTCAGCCATGCATATCACGGGACAGTCATGATCATGTGCTCTGAATATTGACCCAAGCAGTAGTATTATTGTATTGGTGTCAGCATGTTCATGGACAGGGAGAAGGTGTCAATGAAAGAGAAATAAATCTGCATCCTCATATCTGTATACCGAGAGTCAAAAGGTAATGATTGATGTTAAAAAATCAAGAAGTAGTGTGTCTACATACAACTTAGCAATATGAATATGGATGTTGAAAGAAAGATTTAAAATTCTTAATCTCCCTTGTGGTGGAAGACTGAGATAGATGAATAGACAGACATAGAGGCAAATAGATATATAGAAGGTAGATAGCTAAATATAAATATAATTACTTAAACCCAAAATAGTTGTACAAATACATTTGAAAAAACAAAACAAAATTTAAAATGTTTAGAAATTTAAAAGGAATAGAAGTAGAAAGCTACTTATAACAAGTATTATTCAAGGCTAATAGTGCTAATATGCAAATGATCTTTAAATTTACAAATCACTGGAACTACAGTAAAAAAAATAGATGAGAAGAGATAACATAGTAAAAGATGTCAAAATTACATTTTTGCAACAAAAATTACAACAATAATGAGATTTTTTTAACCCATCCAATTGGAAAATATTAACAAAGCCAAAGTGATCTACAGTCTCTACAATGAATGGTACAAAGCCCCTTCTATAGGTTATTTTATTAGAATTATGAAATGATTCAATCTTTCCCAAAAGGCATTTACCAAAACATATAAAGAACTTAAAAAATTCTCATGTTATTTAACTCATAACTCAATTTCTAGGACTCTTTCCAAAGGAAATAAAATCGGGATTATAAATAAAGTTTTATGTGTTGGAAAATTAGAAATAATCTAAACATTCAAAAGTATGCTTATTTTTGTATTTCTTCATCTGGCTGCTATTTGTACCAATGTTTTCACATCATGAGGATTTATCAAACTGTAGAATGATGATTTGTTCCCTGTTCTATATATACATATTGTATGCTACAAAATATAACAGTAAAAAGAAAATTGTTGAACACTTAACCACATTTTTTTAAAGAATCAATAAAGTGAAAATGTTTATGTGAAAAAGCAGAACTATATAAAATATTACTCAGTTTTTCAAAAGTTTCATAAATACTAAAAAGATTCACAGTGTGTTATAGAATCTTGTTATGGAAACATACAATGTTTTATTATGACATCTAAGATAATATATTGAAAAAATTATATGTGTGTAGCAAGTTTAAGGAGAAAAATTTTGGAATCTGAGATTCATTTCCTCTTTTTTCTTTCAAAACTATGCCTAATTCAGGTCACTGTGCAAGGGCCTTAATAGGTTTCTCTCCTTTGTGGTTTATTTTTGAACATTGTTCCTAACTGTCCTCTTGAACACATTTGTTACAATGAGAAAATAACAGAGTTCAGCAATGTTATCAAATCACCAACACCTCCTCCAAAGCACCAATTAAACAAACAAAAATGCATTTACTTACAACAGAAATAAGCAGCAGAAAGAATAGTGGAAAATTTGACGCAAGTCACAGAGCAAAAAACTAAAACTTAAAACAAAAAAGGTCTAAGGATAAGCCTAAATAATTTACAAAACACTCAATATAAAATTTTAAAACCTCTGAAAAAGGTTGTACAGTGACAATTTTTCTTGAATTATTGTATATGTATAACACAATAAAATTCCCAGAGAATTTGTATATCTGCTTTTTTTTTTTTCTTTTTTTTAGCTTATCTGTATCTGTTACCTCTTAAAGCAGAATGTGACCTGGGTACTCCATTTCCACTCACAAGCCTTGTTCCAAATTATTTATCAAACAGCATTCCAGTATACCTAGGAAGTTTAGTTTATTTTTCTAAACAATACTTTTCTTTGGAAAACAAGCCCCATGGAGTTTCTGCCATCAAGTTGTTTCAGTTTAACTTACTTAATACTAGAAGCCTAGTACATGCAGAATAGAAACTAGAGGGGGAAAAGTTTTAGAAAAGTAGATCCTGCAAGATGAAAACTCAAGCTATTGTAACAAATATTCCTTCAAACATTAAGATATCGCAACACTTCAGAGACAGAAGATTTGGTCTTCTAAGGAATCCAGCTTGATAACTAAACACTTTAGACCTCACAGAGTTAGTAAGTTACATGTCTTACCACAAACATCTTAACCTGTTAAAATAAACCAAGTTGAAAAGGCATTACTAGCTCTGCTTTAGTGCCTAAAGTATCACAATATCACTTAAAAGTAGAAAGAAATTTTCTCTTCTTCTTAAGCAGTTATCATGCCATTATCAACTTAAAAGTTAACAAAAAATTCCTTGAAAATATATTATCAGTGGAAATGAAGGTAGAGTACTGAGCACGCATCTGAATCATTCTTGAATCATCTTGAATCATCATGATTCAATCTGCTGAATCATTCTTTGGACAGAGTTTAGTCAACTTCTTCCATGAGTGACATGTCGTCATCTCCTTTGAGGGACGGCATCTCTTCAGTGACAGTAGCAGTGGTTTCGTCAGCAGTGGGATCATCCTCATCAATACCAAGACCCAGCTTGATTATCCTGTAAATCCTGTTCATGTGTGTCTAAAGCCAGTGGACAGGAGCACAGTTTCATAAAGCAAGATGACCAGATCCTTTACAGACTTTTTCTTGTCAAACTCAGACTTTTGCCTCAAGGTCTCAATGATGGAGTGGTCAGGGGTGATCTCCAGGTGCTTTTTTTCTGCCATATAATCCATCATTGAGTTGTCTCTTAGGGCTTGGGCTTTCACAATTCTCTCCATGTTTGCCACCCAGCCATATGTACTTGTGACAATACAGCATGGGGATGTCACCAAACGGTTTCACACAACTACCTTTTCAACATATTTCTCCAAGATGTCTTTCATGATCTTGCAGATGTTTTCAAACTTTGTCTTTTTTTTTCCTGTTTTTTTTTTTTTTTTCTCCTCTTCATCTTCTGGAAGTTCCAAGCCCTCTTTGGTGACTGACACTAAAGTTTTCCCCTCAAACTCCTTCAGCTGTTGGACACAGTACTCATCAATGGTCTCAATCATATAGATCACTTCTAAGCCATGCTTCTGAAGACATTCCACAAAGGCTGAATTAGCTACTTGGTCCTTGATTTCACCTGTGATGTAATACCTGTGCTTCTGGTTCTCCTTCACCCTGGTGCAATAGTCCTTCAGGGAAACCATCTCATCCCCAGAAGCAGATGTGTAGTGCTGTAAAAGCTCTGAAAGTTTCTTACGATTCTGAGAGTCTTCCTGTATTCCAAGATTTATATTCTTAGAAAACTGCTCATAGAAATTCTTGTAGTACTCCTCATCTTCTGCCAGTTCGATGAACAATTCTAAGTGCTTTCTGACCCAATTCTTTCTGATGACTTTGAACATTTTGCTTTGTTGCAACATTTTCTAGGAAATATTTAGAGGGAGATCCTCAGAGTCCACCACCCCTCTGATGAAATTCAGTTATTCAGGAATCAGCTCCTCACAGTTGTCCATTATGAAAACTCTTCAGACTTACAACTTAATGTTCTTTTTCTTTCTGTTTTCAAACAGGTCAAAAGGAGCTCTTTGTGGACAAAAAGAAAAGCTCTGAATTCCAACTGTCCTTCAATGGAAAAATGCTTCACCACCAAGTGATCCTCACAATCGTTGGTCAAGCTCTTACAGAACTCTCTCATTAGGGTTTCTGATCCAAATGGGCTTTGTTTTGTTCAGTTCTTCTTGATCAATGTACCATCCTTCTTTCCTCTTCCTCCTCCTCCTCCTTCTTCTTCCTCCTCCTCTCCCTCTCCCTCTTCCTCTCCTTCTCCTTTTCCTCCAACAGCTTCTATTTCAAGTTTGTTATCAGACTCCTTTTCTTCTTTTTCTTTATCTTCCTTTTCTTCAGCTTCATCATCACTCACTTCTTTATCTTGTTCCTTCTCCACAAAAAGGGTAATAGGATAGCAAATAAGCTTAGAATGTTTCTTATGTTTCTTCACAAACTCTCTTATTCTTCTTTCTCCCTAGCACTCAGTTTGGTATTCTTTCAGATGGAGGCTAACCTTTGTTCCTTGGCCCAGAGGTTCACCTGTGTCAGTCCTCACTGTGAAGCACCCACCTGCTGAAGATTCCCAGGTGTACTGCCTATCATCGTTATGCTTGGTGATCACAGTCACTTTCTCTGCAACCAAGTAAGTATCCAGAGTAGAATCCCACACCGAACTGGCCAATCATGGAATTGTTAGCGCCAGCCTGAGAAGCCTCCATAAAAGCTTTGGTCTCCGACTTGGCGATGGTGCCCAGGTTATTGATCAAGTTGGTCTTGGTCATTCCAATTCCAGTATCTATGATGGTGAGGGTGCAATCTTGCTTGTTTGGAATAGGATTAATGTGCATCGCCTTGGCAGAGTCCAGTTTACTGGGATCTGTCAGGCTTTCATACCTAATTTTGTCTAGAGCATCTGACAAATTTGAAATCAGCTCCTTCTGGAAGATTTCTTTGTTTGAGTAGAAAGTGTTGATGATCAGTGACATCAACTGGGCAGTTTCTGCCTGGAAGGGAAATGTCTCCACCTCTTCCTCTTCCATAGGCTGATCCTGGGTCTGTGTCTCCTTTGGCATCTTGGCTAAGCGATGCACAGCATATGCACTGTAGCAGGTCCGAGTCACTGAAGCAAATTTGTATGTCTATTTTTGAAATTTGTAAATAGATTCTAAACTGTGTATAAATGAATAAAGTTCCAAGGAAATTCATTTTGGGGGGAAAAGCAAAGAAAGAGAGCTTTATTAGGTATGGACAAAATATAAGCCAAACTAATTGATATACTGTGATACTGGTGCAGCAACTGTGAGGTAGGCATGTTGAACAGAATAGAGAACTCAGAGTCCACCCTTTTATGTATGTGACAACTTAGTAGAGATGGACTACACAAGTCTTGGAAATGAGAATCAATTCAGTAAAGAATGTGGAATAATCATACAGGGAAGATAGAAAGTTAGATCCCTGTCTCACACCAGATATAAATCCAAAAAAATTGGAGATCAAGCTGTGAAAGGTACATATATAAAGTTAAAAGCAGAAGGAAATAAAATGTATAATTTTCTGACCAGACATAAACACATACACATTCAGCAATTTGATAACATAGTTGTCAACAAAGGACATCAACAAAGGACATTAAAGACAAAATGAAGAAATAGGTATCAAAATAAGGCATTTTCTCTTTTTTCCCCATTAAGTTTATTGGTACATTTTAGGTATACAATACAGTTACATTCATCATTGGGATCTCTTACCTTTATGTGATGTATCTTGGTTCTTATTTTTTCCCCATTCCCCTGCCCTCCCTTCATCCCCTCTCCACTTCCCTATTTACAAAGACTTTTTTTCTCCATTTTTTACTTTTCTCATATTTTTTCTTTTCCCTTCTTTCCTTTCCCCTACCCTTCCCACTTCCCCTACTCCTTTAGACCTTTTCTTCCTATTTCACAATATCAATTATACATTTTGATCCTTATTTACATTTTTAGTTTTTCACACCAGAGAAACTATTTGGTATTTACACCTGTGTCCTATTTATTTCACTTAAGAGTATAGCCTCTTCATGCATCCATTTAGCTATAAATCTCTAGTTTCTCATTTTTTATGGCTGAGTAGTGCTATGTTTTATTAAAAAAAAAACCCTTATTTTCTTTATCCAGTCTCCAGTTGATGGGTAATTGGGCTGCTTCCCAGTTTTGGCTATTACAAATTGTGCTGCTATGAACATGGGTGCACATATATCATTTTGATATGATTCTTTGAATTCTTTGGGGGAAGATACTCAGCAGGGGAATAGCTGGGTCAAATGGGACTTCCAGTCCAAGTTCTTTGAGGTATCTCCATACTGATTTCCACAGTGGTTGCATGAGTCTGCATTCCCACCAAAAATGGAGAAGAGTTCCTTTCTCCCCACAACACCACCAGGATTTGTTTTTACTTGATTTCTTGATATCAGCTATTCTTTCTGGGGTGAGGTGAAATCTCAGTGTTGTTTTCGTCTGCATCTCTCAAATGACCAGCAATGTTGACCATTTTTTCATATGTTTATTTGCTGCTCTTATTTCTTTGTCTGAGAAATGTCTGTTCATTTCAGATGCCCATTTTTGAATTGGGTCTTTATATTTGGGGGGTCTGATTTCTTTCAGTTATTTATATATCCTAGATAGTAGTCCTTCATCTGAGCAACAGCTGGTAAATTTTTTCCTGCATTGTAGGTTGTCTCTTAGATCTGTTGGTGGTTTCTCTTGCAGTGCAGAAGTTTTTTTAAATAAGATGAGATCCCAGTTGTTGATTCTTTGAGCTAGTTCCTGTGCTACTGAGGGTTTGCTCCTAAAGTCTTTTCCTATGCCAATGTCTTCAAGAGTTCTACCTAACTTATCTTCCAGCAAGTTTAGTGTTTCT
>NW_004624744.1:22261507-22297649 GCF_000247695.1 Heterocephalus glaber
CTGCACTCTCTCCTATTTCTTCATGGACTCTGAGGAGTTTTATGTTTTTCTTCTTTGCATTGTTTGGCAGCTGCTGGATTGATTTCTCATGGTCCCTTATGATTTCAAAGAAATTTTTCTTTTCCTGGTCACTAATTGCAATCTTGTCTTCTATATCTGAAATTCTGTCTCACATGGTCTCCTTTGCTGTGTAGACTCTCAATGGAGCTTTTAATCTTCTGGAAATCTGTTTGCATCTCTTTTATAGATTCCATTTGTTTCCTAGGTTGGGAATTCCATCATGTTCCCCAACTCCTCTATTTTTTTTATCTGTGTCCTCTCTAGATTTATTAGTCATATCTTGCACTATGGGTCCAATCTCTGATGTTATTTGAGAAATTATTTCTTATTTCATTTTTTCCAGATGCTCTTTTATTGACAGTTCAGGGAGTCCATGTGGTTCAGTTTCAGAGTTTTCCATCTCATTTCCTTTTGGGGTTGCTGTAGGTGATCTGGAGGTCTGGTTTTGAGGCTTGTTCATTTTTCTTCTCATTTCAAGGGGCGGGGCTGCTGCTGGAGCCCTCACATTTCACTTCCTCTGTGCTGGGAGCGATGGCACATTGGCCTTGCAAGCCTCCTCCTCTGTGCTGGGAGCAGTGGTATGTCAGCCCAAAACCCTCCTACTCTGTGCTGGGATTGTTGGCAGTTGGCTCAGATGTCTCCTTTTCTCTGAAGTTCACTTTTTAAAAAGCAATAACCATGGGTGGGGATTTAGCTCAGTGGTTCTGCTGTCTGCCTTGCAAGTTCAAGTCCCGAGTTCAATCACCAGTACAAAAAAAAAAAAAAAATTACCTTGGGCTGGGGATTTAGATCAGTGCTCAGTGGCACTGTGCCTGCCTTGCAAGGGCAAGGTCCTGAGTTTGATCCCCAGTACCATAAAAAGAAAGCAATTAGCTAGACTTTTTTTCTTTTAGTCAATATTTTCATACTTAAATCAAGGAGAGATTTTTAATTTAAAAGCTTAAAATAAAACTAATATTTTAGATTCCAAATTTTCTCATCATCTGTAATGTACCTTCTAGTTATAGCTAACTCAGGTATAAAGAATAATTTTCAATCAATTATTTGTACACTTCCAAAATGTAAATACAGTTTTAACTCTGAGTTAACAGACAATAGTCAAATTTTATCATGAAAGTGAATCATTAATTCTCTGAGTTTATTAATTATTAATATTTCAATTTTTACTAATCTGATAAGCAAAAATGTTCCATTGCTGAGAGTTTAGTAAGCCATATCTTTTTTTTTTTTTTTTGGCAGTACTGGGGATTGAACTCAGGACCTTGTGCTTGCAAGGCAGGCGTGGTGCCACTGAGCTAAATCCCCAGCCCAAGTAAGCCATATCTTGATAAGAAGTAAATTGTATCACTTTCCTTGGCTAACTGGGCATCTGTACTTTTTTCAGTGGATTTTCAATTTTTTTCCTATGTCCATATAATTGTAGTTTTCATATTTTCTTTATTGATTGTAGAAACTTATTTAAAAAAGATAGCAACCACTGTGGACAAATTTTTTCCCCAATTTCATATGTTGAAGCCCTTAGCCCCAATGAGACAGTATTTGAAGACAGTGATTGGAGTTAAATGAGTCATAAGGTTGGAGCAGTAATTCCAAAGGACTGGTGTCCTTATAAGAAGAGGAATACACATTAAGGATATGTATATAGAGAAGAGCCCCGTGGAAACATGAGAAGTAGCCCACCACGAGCCAAAGAGAGGTTTCAGAAGAATCCACCCTTACTGGGACTTTGATCTGGTACTTCCAGCCTCCAGAACTGTGAAAAAATAAATTTCTGCTGTTTTAGCCACCTGGGCTGTGGAGTTTGTTATGGTAACCCTGTAGACCAAAGAGCAACTAATATATTATCTATTACTTCATTGCAAACCTTTTGTGTTCCCTAGCTTATTCATAGTGTTTCTTTTTTTTTCTTTGGTACCAGGGATCGAACTTGAATCCTTGTGCTTGTACAGCAGGTGGCGAAACCACTGAGCTAAATCCCCAGCCCTTATTCATAGTGTTTCAATTTTGTTATGGTAGTTTCTTAAAGATAGTTAAAGTATCTGTTCTATTAAGATTTTTCTTCAAGGTCTTTATCTTTGGAATTATGCTTAGAAAGATTTCCCAAGTTCCATGATGATATTAATAGTCATTCTTTTTTTTCTAGTATTTTTGAGGTTTGATCTTGAACACTTAAATTGAAGTTATATCTAAATCTTCACACATGCATAGTTTATTTTGTTGTATGATATGATATAAAACAGGCTTTATTTCCTTTCTAAAGTTAATCAATTATTTCAATGCTATTAATTAAACAAATCATCTTTTTTGTTACTAAAGTGACAATTTCTTACATGCTAAATTATTTTTTTATAATTTGGTGAATCCAAATTGAAAATTCCCTTCAGTTTTATACCATTTAGTCATGATTTTAACTTTTGCATTTAGAAATATATTTTTGTCTTATTAGGAAATTATTCTTCTATTGCTACTTTACTTGAAAATTTTTATTATACTGGTATTTTATTTTAACAGAAGTTGTTTCTGGGCTTCATTAAATGTTACTTTGTTGTCTATACAGATAATTTAATATTTTTTCTAGATTATCCCATTCATACCTTAAATATATCATTACATTTTAAATATCAAATGACTCTTTGAACCCTGAAGCATACTGTATTTGTGGAGATTGTATTAGTATTTGTCAATATATTACTTAAGATTCTATCTCTGAGAAAAATTTAGTGTAGTTTGTTCAGACCTTTCATTCTACTAAATACTAGTAAAATTTTTAAAAATTCTTCTTAAAATCGTGGAAACCTTGACAAAATTGTTCAGAATTATCAGAGTTTAAATAAAGGGTTGGAACAGAAGTAATCAGAACATCTCAGTTGCTTTTGATTGGAACACTGCTGTTGCTTTTTCATGTCTCTGAGGACCTGAGTACTGAAGATAAGCCCTGGTTTCCATGCTACCCACAAAAAACCAACTCCAAACCACTACAGCCCTAGTGTAAAGTGGCCCAAGGTCAAGCCTCCCTGCTCCCTCTTCTAGAGGACTGGTACAGAGCAGAGGGCAAGTGGAGGAGAAGAGAACTTCCTTGAGATAGAACCACATCAAGTCAGTTCTTGGATTTGTGTCTTAAAGTCACACCACAGAACAATACCATATGCCTCAAACTGAATTTTTACAAAAGTATACCTAAACTAACAATCCTCCTGAGACACTTGACAAAGATAAGTGCAAATTCTCTCTAAAGAACCACATCTTTATCTCAAACCTGAACAAGTACCCCCCCCACCCTGGATTGATTCACAGTCAATGATAACTAATGACAAAAAGGAATAATTAAATATTAGAAATTGTAAAACTAAATACACAAAAATTCTGATATTAGAGTTATCAAATACAGAATATAAGACAATGATGCTTTGTATATTTAAGTAAGAAAAGAAATGCTAGAAAATATGGTATAGGATATTATACCAAAACGAAGAGAAGAGGTAAGGAAGGGAGGGAAAGAGAGAGGGATGTGAAGAAAGAGAGGAGAGAGAAGAGAGAGAGAGATTCAGTAAATTTGAATTAAAATGTGGGGGATTTTAAAAATTAAAATATTAATATCTACCATTAGAGACTTGTGCTCCTAGAAAGAAGCACTAGAGGTAATAAGGCATGTACAAGTAAAAATTCTTTTATATTTATGCCTTAGTAACATATTTTTAAAATATTTTGAGGAAAAACTGACAAAATCAGTTCAGGGAATGGACAAACTCATAATCAACTTGAGGAATTTTAACATAGCTCTTGCCTTGACTGGAAAAAAGCTAAAAATTAGCAAGTTAGCCTTGAAAAATATGATGAGCAACTGAGTCTATGGGCATTGACCATTGCACCATTCCACTTTCTGTTTAGAAAAATCAAAACAGTGCTAAAATATTGACTCTAAACTTAGTCACAAAGACAAGTTACAATAAATTTTAGAAGAACAGAAACATGTCTTCTGATTTTAGTACAATTAAGTCAAGAATTAACTACATAATTAGAAACATTGCCTCAAAAATTAAGAACTACTATAGAATCCATCATCAAATAAATTATAAAATGATAAAATATTTTAATAAAATGACATTTCAAAACTATTAATTAAAACCTGTAGGATACAACTAAAGCAATAGGAAGAAAATAGCCAGCCTTAAAAACACACATTAGATAATAAGAAAGATTCAAATTTAGTAGGTACCTCAAGTACCTAAAAAAGAACAGCAAAATGTACCTGAAAAATGTAGAAGGAAGAAAATAAGAAAATGAAGAAAAGACATTAAAGTATAGAACAAGATAATGAACAAAGCCAAAAATAATTTCCTTTAAAAGACAAGCTAAAGTAACAATCTTGTACTAAGACATTTCAAGAAAAAAAGAGAAAGCACAAATAACAGTGACAAGTAAAGAAGATATAATCTTAAATTGTACAGATTTTTAAAGGATAACAAATGGATATTATGAATAATTCTATGGTAATAATTTTGGAAAGTTAGGTAAAATATATTTGTAAAAACATATGAATTCCCCATCTGAATCAAGATATAAGAAAATAAAAACACAGCTACTAAATTGATCTGTCTGTTTGGATTTACATGGTTTAAATAATTTCCTAGTTGTGGAGTCATTTTAGGTGGGTTCAAATCCAATCTCCACCATTTATCAGCCACTTGGGCAAATTATTTAACCTCTCTGTATCTTAGATCTCTCATTTGAAAAATGAGCTTAATTATTACTTTGCCTTCTGGGTTGTTTTAAAAATTAAATAAGATAATTCATGAAAAGAGGTTAGCACAGTGGGGCAGTTAATGTCAGATGTTATTAATAAATATTATTGTTATCAATCTTTAAAGGATTGTGTCATTTCAAAGTCTCTCCTATATTTACATTTCCAGCAATCTTCTCTATGTTCATAATGTTTTGTTTTGTATGCTTTAATTATGTCATGTGATAAAAATATTCACATTTGTTATGTTTTTCTGATTAATTGCATATTCAAAAAAGTAAATGATAGATGTTCAAACAGAAGTCCCCAGTACTTGCTTTTTCCTCCACAGAGAAGCAGAGAAACAGGTGGACTGCGGCCCTTTGAGAAAATGACTTTTGGAGACTGCTGGGACTCAGTGAGGAAGAACCTGGACTCTTGTAAGACTTCGAGATCTGCAATGGTAGCATAGAAAGAGAAGCAAAGTGCCCCAGAAACCTCAAGCCTGGATCCCCAGATGGGGTATGGGGGCTCTCCTTTTCAGGAAAAACGGCAAATGGTAAAGTTCCAGGAAACTCCATCAGTGTGGACACCGGCAATCGTAGCTCCTGGAAAATTGTGCCGTTTTCACAGGCATGCAGCCAAGTTAACAGAGGTAACCTAGCATCCACACTGTAGCTTTGCTTTAGGAAATGAACTCATATTGTTTCCAGTTATGGCCTAGATCTAGAATGTTCCCTGGAGGCTCGTGTGTCCAGAGGAGAAGCATTTGGAAGGCCATTAGATCATGGGGGACACTGTAGTCATGATATTAATCCACTGCTGAGTTTGGGCTGAATGTGCTATTAGGAGGTGGGGTCTGGTTGGAAGAGGGGGTTCACTCACTGGAGGTGACTGGAAGAGTGTACCTCTCTCCCTGGCTCCTCCCTCTCTCTCTGACCCCTGACTGCCCTGGTATGAACAGCTGTCCTTCCCTATCCTCCTCTGCCTTGAAGCTAGCTGACCATGGACTAACACCATGAACCAAAATGACCCTCTCCTCCTTTAAATTACAGGTGTTGGGTATTTTGTCCAGCAGTGGGAAAGATAACCAGGACATCTTCTCACCGGCTCCCCTAAGTCAGTCTTCTGTAACTAAGTACCGTCTTGAGAAAGGAGCTATTTTCCAAATTTCTGCTGCCTTAATAGTCGGAAACCTCTGCATTTCTCAACCCTGGGGCCCAGAGACATTCTGCAACACTAGTACAAAAGGCTGCAGCCTCATAAGCCCCAACTTGATCCAGCAGAAAAACTGTGACCCCAGCATTCAAGGCTATGCCATACCCTGCATTATGGGGCATGTTTCAGAACAGAGGGGTCTGGAGGAGGAACTCTCAAGATTAAGAGATAAGAGTGCTTATCTTTGGGGACCTAGGGTGTGACCAGATGCACATGGGCTTGTGCCATTGGCAGGACTTGGAACAGGCACCATGCATCAGGCACCACTGTTTAGGGTCATGGTTCCCTGCTATTGCCTTCCCCTATGAGCACCTGGATGAGGGCCCACACCAATGCAGGCACAGGGAACAGGCACAGTGGAGCAGACTGGTTCCCTGCTGCCACTTCCCCCTGCACCATAAGTGAGCGTGTGCATAGCATATACTGAGAGTGGGAAGAAGGACTGAGCCTCTCTGAGGGGCAGCCATATGTTGGCCTGTATCACTGCTGGGACTAACATTGCCTCTCCTCACAGGGAATCAAATGTAGACCTGTGCTATACCTGGGGCTGACAGAAGCTGCTTCACACTCCTACCACTGCTAGGGCTGCCAGTGCAACAGGTCCTTGCCTACAACACAGTTCACCCCTTTGGGGCCACCACTCCCATTGTTGGAGTGGCCACACAGTGTGAACTCTACAACATAGCTCAACCCCCTCACCTCTAGAGTATCCTCATTCCCACGTGGCTTCCAGAGACAGTGGGTCTCTGACCTTGCTGTGGAATGCACTGTGCCCAAACCTATCAATTAGACAGCACAAGAAGCTATAAGACACTATGCTATGGTCCTCAGCTGGGACCAAATCCAACACTGTATACCAGCATGATACTCCATGACAAATCTTCAGGAGACATTAGGATTGATAAACCCTATCAGTTTATTGCCTAGAAAATTTCATTTACTTTTTCTCTTAACAAAATACAGTTCTATATGAAGAGCTAAGTGATGATTAATTATTAGTTAAAATTGAGTAACTTTAAATTTTGTGGACTCTCCTTGTCCACAGAATTTTATCTTATAAAAGAGCCCTAAGTTCTTTTGGAAATTAGATAAAAAAATTTTCATTCAAGTGCATTGAATTGCTAATGCTGAAAGGAGTGAGTGGCATTTGACAGTAGGAATCCAGAGACAAAATTGCACAGTTGTGCTCAAAGTAGGAGACAATCCACATTATCTAGATGAAATGTTGCCGTCCATCTTCCCGTATCTGACTTAGAAAACTGATTTTTAGAAAATTTCTTTTAAACACGTTATCTGTTTTTCATGAAGCCACTTTTCTACAACATGTCTTTTAACTGTTTTTTCCAAAATACCTACAGATCTCTATTATTTTTAAAAGTGTACTTAGTGCTAATTATTCATATTTGACACCTTGTCTTTCTTTTTCATGTTTTTGTCATACAAAAGTGAAAGGCGTCCTTCAGGAGAGAGCTTTGCAACTTTGAGAAACTTCCTTCTCTCTTTTTACTGCAAGGAAATAAAAAAATTCTTTGCAGTGATAGCCCTATCATTCCAAATTCATCCAATTATGAAAGCAAAGCACACAAAAAAGGTTTAACTTTGTCTTCCATTTACAAAATGCCTCCACCTTTCTTATTATTAATTTTAGAAAATCCTGTCATCTCTGCTGATTTCTTCCTTTCATCTTCAGTTCAAAAAGTAGCAAATTCCCCATCTTTTCATATCTCAATAATGGTCTTCCTCTTAGTTTTTTAAAAAAGTATCCCCTCTAGACCAATGCAAAGACTCACAAAGCAAATAATTTTGTCAGGTAACATAACCCCGTGAGTACTACTTTAGAATGTGGATCCCCTCCAAACAAAATTTAATTTAACAGTTATATATTAATAAGAAACACAAAAAATCAGGGAAAAAAAACACCTGGACTGAAAGAAAAGGAAGGAAGAAGTCATTAGGACTAATTCCATTTTTTAAAATTTTATTTTATTGGTGCATTTTAGGTATACAATATAATGACATTTATCATTGGAAATTTGCACCTTTATGTAATCTCTCTTGGTTCTTATTTTTTCCCCCTTCCCCTGCCCTCCATTCAACCCCTCCATCCTTCCCTATTTACAAAGACTTTGTTTCCATTTTTTCATTTTCTCATATTAATTCCATTCCCTTCTTTCCTTAGGAAGAAAAGGGGCAAAGGGGAAGGGGAAGTGGGAGGGGTAGGACTAATTCCATTTTGATATGTCACATCTCACCTGGAAAGATGAAGAGACTATGTTGATAATTGCAGTTCATTATTTTGGCCAGCATTAGAAAAGAAAAATTTATCAGTCTATTTTCCACTACTGGACTTCAAGTAAAGTGGAAAATTACGTCCCCAGAGCACAGGAACATATTCTAAAAGGATGTGCATGATTTTCCTCTCCTCAGTGTATTATAATACTGCAGTGTAGATATTTTTATGTGACAGAATGGGTGGAACAGAATTTCCCACCCAAAAATTACTGAGAACTTTTTGTGCCCTATTTTGTAATTCTTTAAAATAACTACCTTGTTTTCTTACCACAAAAACCTTCTCTTAGACTTCTTCACTGGTAACCTATTAAGATTTCTTCAGTATGTTTAGTGAAGGGAAACATTTCAAAGTGTGATTCAGTCCCCTGTTTGGAAACTTGGACTATGAAGACAACACTTTTTTTATACCCATATAAATGCAGTGTGGCTGACTAAGAAACTGCTATTCTGAGTCTCAGAGTCAAGTCATAGGATTAGAACATCTATGAACCATTCCTACACCCTACAAAGATACATTTTCATTTCTTTCCATGATTTAGACCATTCTTTGTTGAAAACTCTATTGCCTCAAAGTTATTAGTATCTATAGCAATCCTGCAGAGTGAATTTGTACTGATACGAAGAGGAAAGCATATTATATTTCTATGTAGCCTAAAATGAAGTTCTGTTTTCAGAATTTTTCACTTTTAACTACTTCAACATTTTATTGTTTTCTGATTTTTCAAGAAATGATTTGACAGTTTCTTGGATTTATTATTTCCAACAGAGCAAGCATCAGTTCAGTGTGACTAACAAGGCTTATAGTTTGATAATCTAATATATAAAATCACTGCTTCAAAGAAAATAAATCCCTTTTGCCCAGGAGTGGCAGCCATGAAGCAACCAGAAAAATCTACAGGATCTCTTCCAAGGTCTTTGTGCCAAATTCAAATACATCATCTATCTAGGAATTAACTCCTCAGAAGAGTGATACCTCAAACTTGTTTTGCTATAGTAGTTCTTGTCTTGGGTTGGCCATGCATGCAAATATTCTAAACATACTTCACATTGGTGTCAGAGACAGCACAGGTAATGGCAAAAAAGGCTTCTCAATACTGCATTCCTTTCGTTTTATGGTCATTAATATTTCAACATTTCTGTGAATGAAATATATTTAAAACTTACAAATGGAGAATATAAAGAAAAATTGATTCCCAAAAGCATATTTTCAGGACAAAAGAAAAAAATCTCTGAGTCCTGCAACAAATGCCCTATTTTGAGCTATGTCTAGACTTGCACCAAAAGATAAGAGTTCAGGATTCTTCTAGGACACTTATTCCTAGATTAAGCTGTTAAGAATTCTTATACATTAAATAGATCTAAAAATCTTAATTTGGAGAAAACAATCAATTGAAACCGTTACTTACTGTGTTATGTAAAATTGTAGCACTTTTATATAATTTTTTTCCAAGTGGCTTTTTGTTTGTTTCTATAATATTTTTAAGAAAGTCTAGGACTTGGATCCGCTGGAAGTTCATCTTGGAAAACAAATCATTTGTTTAGATTTCATTCGATTAGTTTTTTTTTTTCTTTTCACCTCAGTATGTCTTAGAACAATTTCGTTTGTGTTTATTTACCTAATCCTTGGTGATTTTTAGATTATAGGCAGACTCATTAAATAATTATTGGTTTTCAATTTTTATTTGCTTCAATTCAATAAACACCTTTTGAACATCTGCCAGAGATAAGCCACTATGCAGAATGCTATGAGTCCTATGAAATTTCAGAATTTATTCTTTTCCCCTGGAGTTTATAATCTACTAAGAAAGGTAAGACATTTACAGATCAAATACAGGGTAAAAAGTGATCACTTCCCATAGAAACTTAATACAGGGGGAAAGAGTGGAGAGAAGAGTACTCCTAAATGGAATCCTTGAGAAGACAGTGTTCTAGATTGAGTTTTAAGATCTGCTTCCTGAAAGACGCAGAAAGCAAAGGTGGAATTTCAGGTAGATTTCACAGCTGGGAAATGTGTGGCAGCAAGAAGCATTCAAAGCCTGGGAAAGGATCACGCAGAGGCTGATTTAATGCATACAAATATTTCATGATTTCAAAAAAAGTGCTCATTTGAAAATGTGGAAGATATCAAATGCTATGTTAAGAACCACAGGATTGGTTCTCTAGGCAAAGGAAAGCTTCTGAGACAATCTCCAAAGACAGGATACCTGTCCCTTAGGAGGACTATTAGAGCACAGGATGAATGAAATTAATTGGGGGAAGAATGAAAGTGAGGGGTTGCTAAATAGGATATTGAGATGGCTAAGGAAAATGGTCATGATCATGGGACATATTTAATGTCCCATTTAAATTTAAATCTCTCTCTCTCTCTCTCTCTTTCTCAATCAAATCATCCTCCACCTACTTCTCTGTATCTTGTTTCCATTCACAAACTTCTTGATTATTTACATTTTTTATCTCCAGTTCTCTGCAATTTATCTTATCTCTCTGAAATTTAGCTTCCCTACTACTAGGCCAATAATGTGGCTCTGGCCAAGTATACACATGATCTCTACTGGTGAATCCAACAGACAGATCTTAAAATATGCTTTCCCATTGGCTTCCATTATACAGAGCCTTCTTGTTTTCCTCCTACCTTTGTGTCCACTTCTCAATTTCCATTTGGAATTCCTTCTTTACTGACCTGTTGGTGCTACTCAGGTCTCTGAACTTGAATTCTACACAGTCTTGGGGAAGTGAGGTTAAGTACTCTGAGGTCTCTGCTATCATGCTAATGTTTCCTAAATGTGTATGCTTAGCCTGAGCCTCTGGAGTGTCAAGATCAGATCTTTGTATATACACCTGTTTTTTTGGCTCCTCTGAGAAGCAGAAGTCAACACTCCGAGAGTCATGGACAGGTCAGCCTGCCTGTTGGAGGCATCTCATGTGTAGCAGAAAGGGCCTGATTCTAGAGCTCCATAGTGATAAGTGTTTGGACACCAGCAGCCCCCAAGAGAATGGGTCAAGAGGTGAATCCTGAGACTAGAGCAGCTGAGACTTTCCGTTCCCTCCATGCTTCTCATGGGTCTTTTTTTTTAAGGAGAGTTCAGCACCCTCATTGCTCCTTCAACAGCTGTTTGCTGAACACTCTAGCTTAGGATTTCTGTTGACACCTCAAGGTCTTCTAAGTCTAGGACATACCACCTCCCCTCAAGCTTTCCTCTTCTTGTTTTCCATGTTATCATTAGGACATTTTCCTGAGCCAAAAATCTAGGTTTTATTTGTAGACCTAGCACTTTTATATCCAAAATACTATTTAAATTGCTCCCATTTCAACATCAGATTTCTTCTACTCATCTATGTGACACGGCATTCTATTAGACTATTTCTCCAACTATTCAGTGGTCTCAATGGGTAACACAATCAGAGCACGTGTGCTAAATGGGCAAACCTCTGAAGTCACCATTAGATATAAAAAACATACTTTCAGGGGCCGGGGATTTAGCTCAGGGGTTTCACCACCTGCTGCGCAAAGAACAAGGACCTGAGTTCAATCCCCGGTACCAAGAAACAAACAAGCAAACAAACAATCAAAAAATACTTTCAGAAGTGATAGAAATGAGACTGTCAGCTATTTGTGTGAGTTGCCAGAAAATTTAGCATATTTTCTGCTTTAGTGACGTCTTCCACTCTGTTAGCAGATATTCAAACCACACATTCACTTCTATTTAAGAAAATTTTAATCTTTCTGGAATCATGTATGAGTTTGATTTGTAGTTACAGGGGATAAGTCACTCCACATGGCTTAAGCAGTAAAGTTGAGAAGAAAAAGGAAGCCACAGCAAGCCACCTTCTCTGCCCAGCACTATGGAGTTCCCATCATAGAAGCAGAAAGTCTGTGCACAGTAGACACATCCTACAGGAGCCCTGTGGCACAGGCAGCCCCTTTTGACTTACCTCATTCTTATGTTCTGTCTTTTTAGTCTCTCCTAGCAATGTTGTACATAGAGTGCATGAAAACTACACGCAGTGGGGATATGATAACCCATGTTTTAAAGCTGTGACTGATGAAGTGTGAGAAAAGCAAGCTGTGAGGAAAGTCAAGGACAGGGGAGGCCATGTTCTACCTCTGGCAACCCCATGACTTAGGCCTATTCTTTATATGCAGTATTCAAACAGGCATTCATTATTCCTTCATTATCATGGTAATATAAAATATTTCCTTGGGAGGCACAAGGCATTTTTATCAAGTCAAACTTGACAAGTGAGGATCCATCCTCACAAAATCATTATTACTTTCCTTTTCTTACTAACTTTATGCTGTTTTTTGCATCCCAAAAGCATTTTTAAAACTATTGCCTTTCCATGCAGCTACAGTAGGAGATTTGGGGAATTAAACTGGGACTTTCCTGCTTGAAAAGAATAATTTTCATATACACTGACTAAAAGAAGACTTTACCTACCTTCTCTTCTGCACTAGTATCCTAAACTTGTTTACCCTTCAAGGAGATGAAATATTGTTATGGATTGCTGGAATTGCAAATATTAAGTCACTTTCCTGGGGGTGAAAAGTTAAATTTAAACCTAAGCCTACTTAGGGGGTTGGTGTCTTCCCCCACCCTATACTTAGTAGAAATGTTTTTACTTATATATAAAGCAAGAATTGTTTTTCTATTAATTGTAAAATATGAAAAGCAATTATATTAAAACAATATATAATCACATCATAATATTTCTATTTTAATTTAAAATATATGATTATACATCCATTCACTAATATTTTGATGAAGAAACAGGTTTTGTTTGATAATTTATCTTCTAATTAGAGCATGTAGTTTTACTTGTGGAACCCAAATTTGTATTATATTATTTGAAAATTTTAGTATCAACTTCTTTAAAATCGATTAATAGCAAAAGATATTTTCAAAATGATTCTAACCTTTTACAGTTGAGTTGATTATACATACTTGAAAGGCAACTAAAAAGTTAACATTTATTTTATGCAATCAATAGTTTTTGAAATTTTTTGCTAATTTAGCTTTCATTTTGCACACATATTTCACTAGTTAATGTAATAATTATATCATGTAATTACAAGTTCAACTGGCATAAATGGATTTGGAGGTTGACACACTGATTCTTGGCAAACTCATACTTTATACTTCTAATAGAAATTTGTGGTTTTTCAGAGTGGCTCAGTAATCATTATCACTGAATGTGTTTTCTAGTTTCATCAGTACTGTGAGACAGGTTCACGGCGCACTTGTTTATCAACTTGTCTAAGTCTAATGAAACAGAATGTCCATGCATATATGACAAGTCACATGACACAGATAGGCAGCCCAGGACAGCAGAATTCTAGATTTCATTGTGATCTGGTCCCCCAAGGCTCAGGCAAGCTACCCAGGTTGGGTGGAGTCTAACTGCACATATTTCACTTGCACTGTAGCTGAGGGATCCTGGAAAGCTACTGGTACTGATTTTACACTGCAGAGTAATAGGAGTCACTGGATGAAAGCTCTGAAGAACACACTATTCTGGGTGCTGGGCGGTTGGAGCAGAGCTTGAGCTGCTCCAGTCAGCCCAGCCCCTCATCTCAGGACATTGGATTCCCAAAATATTCATCAGTTACCCCTGAGAACTGCAAGTGAGAACGGGGGAAAACTGGCTTGGTCCCAGATCACTGAGAGACTGTCCCATAAGTATGCCTTGCAGGGGGAAGGAGAGCAGTGATCCATCTTGAGGACTTACCGAACAAATGGAAGAGTGCATTTGGCTCATCAGCAGACCTCACAGCTGCTATGGGGAGCCTTGGTCTATCTGGCTAGTTACTTAGCTTTAAATTGATTAAGATATTGTCTATTAAGATGTGTTATGTGATAGTGATTTGACCAAATTCTATAAACAGATTAGTTCAAAATCTTGGTTCTGCAACTCACTTGTACAATTTTGGTTGATTTACATAGCTTCTCTGTGCCTTAATTTTCCCCTTTGTAAAATGTAATATAACACATGGTTTTTGTAAGAATGAAAAAGTTACTTCTATGTTATTACACTTGGATAATTGATGGAAATGTTCAATATCACATCTTTCACAAATCTGGAGGCAATCAAAATTGAGAGGCGACTCCTACTTGGAGCTAAGTTCCCCAGACACGTGCACATACCCAGAGAGATACTCAAATACACACATACTCACTACACGACCACCACTCTTCTTAACTACACTCAGTCAAGAAGCCATCAGAAAGAAGTCTAGGGGAAAAGAGGCCACTTAGACAAAGCAGCTATTTTTGGGTTTCTGCAATCTAGTCTCTCTCTGCAGAGGTTTAAATTTTACCTTGGAGACAACATCACAAATACTGTTTTTTTATTTTTTATTTATTTTTATTTTTTGGCCTATTCTTGCTCTGGGATTCTTTTGGGAAAGATGCAGTTTTTCACATGCTACTGGGTATGTTAGTCAAATACCATATTAACAATTTGTACTCCCAACAGATGGCACTACTTATCTTACAGTTAGGCTACTGCATAAGAGATGCAGTCAAGATGACCTAATGAGTCAACACACTATCCACCATCATGCTTTTATATCGTGGAGTCAAAATAGAACTGATCATCCTTCCCTCAAAGCCAACTTTTTCCTTCCTAACAAAACACAACCCTCAGTTTTTCAGTTCATTCAAACTTGAACCTCAGAGTCATATTTGAATTCTCCTCTTCTGTTTCCTCACATCAAATTTTTTACTTGCTTAACAATGTGCAGTCTCTTGCATTCTTCTGTTCCTTTTTCCCCTGCTGATAGGTGCGGATGGTTGATAGCATTCTGGAAAAAATCAGTAGCAATCCTCTAAGGACCCACACAGGTCCTTCTCTCTCCTCACTCCATTCATCTCATGACATGACAGATGAAACCTAAACCACAGCTTCGGCCCAACAACTTTTTCACTTAAATCATGTGGCAATTTGTGGTATCATACAATATCACTGGTGGTGAATATGTATCACAAATACTGAATTTCTGATCTTTCTTTGATGTTTGGTTAATTTGTATCTACAAATACCATTATATATAATAAAGTAAAAATGGCATGGTAAATCTCACTTCATTAAGAAAGTGACTGCAACATGTATGCCATGTGATTCTAAATGCAAAATTCATTTTGGGAAATGAGATTTCAAAAAACAAGCAAATTTTCTCCCAAGTAACTGCAAGTCATAGCAAGGCAAAATCAGGTTTGAACATTCCTGGATAAGCAGAAGCAAGGGTTTATATGCTTACTATTGATGACTGATTTTCCTGGATGCTTATGTCCAGTATAGCTAGTGTGAACAATTTGCATAACCTTTGTATCCTCAGTTTGCCCATCTTTAAAATGGGAACAAACTAGTTATTGCTGTCATGTAACCATGTCAGGATATCTTATTTCATTGCTTCTGCTGAATGGTCTACCTTTCCTTGGGCACATAATCATATTGCTTTGCTCTATGATGCTTATATCTCTAGTTTGAACTCTCCACTCACTTATTTTAATCCCCAAACTCTCACCTTATGCAAAACTGAGCACATCTTCTTTACCATCCATTCCTCTATCATAGCATGTAGTAAGTCCTGCTTTCACTTGTCAGTATCTATGTCTCCTTCTATTTAAATACAGGCTCCTCACTGGCGGGATTCATGTCTTGCTAATCCCAGTATTTTACTCAAATGGACAATAAATAAATATTTGGATGACTACAAATGTTCATGCTAGGATTTCTTCTTCCATTACTGGGTCTCCTTAGAACCAGTCATATGGGAAAAATATACTTAAAATCTTGAACATTTTACTTAAAAAATACTCAATTAGACTTTTCAACTGAGTTGTAAAGAAATAATTGCACTTAAACGAGAAAGTGTAATAAAATAGGTACACAATAAATAAATTTATACACAAAGATGAATATGATAAATTTAGCTTAAGTTGGCCAGGGAAGACATAGATCTATATGAATTTAAATATATATATATAATTATTTTATATACATACATAACTTGACATTTTTATAAATTATTTATTCACATGCATAGCAAAGCATACAAATACTTTGTATGTGTGCAGTGTCACATTGGCATTAAAAGTAATGAAATTAAGTGATCACTTTGAGCTCATTTTGGAACTGTTTAAAGATAACATGGACAACTTTAGAGTTAATCAATTAGTTCAGTATCTAAAAAACCAAACTTACCATCATTCTTCATTACACATTGAATTAATTTAAACTTCTGTAGCATGTGTCCAAAGCCCCCCCTCTAATATGGCCTTTATCCTCCCTTACACATATTGCAGGCATTAGTTATGCCAAAATAATTTCCATTCTGAAGCATGCTATGTGTATTCATGATAGTTTGTCTCTGCTCTTGAAGTTCCTTTGCTATTGATGTCACCCAGTGACAAAAACTTAAACACAGTTTATGATTTCTAATTTCAACAACTAGAGATAAACTGCATTCTGTGAGATGATCTTGGGTGAGGTTTGTGGCTGGAAATATTGGAAATCATTGCTAATGTTTATTTTAGCCATTTGTGTAAATCTTATCAGTCACGGGATTGATGTCAATATAATATTCATTTTTCTTAATCTTCCAACATGTTATGTTCAATGTTTACAAAGCTTAGCTCCTATGAAGAAACTGTCTGCTTCAACCCAAAATTGTTATTTATAGGGTATCCATTTTGTAGTACCTAAAGTCCTACAACAAAAAATAGACAGTAACAATGCAGACAGGCATTCTGGACAGTCAGATATAACATGTCGTTTGAAAAATGTATACTGAACTTAAAGAGTGTAAAGATCAGAAGGTCTGGATTTAACTTCCTGACTAGTGGTTTATCAGTTTATAATTTAAACTCTTTGGCTTTAAGTCTTCTTGTCTCTAATATGACAGTAACAACATTCATATTTTCTATTCTATCAAATGAGATAGTGCATGTAAAATTGCTCTATAATCATGCAGTTGTAGAAGCCAATGTCCTACAAGTTTGAGTCCTAGAAGTTGACTGTTTAATGAACTTCAGAAGAAAAGTCCTCATAAAGTGAAAATGGAAAGATTATTACACTGTCCATTTTCCTCATCTTGCAGGAATGTCTCCAAATTCAAGGCCCTTGTAACGGTGGCAATTTTTACTATTTGGTGACTGAAAGATGCATAAAATTTTCTGTTCACTAACTTTACAAAATATCGGTCCAACATTTCTAAATCAAAAGTTTTATATTTTCAGGATAACTTCCAGTGTTACATTTTAGTAATTTCTTTCACCAAGTTCAAAACCCATGCCATTTCCTTCTGTAGCCCTTTCTCCTATCCTTATAAACCAAATATTTGGACACAGGGATAATACTAGGGATTGGAGTGGCTGAATGTATTAGCATTTTCAAGCTTATTAAAAATTTCTGTGTAAAGGAAGATGGTTTAACATTTCAGCATAGATTAATGAATGCCTGAGGCCAGAACTACATAGAAGAGTATAAGAATTTAACTTAAGCCAAGAAGGCTTTAAATAATGAATGTCTTTAGTCTCAAAAAGAATTTGTGCTCGGGAGCAGAGTTATAAAGCCACATAATATAGCTGAGTAAGCCTGGCTCTAGGAATAAAAGCACACTTAAGCTTGTCTGGCAAGAACATGGAGAGAATCTTGGACAACAGGGATATGTGATAGATGGATGTGAACAAAGGTGAACCAGCATGGTGATTTTCATTCAGGCTTTTGTTTTATTGCTAGAGATTCAGACTGAGAGGACAGAAGGAAATGGATCACTTTTTGTATTGAAAATGGTGGTGGCTCAGTAATAAAAAGACTCATGAAACAGAAAAAAATGGGGATTCTGGGGAATTATCTAAGAAAACTTGAATTCTCAATGTCATTTAGAGATTCCCTGTTTGATGCGAAGCCCAGACATCTCAGGGAAAGTGATCTTGCATCTAGACATAGTGACTAGAGTTTGCCTTCAGGTATGCAGAGGGAACAGATTCCAATAATGTGTTCGATTATATAAAATGCCATCAGATCTTGCGGTATTCTAGGAAGGCTACTGTGTTTGGTTGTTTTACTTAAAAAATTAGATGAAATGCACATAACATAAAATCAACCATTTAAAATTATTTGCTGCTTTGGTGCCCTTCAGTTCACTAACAATGCTGTTCAATGACTACCAATTCTGAAACATTTTTTTCACCTTAAATGAAAATCCTGTGCTTATTAAGCAGTTATTCTTTACTCTTCCTCTCCTTGTCCCAGGCAACTAGCAATCTGTTTCCTGTCCTTGTGATTTTTCCCATTCTGGATATGTTTTCACTTTCTTGATAACTTTCTTTACTACACAAATGTTTTAAGTTATTATCCAGTCCATATAGAGAGAGACTTACACCTATATTTTCTTCTATGTTTTATAGCATTATCTCTTAAATTTAAATTGTTCTTCCATTTTGAGTTACTATTTGTATGTTTTCTACATAGGAGTCCAATTTCTAAATTTTGCATGTGGATGTCCATCTGTTTCTGTATCATTTGACAAGATGATTCTTTCCTCATTATTAAGTATTGGTATCCTTTTATAAAATCAATTGGCCATTGATGTATGAGCTTATTTCTTGGACTTTCAATTCTATTTGTTTTCTATGTTTCTACTCTTATGAGAGTACTATGATGATTTGATTACTATAGCTTGATAGTAAGTTGGGAGTGTGTAAGTTCTCCAACTTTGTTTTCCCTTCCATCTATGTATGGAATATATATATCCTCTCTCTCTCTCTCTGGGCTTTTTCAAATCCCTTGACATTTTATATGAATTTAGGGATCAACTTTTCCATTTTTGCAAAAACACTGTTGGAAATTTCACAGGGATTGCTTTGAATCTTCTGATCACTTTGAGCAGCACTGCCATCTTAATAATATCAAATCTTCCAATTAATGAGCACAGTATTTTATTCCACTTACTTAGGTCTTGTTTAATTTCTTTTAGCAGCATTTACAGTTTCACTCCTTGGTTAAATTTATTTCATTTACATGGTATTATAAAAGCATTGCTTTCTTGATTTCATTCCCATGTTGTACATTTCTGATATATATATAAACACAATAGAATTTTGTATTGATCTTGGATCCTTCAACTTTGATAAATTGGTTTATTTGCTCTAGTAGCTTTTTAAAATTCTTTGAGGTTTGTTATACATAGAATCATGTCATCCACAAGTAAAATTTGTTTTACTTTTTAATTTCCAGTTTGGATTCCTTTTCTTCTACTTTCATGATTGCTCTGGCTGGAACTTTTAATTCAATGATGAATAGCAGTGCTGAATGTAGGCATACTTGTCTTATTCCTTATCTTAGAAGGAAAACTTGCTGGCTTTCATTATTGATTGTTGTATTAGTGTGTTAGATCTGTCATAATGAAACACCAAAGATTAGATAGAGCAAACAAGAGAAATTTATTTTCTCACCATTCTAGAAGATAGAAAAACAAGATCAAGGTGTTCTTCTGAGCTCTCTTGGCTTACAGATGGCTGCTTTCCCACTGCCTTCGTTTATTGTTTTCCTTGTGCATCCCTTATACCCCTTCTCCTCATAAAGAGTGCAGTCTCTTACTGAGATTCTTATCCTTATGACTTCATTTAACCTTACCTCATGAAAGGCCTTATCTGCAAGGCTGAATTTCTGAGGTTTAGGCTCCAGTATAAGACTTTTGGCGATATACAATTCAATTTATAACAAGTGTAATGTTAGTTGTGACTGGTACACAAAAGCCCTTTGTCATATTGACAGAATTCCCTTCTATTTACAGTTTGCTGAATTTTTGAATCATGAAGAAAGGTTGAATTTTTATCAAAAGACTGTTGGTATTAATGGAGATAACCATGTGTAGTTTTCCCTCCCCTTATTCTATTGATCTATTATTCTGAGCTGTATTATATGGGTTGCTTTGTATTTTGCATCACCATTTTATTAACTGGATAAATTTCACTTGGCTAACAGTGTATAATTCTTTCAATCTGCTGTTAGATTCTATTTGCTATTTTTTCTTAAGGATTTTTCTATCTATATTTATAAAGAACATTGGCCTCCACATTCTTTTTTTCCATATGTTCTGTCTTTGACTGTTTCAGTAGCAAGATAATACTGGTTTTATAGAGTGTGTTAAAAATTGTTCCCTTCTCTTCTTTTATCAATAGCTTGAGAAAGGCCCATTATCTTTAAATGTTGGGTAGAACTCACCAGTGAAACCATCTGGTTCTCAACTTTTTTTTTGTTGAGTGGCTTTCTATTACTGATTTCATTTTGTTAATTTTTATATTTAGATTTTCTATTTCTTCGTAGGCCAGTTTTGGTAATTTGTGGTAATAGAAATTTTCTCACTATCTAGAGGTTGACACTTTATCTAATTGGTTGGCAAACAAACTTTAGTAGAATTTTCATATAATACTCTTTATTTCTACAAATAGGGCTAATTTATAACTAGACATATTGAAATGCAGTCTGGTCAATGTCCACTAATAGAACTATTTTTTAGATTGATATTTTGGAAGTGCTACCTTAGAACATGAAAGCCTAATACTCAAAAGCTTATTTCCATGGGGAGAGACAACATTCTTTTCTATCTTTCTATACTAGCATGAAAGATTGAGCCCCAGGATAGCATGAAGGATAAGATAAAATAATAAGATGGAGATAATGGCCATATCTACTATGTATGGGGCTCTTAAAGTATTGTAGGCAGCACACTAAACACTTTAATCCTCAATGCACCTCTTTGAGGTGGTACCATTTTTATACTACATTTATAACTGCAAACATGGAAACTGAACCTAAAGAAATTTTTTAAAAGTAGTTTTCTGGGGGTGAATGTGAGCTTTGAACCAAGGTCTTTCCATTAGTATTTTCTGTCCTTCCTTCCAGCTGACTAAAGAGAAACAAAAGAAATCAGTCAGAGTGGTTTTTCCCTAGATCCTGGGGAATTTGGTGTTTATTTCACATAAAAAGAGGGAGTTCTTATTTTTCCCAAAGACTAGTTTAGAGCTAAGGATAAATTTGAGTTATGATTCTTTCTTTCTTACAAAAAGAACAAAGTCACAGAATTTTAAGGCTACTGACAGGCTTGAGACATTTTGGAAAGAAGTAAAACAATTTTATAGCATAATAGTTTAGTTATTACAAGGTAAGAGAGTTTATGAAGTTCTAAAAATTTCAGTGTAGCACAAAGCACATGAAGTCAAATTGTAAAAAAAAAATATACCATAGTTCAGTTTTTAATGACCCAATAAGGTTTTTATTATTCTAAAGTGGATTTGCTTAGTGCAGTAACTCTAATAATCTATCTAAAACACTCTTTTATTTTGTTATGCAATAAATTCTATCTAAAATAGATACATTTAAAAAAGTTAACAGCATTTTTAGGGGTAAATAAGAAAAAGCCTGCTTTGTTAAAAGTTATCAGTGGCTTTGTCATAAATATTAAACAAAAGTACTTCAAATATTTTTGGCATTAAGATGACAATTTTTTAAAATATCTGCTAACAAGCACAATTTGACTTCACAATTGAGGGGCAAAGGATGGTGCAGTATTTAAAAAAATCTAGGACCATTAAATTTGAAACATTTAGCGTTATCTTATTAAAATTATAGTTTTATGATACACACCTAAAAGATAACGAAATAACTAAAAATGTATTACATCTGGCAGTAAACTAAGAGCCGACAATAATAACATGAAAACATATGCATGAGAAAACACAAAGGAAAAAATCCCTATATAGTTTTAGGCTTCACAATTCAGCACTTAATAAAGTGCTTCATAGAACAGATGGAAGATAATTATATTTTTATGAAATATATAAAACTCATTATTTTTTTCCAACTATTTCTGAATCTAATTTCGAGAGGAGACAAATTGTTTTAAGCAGATGTTAATGAAGATCCAACTTTGCTTTGTTCACTGAATGCGGTAAAATAAAACAGGAACTTCTAAAACATTATTGGAATTTCTTTTATATAAATTATTCCCCACGCAATGCTTTTTCTCAGGAATCAGAGAATATTAAACAATGGTAACTCAGTAAAAGAAATCGAATTTTTCTAAGAAATTCATCATGCTTTCTCTGTTCTTGTGGTTTCTGAGAACACGTGTGTGCTCTCATAGCACAGCATAATCAGAGTTTAAACAGTGATTCTGAACTCAGACAAATTTGATGCCTTTCTTTGCTACCAGGTGTGATTTTCGGCAGATCCCTTAAACTTGTTCTTTGTTTTTTCACCCATAAAAGAAATTATTGTTTGTATTACACAGAGATGTCAAGTTTGAATGAATTATGTTAAGTTCCTGGAACATGACCCACTGTGGTAAGCATTCAAAAATGTTAGCTGTCATTATTGTTTTAAAACACCTCAATGATCACCTTGCAGTACTCTCTGGAGCAAATCTTATTTCTCTTGCATACATTGCCTGTGATGAACCATTATTTGATGGCAACTTAGAGTTCTCCATTTCTTACTTAGTTATTTCAATATTACTATAACAACATTCTGCCTCCTAGAACTACCTCTTGTCTCTTTAATTTTAAAAATGTCTTTATTTTTAACTGATATATAATAATTCTACATATTTTTGGGATGCCATGCAATATTTCAGTTCATTATATATTGAGTAGCTTTCAAATTAGGGTAAGCAAACCTATCTCATGAAACTTTTATCATTTTTCTCTGGTGATAATATTAGAAATCTTGTCCTCTAGCTTTTTTGAAATACATAATACATTATTATTAATACATTATTATTACATTATCATATACATTATTATTACCCTATTGTGCAATAGAACAGCAGAAATGACTTCTCCTCTCTAATTGTAACTTAGTGTTAATCAACCTGGCTCTATTCCTTCCTCCTCCTTAACCTCTCCAGCCTCTGGTAACTAGCATTCTACTTTCTATTTCTACAACATTAGTTTTGTTTAAGTTTTCTTTTTTTTTTTTTTTTGTATTAAATTCTTTTATTGGTACATTGTAGGTATACAACACAATTGCATTTCTCATTGGGAATTGTACCTTTACATAACGCATCTTGGTTCTTATTTTTTCCCCATTCCTAGCCCTCCCTTCACCCCCTCCACCCTTCCCTATTTACAAAGACTTTATTTCCATTTTCTCCATTTCTCATCATTTTTCCTTTCCCTTCTTTCCTTTCCCCTGCCCCTCCCACTACCCTACCCCTTTGGACCTTTTCTTCCTATTTTACATTATCGATTATTCATTCTAATCATTGGTACATTTTAGGTGTACAATATAATGACATCCATCATTGGAAATTTGCACCTTTACATAATTTTTCTTGGTTCATATTTCTCACCCTTGCCCAGCCCTCCCTTCAACCCCTCCATTCCTCCCTATTTACAAAGATTTTTTTCCTATTTTTCCATTTTCTCATATTAATCCCATTCCCTTCTATCCTTTCCCCTGGCCCTCCCACTTCCTTCCCCTTTGCCCCTTTTCTTCCTATTTCACATTACCTATTACACATTTAGTCCTTATTTACACTTTCAGTTTCTCACACCAGAGAAACTATTCGTATTTACACATGTGTGTCCTATTTATTTCTCTTAAGAGTATCTCCTCAATGTGGATCCACTTAGCTGTAAATGTCTCTAATTTCTCACTTTTTATGGCTGAGTAGTACTCCGTTTTATAAAAAAACCAATTTTCTTTATCCAGTCTCCAGTTGATGGGCATTTGGGCTGTTTCCAAGTTTTAGCTATTACAAATTGCACTGCTATGAACCTGGGTGCACATATATCACTGTGGTATGATTCTTTTAATTCTTTGGAGAAGATCCCCAGCAGGGGAATAGCGGGGTCAAATGGGACTTCCAGTCCTAGTTCTTTGAGGTATCTCCATACTGATTTCCACAGTGGTTGCACCAGTCTACACTCCCACCAGCAGTGGAGCAGGGTTCCTCTTTCCCCACAGCCCCGCCAGCATTGATTATTGGTTGATTTCATTATAGCAGCCATTCTTTCTGGAGTGAAGTGGAATCTCAGCGTTGTTTTCATTTGCAGCTCTCGAATGACCAGTGATGTTGAGCATTTTTTCATGTATTTATTTGCTACTTCTACTTCTTTGTCTGAGAAATGTCTGTTCATTTCAGATGCCCATTTTTGGATTGGGTCTTTAAATTTGGGAGGTCTGATCTTTTTAAGTTCTTTATAGATTCGAGATAGTAGACCTTTGTCTGAGGGAGAGCAGGTGAAGATTTTTTCCCACATTGTGGGTTGTCTCTTCACACTGCTTGTGGTTTCTCTTGCTGTGCAGAAGCCTTTTAATAAGAAGAGATCCCATTTGTTGATTTTTTGTGCTAGTTCATGGGCAACTGAGGTTTTGTTCATAAAATCTTTTCCTACACTGATGTCTTCAAGAGTTCTACCTAACCTCTGTTCCAACTGGTTCAGAGTTTCTATTGTTTAAGTTTTCTTCATAGTACTTATTTTCATCTAACACTTTTTATGCATGTGTATGTTTTTGATGTGTTTATATTTTACATATTTAATAATTTACTTATTTTTCTTTATTAGTTTTCTAAATGGATGTATATTCCAAGACAAGGATATTTATCTGTTTTGTTTAATGCAGGGCAAGGTGGGCAATGGAAAATATTACAGTATCACATAGTGTGGATGTAAAGACCATTTTGTGAAAGTATAAAAGCCCAGCATTAGCAAGATGGACCATACAAACCTCCATTCTCTTTGCATATCACAGATCAATGGAGATAGTGCTGTACATACCATGGGGCTGCTCATCAGAGGACTAATCTGGTAACTTTGTGTGTTCCTTTCTTTTTTCTCAAAGTGCTTGTACCATTTGACCTCTGCTTTGCATTAAGTTTTAGTTGTTCCACATTTTCACCAATTCTTATTATAGTTAGACTTTTTAATTGTAGACATTTTAATAGATTCTAGTAGCTAGTGGTATTCCATTATAATTTAGTGTGCATTTTCCTAATAACAAATGATGTTGACCACCTTTTATCTGTACATCCTCTATGGTGATGTGTCTGTTCAAATGACTAGTTGTTATCTTCTGCAGTGCAAACCTAAGAACAGCCCTGTGTGTGAATATTGATCAACAGTCAGAACTTTGGCCCCAAGCAGCCTAAGAGGGCAGGGTGTTGTGTGAGGTGATAGGATGATGGACTGAGAGGAGGCCTTCCAGCTCCTTCCAGCTAGGGGAGACTTCATTCCCCATTACCCACAGAAAGCCTAGTTCAGTGGCAGAGCTCAGAGGTAGCCTCTCCCACCAAGAAAGAGGAGTGGAAACCATTCTCCCTTACCTAAAACAGCAAAGTCCCAAATCCTGATGGGCTCATTCTGGGGTGGATCTGAGAGTATAGTGTAACGCTCCAGACACTTCTACTTGTCTCTTCTCAGGCCAATACAGAGAGATAATACCTTACATTTCAATCAATTAACATTTTAGTAGGAACAGAGAGTAAAGAATGGCACTGAGGTTATAATGAGTGATCATTCCCAACACTACGTCAGTAGCCAACTATCTTTTTGACTATATTATTTAGTTAATATTTACTTTAACCACAAGAAATAGATATTATTCACTCCCTACTGCATGAAAGAAAATTAAAGCTAAGAAGATTTTTAAAATATTAATATGCTATAGTAGACTTAAGATAAAATTTTAAATTTGCATTTCAGCATAGATTTGTTTGACTTCAAAGCCCACGATAATTCTAGAATAATAGTACCTCATTGCCCTACTTCAGTGCAGCACAGAACAATAACTTTGAGGAAGTTACTTGGAAACAACAAGGGTTATAGAGATAAATGGAAGGACATATAGGAAGGTAGAAAGTTATACTTACTTTGATCAAATGACTTTAATTTAGATTTTACTCTTGTGACATTAAGAATAGCATTACTAAGTAAAATATCAAATAAAATGTTATCACGTACTTGTCCTGTTTTCAGTTACTAGGTCACACACTAGGACAGTAATTTATGAGAGGTTGATTAACTTTTAAAATTTTTATATAATCCAGGGTGACTGTGATCCTTGAGATTTAAGCAATGTATACTAGGGAAGTCAAAGAGCCCCTTGATATTCAAATAAGAAAAGGAGGGCCATGTATTTTCATATTCATCTTTGTTCATCTTCGTTCTTAATCTTTGATGCCTCTTGATTCCCAAAAGACCTATGTGTATGCACAAATGCACAGAGAAACACACTACACCAAAAGTTAAATGATATTACACATTCTACTTTTTAAAAAATACTTTCAATCTCCAAAATCCTGACATTTTCATAGTCCTTTCTGTAGGTTGTCTGGTCTCTAGATATTTCACAAGCTGCTTCCTTTTCTTCCTTTTCTTTCTCTTGCAAACAAAAACAAATTCCTTTAGTTTTTTCATGCAAAGTAAATCAATAATCACTATTGGGTCCCTGGGCTGAGACTAACATACATGCCTTCAGGATTTCATCTTCTGACACAAGTAGATATTTAGAGTATTTTCTTAAAGTGAGTCAGTCCTACCTCTGCTACTTATCTATTACCCTGAAAACAATAGCTTAAAACAATAAGCTCTTGCCATCTCACAGTTTCTGTAGAAAAGATTCAGATGTAACTTAGCTGGGTAGTGGGATTTAGGACACTCATGAAGGTGCCCTGAGGAGTCATCTAAATGTAGTGTCATCTGAAGGCTTCCCTGGGGCCAGGTGATGTACCAAGAGAACTCCCTCCCAGAGCTATAGATTGAAGACCTTGATGTTTTGTTTTGTTTTGTTCTTTTTGTGTTTTTAGCAGGATGCTTCAGTTCCCACAAGATAGATATCTACATAGGATTGTGTGAGTGCAGACAAGACATGGCAGGCAGTTCCACACACAAAGACCTTTTATATCCAGTTTTTCAATACTCCATATTATCATTTTGCCATATTCTACTTTCTAGAAGCAAGTCATTATGACTATATCAATCTCAAAGAGAAGGGAATTGATGTCCACTGCTCAAAGTCAGAAGTACCAGTTTGTTGGCATATTCTAATACAACCATACTTTTTAAGAAAAAGTCTTATGCCAGAGTGCATTTTTGACCTCATTATATGAAACATGTTGTCATAACTGTGTATAAACACTTACAGCAATGACTATCAGCATAAACACTGAATCAAGTGGATAATTTGTTTAGAGTGTAAAGCAGAGTTCTTTCTGTTACATGACTTTCAAGAAATACTGCACATGATCTTTACAAGGACTTTTTCTTATGAATCTTTAAAGTGTAGAAAGGGCATCAAGCATTTCTTAGTAAACACCAGGAGTGCTCAATAGTAAGCAAGTGACTAGTGTGATAACCACTGATACTGTGGTATGTGGCTGTGATGAATTTTCAAATTTTGCTGATTTCCTCAATAATATTTTGATTTTTAAAATCCCTTCTTGGATATTACTGTTTTAATCACTTTTCTTAATCACTTTCACTGAGACAAAATACTTGAAACCTGAAACAAAGGAGGAGAGGTTTATTTTGGCTCATATTTCCAGTCCATAGTCAGGTGGCTCTAAGTCAGAAACAGGATGACAGAGGGGCATGGCCAAGGAAAAAGTGCTCAACCTGTAGCAACCAGGAAGCAGAAAGAGAAGGGAGGAGCTGGAGACAAGAATACAACATTCCAGATCACGTCCCCAGTGACCCCTTCTTTTGACCAGGCCTCACCTAATGATTGTAGTGCCCCGTGGTCCCGTCTCCTTCCCACCTCCAAACACATGAGGCTTTTGGGGACTATCCTAGATCTAAATCATAACAGATGCATGAACTACATGATAGTTTAATGGTTTTATCTTTGAATTACTGGATTTATTTTAAGGTGAAAAAAATTAGGGCATGTATTTAGTTTAGTGAAAAGATCAAAGACATTTATGTCTACTGGATATGTAAGTTGCCCTCCCTTAATTCTCCAGAAGACTATATTTTGCTCAATCAGTTGCAAAACCAAACAAACAAGTCTACTAGTTAGTTGTTTTTGTTATTATAAAGCATAAAAACTTAATTTGGGCATTTAAAATAAATTGATTCAATGTTTTGACATCAAAGACACACGTTTTCTCTCTTAGCTCACTTGGGTGAAATTACATCTAAGGGAAATGTCAGGAGCTCAGTTTTTAAAATCTGTTTAAAAAATCTTCTTTTATTAAAATAAACAAGGCTTGCCAGAGAGTGAGACAAAAAGCCCATGTAACTAGTGCCACTGTCCCATATTGTCACTGGCTGACATGATTCATGAGTTGCTCAGAGAGTTAATGTTGCTAAGAAAGCCACGGCCCTAAGTGATAATTAACTTTCAAATTATGAGCACAGTCAGAATTAAACTCCAGATTTTCTCACTCGTGTTTGTTGGTTACATTTTTTACTTAAGGTCTTTGTTCAGGTTGAAAAAGTTCCTCCTATAGCCAATAAAGGATCTAAGGAATGCAGGACTCCCCTATGGCTGGGTTGCCTCATGGGTTTCTGTCAACCTTCTTTCTTCTAGGGGCTGTGGAATTCCAAGAGAGACACAGGACAGCTGCATAATTCTCTTTACCATCACATGAGAGACACCCTAAGAATTCTAAGCCATTATATCTAACTCATCAGTAACAATCACTGGGCTGTAGAATCCAGTTGCATTGTTTAACCAATATAATCTCAAGGAGTCAAAGGAAAACATAATTACTAAGTTCTAATCTTCCAAACATACCTCTGCAGGCTGGGCTATGGATATAAACAAGGCCTTTTGGTGTTCTGGGAGCATGTGTGTGTGTGTGCATGGGTATATATTTCAGTAGCCAATTTATATTTTTAGCTTTTTTTGTTGTTGTTTGGTTTTTGTTGTTGTTTTTTTTTTTTGTACCAGGGATCGGACTTGTGTCCTTGCGCTTGCGAGGCAGGCGACGGAACCACTGAACTAAATCCCTGGCCCTATTTTTAGCTTTATTGATATTTTTTTCTCTGATAAAGAAAACTATTGAAATGGGAATTTTTGAGGGAAACAAGTACTCTACATAACTAAAACAAAGAAACAAAAGATTCCAAATAACTCAGGTGAAGGCGCTTCTGATTTGCTTGAGCCATATGTAGGTAGTATGTTGGTTCAAAGTGTGGACTCCAAACAATACTCCTGTGTCTGGATCCTTGCTTCTGTCAAGTTATAGCTATAGTAGTTGGGTAAGTCACTTAACATTTCTGTTCTTCATATGTAAATAATAAGGCAGTAGTAGATAATACATGTAAAACTCTTGGAGCCGGGTCTGGCAAACAGTAAATGTTAAATCAATATTATCTATCTTCATTAGTTATCTATCTTTATTAATGGAAAACAGAACAAAAATAGATATTTAAAAGCCATTTTAATTATTGGCTTTTAAAAAATTTCAAACCTTAAGAATTCAACTTTGGTCAGATCACCAAGACTTTTTGGTACATTCCCTGTAGTGTGACTTCAGGGATGCAAATGAGGGCTGCGAAATACCCTTCTAGTGTCAACCTTGGAAGATAAACCATTACTCTGTGGCAAAGTTTTATTTGTAAAACAATTAGCAAAAACAACCTGGAAAAAGTTAGAGTCAATTTTTTTTTAAAACGAAAGGTTTTTATTTAGGGCTGATACTATCTTTTGAAGAAATTGCATACTTTTATATAGACACCTACTTTTATCTGTTTACTTATATGCTTGGGTTACTGTTCTAAGAACAGACTGAAAGAGCCACAGATAGAAGCAGAGGCCATTGGAGATGGTGGTAGTTTGGGCCAGGATGGCAGTAGTAGTTCATGAGAAAAGGACACATTCTGAATGTGTGATATTTGAAGTTAGACCCAATAGGATATGGTACCTGAACATTGGTGATTAAAATTTGGAAGAATTGAGGTGCCTTTAGCTGAGAAAAGGAAGACTACAAGATGAAATGGGCTGGGAGAATTTTCAGGAGCTGAGGTAGTATTTTTTACATTTCAGATATTTCTCAGACATAAAAATTGATACGCAAGGCAATTTATCAGATTAAATAAGAATGTCCGGCTAAATTAGAATTTCAGATTTAAAAAGTTTTAAACATAAATAAGTCCAAATATGTCATGGTACAAAGTTATACTCAGAAGTGTTCATTGGCTCTCTGAAATTCCCATTTTACTGGGCACTGGTTATTTTTTATTTGTGAATCTGGTAACTCTATCAAGGGGGCTGTTGGATAATGAGGGAAGAAGTGTGAGGCTGGACTCATCAACATAAGGATGATCTTTGAAGCCATGAGACTGGATGGGAGCATCGGAAGGATGAGTATGGACAGTGATGTAAAGTGATCCAAGGACTGAATCCTGGGATGATGATGATGAGGAGAAACCAGTCAAGAATACTCAGGAGGAGAGGTAAGCCGAGGAAACCAAGATTATCGGTGTCTCAGTTACTTTCTCATTGCTGAGAGAAAATACCCAAAAGCTGCAACTTAAAGGAGGACAGGTTTATTTTGGCTAACAGCTTAGAAATCTCAGTTCATTTTGAGCACGCTTAATCACAGAAGTGGCATGTCAGAAGGGCCTGGGTAGAGGACAGCTGCTCATGTCATGGCAGCCAGGAAGCAGAGAGAGAAGGGAGGACCATAGAAGGAGATGCATGGTTCTAGGTCATGCCCATAGTGACCTGCCTCCCTAGCAGGCTCCACTTCCTAACAGCAAAGTCATCTGTAGTGCACCCCCAATAGTCCAATCCTCTTCCACAAACATCATTTGTGAGCACATGAGGCCTTGGAGGAAAATCTGGATATAAACCATAACAATGGGGTACACTGAAAGCCACATGAAGAAAGATTTCAAGAAAGGGTGAGCAATAATGTCCATTACTGCCCATAAGTAGAAGATGATAAAGGAGAGAACTGAGAAGGGACCTGGGAAAGAAGATAACCTTCTGAAGGAGACAAAATAATTTTTAATAGAGGAAAACCTTAACATGACATTCAGAATTCGTCTGGAGATGATAAGTAGAGAAAAACTTTACAAAGTTATTATAAAATGAAGAAAATCAATATTACTTCACATGGAAAAGAAAATGAGGTCAAAATAAGTTTCTTTATGAAAGAGGAAATAACAGAGCATGTAAGTAAGTATGATCTAAAGAGAGAGCAAACAGGACACGAAGGAAATAATTGTTGGGAAATAGCCTGAAAGGAAATGGAGGAATTTGCCTTGGATGGAGATGGGTAGAGTTTATCCATAGTAACCAGTACCAAGGTGGAGTTGATGGCACAGGCACAAGGATGTAAGTAGAAGTGGTAGTGATGTTTAATGGAAGTTCTTTTTCAGTTAATGAGAGCAAACAATAGGGAAAACATATAGAGACTTAACCCACTTTGTGTCTTATTTAGCTCTTAATATTTTTGCAGTTCCATCTTGTATGAATTTATTATTCTACTACAAAACATATGACTTTCTATATTGCTTCTGTTTTATTTGGTAGTGTGTATCTTACCTTCTCTTGTGGTTTATAAATTCTCTAAAGGCAGAATTCATAGTAGTTCAGGTAAGAGTTTATATGTCTTGGTCATAGTAGATGAGCAGTGAACACTTATTAAAAGAATCGATGTTTTTAGAAATGAAACATACTTATGTTAAGTACAAATAGGCCAGAAAATAAAGAGATATGCCAAATTTTTTCACTATTTTTGGAAATTATAAAGTTGACCTCATAGAAAAACAAGGTGGTCACTAAAGTTAGATAAAGGGGCACCAAAACATGGTGGGGGAGGAGGAATTAGTTCTGACCCTCTGTAGCCTGTAGGATAACCATTGGTCACAACAATCTGTAATGTGTTTCAAAATAACTAGAAGAGTATAAAAATTCCCAACATATAAAAATGATGAATGTTTGAGAAAATGGGACCTCCATTTGATTATTATGCATTAGATACATGTATCAAATTCTTATACTGTTTCTCATAGACATACAAATATTGTATCAATAATGTCTAAATGAAATAATTGTAATCCCTAGAAACTTTTATTTAGCATAAAATTTCTTCACTTTTTTGAAGATCCACTGTGTATTATAGAAGATTCAAATAATTAAATTCTTTGATCTAGAAGTAAAAGTCTGAATCATAGAAAACACTATATGAAACGCATCAGCAATGGGTACTGATGATTTCATTATACATATAGTTGCTAAACAGAATAAGAATATCAATTACACTTCAAAGTAGAAAGACAAATTCTTGAAATACAGCCTCATTTATTCCAAAAAGTAAGCAGTGTATTGTGCATACAACTTCAAATACGATTTAATAATAACGATTTTAAAATATGTTGCCTATTATGTTCTTCCAAAATATTGGCCAAATGCAATTACATAGATATTTCAAAAGAATAGGAAAATATAATTATTGTCGAGAATTCACTACAAATAGTTATTATCAAGAATTCATTACATATTAAAGGCTAAAAAGTATTGATATACTAACATATTTACAAATAAAATGATGGATGTTATATTTGGTGAGAATATTAGGTATTAACTTCCAAAGTTTATACAATTATGGCTCCAGTTTATTTTAGAGTATAGATTTAACCACATATTATGCAAATTAAAAGGATAGTATACTCAGTGTTTATGTAATTGTACAGTATTTCCTTTAAAATTATGTGAACTATCTATAATTAAATAAATGTTATCTTCAATTACTGTAAAGTCTCATAATCCTTTTGCCTGTGTAAACAAAGACCTATTGTAACACCCTTCTGAGATTTAGCCACTCATGTCAGTTCCACACATTTCCCCCGTCTCTCAGGGGAAAAGACAATGAACTCTGTGAAGATGAGTTATCATATAAACACACTAATCTTCAGTACTTAATGATGACACCAATGCATTCATCCAATATTACAATCAGACTATTTGTCTTTTAAAATTTATGTACCTGCCTTTAATGCTAAAACTATTTCAGATTATTTCCAAATATAAAATGAATTCTTAGTTATTTTTATAATCAAATGATCTATCTTCCATTTGCTCATACATTCCCCATAAGGTCAAAGAAGCAACTACATCTGGATCCAGTTTCATATTATTTGATGTAACTTTTTAAAAAAGTAAAACCAGTTCAATAAAATAATTAATCAAATTAAAGTCCAAGCTTATTGTAAACAGCCGACATGCATAGATGTGACTGTTGAGAATTATCATGTCTGCTCATTTTATTCCCCTTAGTATCGTTTTATTTGAAAATATATTCTTTCCCTTTTTACTATTTTTAAAAATGCCAGCCAAATCAGCTTTTTATTGATTTTACACAAAAACATCATGTTTCAATATATTTGATATTTATTACCTCTAAATTTCCAACATCTGTGGCACACCCACTATCCATGCTCCCTTGGGGGCCTGTCATCTTTCAGAGGCTACTTCTTTATTTCCTAGATTATGGTGGTGGCATTACTCTGCTTTCATAGATTGCTGTTGTTTAACTGGAGCTGTGTTTTTTTCTTGCTTTCTGTGACTAACACAGAAAAAGAGAATACTAGAGGTAAAGTGGGCAAGAATCTATCTTGTCCATTTATTTTGCTTCACAGCTGTGGGATGACATTTAAGTGGCCATCCACAGCTCAGAAGAGAACCAGGAAGAAATCTCAAATCATATTACTTTCAGTTGTACACATAAATTAACGTATGTGTTTGAGTTAAAATTCACCTTCTTGTTTCTGTTCTACATGAATTACTCAAGGTCATTCTTTTTTAACTCTCCACAAAAGATGTTGTGCCTGAGTATCATTTTAGCTCTTTGACAAGCCACCACCTTCCACTGACCTGTGTTTTGCTTTTTGGTCATTGCTCTAAGCAAACACCCTGTAAGCAGTGGGATTGTCATCTTCTCTTCTGTGTCTCCTTAGTGCCATGTATTATCTGTTTCAGCACTCATTAAACTGCCCTTGGTTATGTAGTTGCCTGTCACTCTTTAGAGAAAAAGACAAAACATGTAACTTATGTTCTCCATGCCCCAAGGATACCTTCAACTTATCCTGGAATTGTTTACAGACATAGTGCACAGCCGTGGATTTACATAACTTTCTGGATCCCCAAATCATTTCTCCTTTCCCCTTTTCTACCTCAGAGTTTTGAATCCTGTCCCCTATAGAAAATCAAATAGTTACTTTGTTTTTTCATAAGGCTACTTTTGGAAGTAACCAGAGTACTATTGTTTATTTCCTTAAGCTGAAATTTCTGTATCAGTTCAGAGACTGTAACCCAAGAAAAAGTACAAGCCAGATAGAAGCATAGGGGAGGCTGTGGTGGACTCCTATATTCTGGGAAGTATCATGTTCAACCATGGTATATATATTTTTCACTTTTATTAGTACATGTTTGATGTACATAATGATTACATTTACTGTAGAGCATTGGTACACATACATAACACATTTCAATTATTTTTTTCCCCTTCCCTCCACTCACCTTTTATTTTTCCAGCATCACATTCATTTATCTTAGAAGACTTTATAAGGTTAATTATCATATATACAGACTAAAAACCAGACTAAAAACAGATACAAAAAGAGGCCTAGAGTTGGGAAAGGGGAGAATCATCACTTCCATTGTACATCCATTTTCCAGAATCTCCTAGAACAAGATAAAGGATCAAACAAACATATAAGCTAGTTAGCAGCACAGACTATACAATTTTATTAATCGTTAATCTAGCTTTGGAAAGTCCTTGAAGAGCTGGGTTCTTTAGAAGCTTGCAGTACTTTTATTTATTAATGCATTCATAAAATGAAGACTTAATCTAGAATCTTCACTTACATCTAAATGAATATAAAGGAGATGTTGCTACAATATGCATATATTAGTTTAAATGCAACTATTATTTGTACTTTAGACAGCCATTATTTCCAACAGAGTAATATTTAAAACCCATCTACAGAAAATCAAGTAAGGGCCACCTCAGTATGGTGTTCTAAGAAAATCACTGCTTTATTCTAAGTCATTATTTACAGAAAGAGAAACATTTTTAAAAATGCACTATATTAATCATCTGTCTTAAAAACTAATATTAGGATCTAGACACACCTGACCAATAATTTGGTAATAAATATTAGTTTGGTTATAAAAATTAAGTGTCTCTTATTTGATGAACCAGAAGAGTTTTGGATTCTGAACTTTTCTGGTTCTGAAGTATTTGCGTATATAATGAGATACCTTAAGAAAAAGACCCTACAAATCACCTACAAAGGAAAGCCCATCAGAATCACAGCAGACTTTTCAACACAAACCCTAAGTCAAGGAGAGTCTGTACTGAGGTGTTTCAAGCCCTAAAAGAAAACAACCTCCAACCTAGACTGATGTATCCTGCAAAACTATCTTTCAAAATTGATGGGGAAATAAGATACTTCCATGACAAAGAACACCTGAGAAATTTCATGAACACTAAACTAGTACTCCAAACAACTCTAAGCAGCATCCTAGAAAAAGACAATGAAGGTCACAACACCATGAGGCCCAACAGAGGGAAGCCACCAGGCAAGGCAAGAAATAAACAGCATGGTACGGGTGCTTGTACCTGTACATGATGTATCTTAGTTCTTATTTTTCCCCCCATTACCTGTGTGCCTTCACCCCCTCGACCTTTTCCTATTTACATAGGCTTCCTTTCCCTTTTTTTTTTCTTTTCTCCCAATTTTTCCTTTCCCTTCTTCCCTTTCTTCTTCCCCTCCCTCCACCCTTATACCTTTGGACCTTTTCCTATTTCAAATGATCAATTATTCATTTTAATCATTTTAATCCTTATTTACACTTTCACTTTTTCACACTAGAGAAACTATT
>NW_004624744.1:22303349-22351600 GCF_000247695.1 Heterocephalus glaber
TTGTTGCCAGTTCAGGGAGTCCAGGTGGTTGAGTATCAGATTGTTCCATCTCATTTCCCTTTGGGGTTGCTGTAGGTGATCCAGAAGTCTGTTTTTGAGGCTTGTTTACATATCTTCTAATTTCCCCGGGTGGGGTGGGGGGGTGCTTCTGGGGTACACCCAGCTCACCTTCTCTGCCCTAGGAGCATGGGATGATGGTGGGGGAGCTTCCTTCCGGGTGCTGGGACCGGCTCAGCTTCTCTTGTTTTTTGTCATTTTTCTGAAAACATGTATAAGTTTACTTCTCAACTCACATTTCTCTTATTTCAAGATTTTAAAAATAATCTTTGTTTACTATATTAAATCTACTAACATTTACACAATTCTTCATTATCGTCATCTGTACTGAATACTTTTTATTTAATTGTAGAGTCCTGGTAAGTGTTAACAGTAGAAGTTAAAAAAACACAATGAAAAATGTAGGTAAGCGTAACTCATTTATCACAAACATTCATTTTTCAGGGTCTTTTCATTTACTAAAGACATTAAAATGAACAATTTTACTTGCCAAATTTAAATGTGCTGTGTTAATTGGAAAAGGAGTAAGTGTGTTTAAAATTGCCAAACAGGTAGAGAAACATTAAAATTAAAAAGTTTTTATTCATGTGTCTTCTATAATAGATACTCTTTACCTGAATCATATAAAATATATTCTATTGGCCTTTTTGTATAATTTCCTAGAACTTGGCTAAAATTATGGTAATTTTACATTTGAGTGAGATATAAATGTTAAATTATTTGCAGTAAATACAAACATGAGTATTGACAATATGTAGAAATGATTACGAGTGAGATCCCTGAGTATATTATCTTTGTGTGTGTGTGTCTGTGGGTGTACTTGGGACTGAATGTAAGGCTTTGCACATGCTAGGCAAGAACTATACCACTGAGCTACCTCCTACAGTAGGTCTATAATTATTTCTTTATAATAACCTGAACAATCCACTGTATTATTCTTTGCATTGGTTTCACATAGGAATTCTCAAACCACTTTTATGTTTAATCTTGATGTTGCTGGCCCTTATATAGTGAGAAATCTAAGAAAAAGGTGATTAGGATCAGGTTTTGATTGAGGAGTAAGGCAGGATTTAGGATCATCTGAGATGTTCAAATTGCCATTAATCCTCCTCAGAGTACTCTTTTTCTCTTTGAACACACATATCCCATCATTCTTGTCATTTTATGAAGCAGTTCTGGAAATTCCCTGAGTATCTTTAGTTACCCTTTTGTGGCTGCCTTGATGTCCTGAACCAATTCAAAATATTTACATTTTATGGTCATTTTGATTTTGGATGCTGGTTGCACAATACCAGATTGGATAAATGAGATGGATGAGGGTACACTATTGTAGGTGTAAGACCCTGACTTCTACTGGACTGGACTTGGCAGCAGCATTCACTGTATTTTTTATCATGCCTCATAAAGATATTATTGAAAGGAAACTGCCAGAACCATTTTGGAAAGTGGCAAGAACAATAAGTTGTGCGTTGCAAGTGAGAGAGTGTACTGGGGAGGATTAACAGCAATGTGGTTTTTTTCTGTAATAACTTTTTAAAAGTTTAAACATTCATTATATGTTTTTATAACACTGTGTTTTTAATTTTGTCAAATTCAATTCATTTATTATTTTCTCTTACTGCTTGTGGTTTTTCTGTCATAAGAAAGCTTTGGCTGTATCAAGATAAAAGTAAATTTTTCTATATCTGCTTCTAGAAGTCTTACAAGTAAGTATGTTCAATTTTGAGTTAATTTCTGTGAATGATATGGATAAGGTTTTGACCATTGTTTTTAACCTTATCTCTCTCTCTCTCCTTCTTCTGAATTTCTAGTTGTGTATACATTTGTTAAAATATTTGATATTATTCTACAGGTTATGACACTTCTTATTTTTTACAGTTTTTTTTCTCTGAACATCAGTATGCATAGTTTCTTTTAGTTGGTTTTAAAGTTCATAGTTCTTTTCTTCTTTGGTAGATGATGTTTTAAGTCCATCCATGAATTTTTCCTCTAAGATACTGTATATTTTAATTAAGTGTGTTTGTACTTTTATATCTTGTTTGTATTCTTATGGTCATATTTTCAGTCAAGTATTTGGCCTTGTTTTTTATATTTAAAATAACTGTTTTACAGATCCTTTTCTAATTTCATCATCATCTGATTCATATGTTTTTCCATTGATGAATTCTCTCCTAGGTATGAGTCACAAGTTCATGCTTTTTACTTTTAGCTATTTATTTTTTTGTACATCTAGTAATTTGTGGTTGGATGCTGGTCATTTCATGTGCTACATTGTTGAGTGCTTGAATTTTCTTTCCTACTTTAAAAAGTGTTCAGATTTGTTTGTATTTTTCACACTTCTTTTGAAATTCCTAAGGTGGATCTAGCAGTGTCTTAGTCACTTTCCAGTCACCGAGACAAAAATACCCAATGCCCACAACTTAAAGGAGGAGAGGTTTATTTTAGCTCACAGTTCACTCCATGGTGGGGCTGAGACAACAAGGGAGGGACAACATGGTGGAAGCACCTGGGCAGAGAAGTTGCTTGTCCTACAACAGCCAGGAAGCAGAGAGAGAAGGGAGGTTTAGGGGAGGGAGACCCACCTTCCAGGTGACACCCCTACTGACCAACAGGTTCCAGCCAAGCCCCACCTCCATACTGCATGTTCAGCTATGCACCTAACAGTGGATTGATCCTTTTTGAGTATAGAGCCATCATGATCCAACCACTGTCTATAAGCTTCTGAACACATGAGGCTTTGGGGGACATTGTAGATCTGAACCATGACAGGAAGTTTTTCCATAGAACTTGTTTAGTCAATCTTTTTATGACTAAATGTCATTAAATGTCATAAGCATTTAGTCATCTTCCTCATGGTTACAATTCAAAAATTTCCAAGTACTATTTGACCTTTGGAAATTTTTCAGCTTGTAGGTCTCTGGCAATTGTTCTTTTTTTTGTTTTTTTTGTTTTTTTTGTTTTCCTTATGAAATTTTACCCTAGGCATGCCCAGCTTAGCATTTAGATTAAGACTCAAAGGAACTTCTTGAAGAATTCTGGAATTCTTTATCTGTGTAGTTCAATACTTCCTGTACTCTCATCTGCAAATTCTAGGGGCCTCTGCCTTCCCAAATTCTGCTCTTTGTTTCATCAATTTAGACTACTCTGCTGTAATTTGGATCTCTCCCTTAATCACAAACCAAAACTTGTCTCAAGGAGGAAAACTTGGTGATTTTATAACCTGACTCCTTAGCCACCATTCTCTCAGGCATCAAAATTCTAAACTATTTATTATCCTGATTCCTAAAAACAGTTGGACAATATATATTAGCCATATTATTTTGCTGTTTAATGTCAGAGAGTAAGTTCCATTCCAACTACTCTTTCATAGTAGAAAGTTGTTTTACCCTTACAGTTTTATAGTCATAATTTTTTTACTTTCACCAAAGATAAATACTTGAAGGTTACTTTTTTAGTAACCTTCTTTATTTTACAACTTTGTTTGAGGGTGAGGATAACTTTCTACCCTCTGATTTGGTAATTGAGTTTATGAAATAGAGTGACAGCAGACAGATTAATAGGAGGAAACTATTTTAATTATATATATGTACACATGAAAGTTCCATAAAATGTAAAACTAGAAGGGTCAGATAATAAAAGTTTTTATAACATCTTGAATGACAGAAAGGAATAGGGCCTCAGGGCTTTTGGGGAGAAATAGAAACACATTATCAGAGGATGAGCTAAAGAAATGTGTAGTGAATTAAGATTGTCCTGTTATGGAGATTAAAGTCTATCAGATAATAAAAGCTGTCTGTTTCAGTCTGTGATGACTTCTCCTGTGACACAGTTAATTATCCCAAGATGATGAGGTTCCTAGGGAAAGGGCACACAACCGTTTAGGTCCTTTTTGAAGGATCTATCTTTATATAGATATGGGAACTTCAGAAAAAGCATCTTCCTGAAATTCCAGGGAAGAAGAGGGCTACAAGTCAGGAGGACAGGAAAATGACATATATCAAACAAAGATGTTTTAATCATCATCTTCCTTCTCAGTCTGGACCCCATGGCAATCATCAGTTGTCTACAACTCCCTCAGCCCTCCCAGAAAGAGGCAAGCCCTGACTTAGTTTAATAGCAGAACTCCCCAGGTAAGAGTTGATGCTATACTCCCTTAGCAGTCAACATAGCCCTAGCAAATTAGGGAAAGAAAAGTCAAAGTTACTTTATATAAAGTTACTTTATAAAATAAAATGTGGTTATAAAAATTCAGACATAAACAAATAAAATAGAAGATGAACACTACCACATGGGTTTACATGTGGGATATCTATTAATTACCTGCAAAGAAAGATTATAATAATTAAATCATGAACTTTCATTCCACAATGAAGTTTACATTTACATTAACAATTTGCAATAGATCTTTAGACTCTAGAATATATGTAAATACTAAAAACATGGTAACTTTTCTAACATAACTTCTGAGACATTATCTTCTTTGCTAGCTATCATTATTTAAAGACAAAAACCTTAGTTACAGTATTTTTTAAAGTGTGTAGTTCCTAGATGTTCCTTTCATAGGAAATGACAAGATTCTCAAGCCAGTTTTGTTCACTGAATTGAGAGATATTAGAGCTACAAGAATCCAGATGTTCATCTAACTCCCCATTTTACAGATGAGGAAATTGAAAGCCAGAGAATAGTCGCTCTAAAATCATGATGTAGGAAAATTAAACTCAAAAATGCTTCTTAACTCATCTAGTTAACCTGTACATTCTCTCTACTGGGCAACAAATCCCAATACTAGGAATAGGAGTCATTGTTTGCTTGTGCAGTTGATCAGATTACAGACTGTGTTGTAGTGCTCACCCATCTTTATCATAACATTATATTTTAAAAATCCATAGGACTATAAAAAGAAGGCATGTAAAGCAAAGTAATCTATGCTTCAAGCTGGTCTTAAGTGGAAGTTTACAGAATTGTAACAGCTTTACAAGCACAGCTTTGTGCTCATGAAGAGAGATACCTGTCTCTCAGAGGTTCATCCCTGTCCTGTTTGTACATATTTTTAGAAGATACTGAGGTTAAACATCAGTTTATAAACCTCAAAAAAGAATCTCTGAGAGAAGACTGGTAGCTTCCCCAGGTATTTGCTGAATTTTACCTCTATCTTCACTATGCATATTTTTGCTAATCTTTCAAAGAAAAATGTTACATGGAAATGATGATAATGATATAGGAGAAATATAACTTCTGATCTTTTAGATGTCAAATGTGCTACATTTGTGTTACATCAAGGAATGAAGTTTCAAACCAAAGGAAGAAGTTAGTTTTGTTGGAAATAAGGTGAAAAGAATAGCTCCTGATTTCCAGGAACAGTCCTGAATGGGTGGCCATCAAGGCCCTTTGTCATGGGTAATTTATACAGCAAAGTCACAGCATGGGTACAACGTGGGTCAAACTACAATCAACCTATAGGATTACAAATATAGCCACTTAGCAAATATTGATCCAATAGGGAAATCATAGCAAGGGTATGTGGAAAGAACAGAGGCATTCTTTGGAAGGGATGGGTCCAGATGCTCTGGTCACCTCCTACCTGGGAGACTGATGCCTAGCTGAATTTACTGGACCAGGTGGTGCTAACTATAGTATAATCTCAAGTTACTGTTTATACCTTCATTAGGGAGGCATTCAGGCCTGGCCATTGCACCTTCATCTTGAAGCCCGGCCTTCTTCAGATGCACCTCTGGCCACAATTCTGATGTCTTTATTTTTTGCATGCTGATTTTCTTGAGGGCCCAGTCCCTCTCTGACTGTGTATCTATTTCTATCTAACTTAGCTGCCTATCATAATAACTTGATTTCTGCTTCATTTTTTCTTTCTGGGATAAGAAGCAAGGCTAAATATATGGTCACATCTACCAAGTGACTGGTTTCATATTGAGGTGGGCAAGAGGTGGAAAAAAAAATAGCTATATTTTGTTTGTTTATCTGACATCTGTACTGGACCAGAAGGAATTATTAAGTAGTTGTTGAAAAAATTCATTTTCAGTTACATTAACTCTCATTCCTCTGTACAAAAATTAATTCTTTTAATTAATTTTTAATCACACAATTGCTAATTTGAATGGCAATATTAATGAAGAAACAAGTATATTTTCATCTTTAGAGTGATATTAGGCATTAGAATAGCCCCATTAGGTAAATGTAATTTCGGGCTAGGGATTTAGCTCAGTGGCACTGCATCTACCTCGCAAGCACAAAGCCCTGAGTTTGATTCCCAGTACTGGAAAAAAAAGATAAATATAATTTATGTTTAAGTGCTGTAAATAGGAAAATTATTTATATTTCTGCTATATTCTTTTGCCACTTGACTGCATGTCTCTTTGGTATTAAATACAATACTGGAAGTCAACCACATTACTCATGGTCCATGGCTCACGGGGACTTCTGGGACATGTCTTGGGTTTAGAAATTAATAAATTATAGCATTTTTGAAACAGAAAATCTAATGAGGTGTATCTTGATATTCTGAATAATCCACACTACTTCATCTATGCAAGAAGGATACCATACACAGCCTGCCTAGTTATTAGTCTTTAAACAGCTCCTGAATATGGTTTTAGTAGAAATGAACAATTTCCAGAATAATTTCAAGGGCTGTAAGCATCTCTCTTTCCATGAAAGACCCTAATAAAGAAGATATAACATGGAAAATGTCTAAACAATTAGCAAGAGAATTTAATATCTTGGCCTACTCCAGCAAAAGATGAGCTGGATGTCTTTCCTGGAGTAACATGTTTTAACCTCAACAAACTGCTTTGCTATGGGAAACAGATGAAGTGCTAGACCTAGGTCAACAGCTGAGATAAACTGTGTGGATTCAAACTATTATCACTTTCTTGCAGTAGCTAAAAGTAAAGTAGAACACTTTGCTACTATAAATTATATCCAATTCCATCGCCATCAAAACACTCAATTGTGGAAGGAGAGTTTATATTATTCTCAAGACACCCTGCTACTCTTTCTTTTGCAACAAGAATTCAATGATTTAAAAGTAATAATTATTTTCTGTTTCTAGGCTGATTTACCTCAGTTGGCAATCACTTAACCTAGCTGTTCTTTGAACTGTAAATTAAGGATATTTCACTTGAAAATCCTTAATATCTCTTCCTATTCTCTGTGGCCCTGTGATATTGAATTTCTCCAGCATGTGCGAGCACTAAAGTATCACACACTACATTGTAAGAACAAAAAAGGAAAAGTGAGAGTCTGATGAGAAATAGGTTAAAAATTTCCAAAGATATATAATGGCCTAAAAGTACATGAGATGGTATTCAACATCATTAGTCATCTGGTAAAGATAAACTTCAAACACAGTGTGACACTAATTCACACACACTAGAACAGTTATAGTAAAAAGGATAAACAGTAACAAATATAAGTGAAGATGTGGGGAAATTAAAACTATCATAGATTTCCTTTGAGATCTATAATAGTGCAACCATTTTAGAAAATTGACATCTCCTGTTCCAAGGATAAGTTTGCTATATTTAAAACACACACCTACATAAGAACTTGTACATAACTGTTCATGTCATGATTATTCATAATAGCCCCAAAGGAGAAATAATCCAAATATCTATCAGCTGAAAAATGGATAAACATGGTGTAAAATAGTTTAGAAAAAAATATGAAGGAATGGAAATGAGAGATGTACTCATACATGTTCCAATATGGATGAACCTTGGAAACATTATGCTAAGTCGAAGATATCAAAAGCCCACATACTGTATGATTCCATTTATATAAAATATATAACTTTGTCATGTCTATAAGAACAGAAAGTAATTAGCTTAATAAAGTGGTTATAAAGACAATGTTATGCAGCTTTATTTTAAAGATAATTGTTTTAAGGATAATGTAAAGACCAGAAAATGCCTATAAAATATTTAAAGGAAAAATGGGTACAAAATTTAATTAAAAAATAGTATTAAACAGAATGTAATATATTTTAAAAATAATAGAGATATATAAAATTCTGTTGTCATAATTTTGGAAATTTTTATTGCACAAGAACTAAATACTACTTTAATGTTCTTATATTGATCTGAGGAAAAGTTTCTTATTATGAAGGATTCCAGAATAAAACATGTCCCTAAAATATCGTTCAGCCTTTTTAATAGCATGCAATTGAAAAGTTAGAAATTTTGAGCAATCTGTAATAGAATGAGTGAATGTCTTTTTTCTACTTTACCTTGAGAAATGGTATATATGCAATGTATATTACTTCTACCTGAAGGTTTCAGAAATATGATTGCACCCTATTAAATTAAAATTTCATTTCAACAAATTTCACTGATTACTTACCTGTGAATTCCCAGATACTGCTAGATATTGCAAATATAGGTGACAGAATCACTACCATTAAAGGCTAACAGAGTAAAATACCTATAGATAAGTAACTGTTAGTACATGATGAAATTTTATAAACCTGTACAGATTCAGAAGTTGTAAGAAGGAGATGCAAAACTGTCTTTTATAAGCGCAGAGAGGATTGTCAGTGATTGCTACTCTGAGCAATGAGGTCTCAAAAGAAAAACTAAACTAAATAAAAACAGTATTGAATATGGAATATAGGTATTAGCTGAGAGTGAAGTTCCTGGGTTCAATCCCTAGTACCACAAAAAAGGGCATTTTTTCTTATAAGTGATGTTATAATCATTTCCATTCTATATTTAATGTGCTCTTGAATTCCAAACCCTTTGTCACTTCTCCTCCCTGTACTGCAGTATTCTAAAATAAGTACCTTGTCCTGAACTGTTTGAATACTGTATACTAATGATTTGGGTAAGTGTCTCCTAGAAGGCCATTGTTGAAGGCTTAGTGTTACGGTTTGGATCTAAAGAGTCGCCCAAAAGTCTCAGATGTTCAGAGATAGAATTTTTATAAGGTGATTGGATTATGGGGACTTTATACTCATCAGTGGATTATTCCATTGATGAGCTCATAGCTGAATATGCTATCTGGACTGTGACAGTTTATTGTAGTGTCAACTTGAATAAGATATGCCTAATGGATTAGTTTAGCACCGTTCTGGGTGTTTCTGGATGACTGAGTTACTGAAGAGGGAAGAAGACCCACCTTGGATTTGGGTGGCAGCAACCAATAGGCTTGTAGCCCAGATAGAATAAAAAGGGAAAGCAAAAGGAAGTCCCACATTTGCTTCTTCGGAGGAGCTCCAGTCTTTTCCATCGCCTTTGGACATTCATCTCCAGGCTTCCAACACAGACTCCTCAACCTTCCATCTCGTCCTCTTTCTGATACTGACATGCACCAGATTCTGCAGTGAGCTCCAGGCCTTCAACTTTTGACCGCATCGTCCATAGAAGATCTAAACATCTTAGGATGTGAAGAAGCAGGTGCTAACGTAAATGCTACCTATAGTGTGTAAATTCAAGCCCAGAGGGGCATTAGGACGTAACCTAGGGATTTAGGCAACTAAACACCAGAGAATCAGTGTTTATGGCTTATACTCTGAGCCAGATTATTGACGACTGTATAATCCTATGTATGTACCTTTTTTCATAGATGGAGTAGAAAAATGATGATAGTTGGGGGCAGTGTGCAAGGACTTTCTGGAACCAGCCTGAAGTCAATACAACTTGATCTAGAAAATGAGTTGAGAGCACACCTACTACAATTTTGCCCTTTTAGATGGTTTGTATGTACTTACAAACAAGTTGGTCAGAGTACAGCAGGAGATTAGGGTATGGCAAAGCAGCTAGGCAAACGGGCATAACCCGGCAATCATGGAGACCCAGGACACAGGTAGAACAGATTTGTAGCCCAGCACCCGGTACCAATCAGAGAATCCTGTCTTTGATTTTTCTGGCACAAGATCAAGCAGGTTTTTGACAGGGCAGCCTAGATCGGACGTCAGAATTGGGGTATAAAAGACAGCAGCCTTTAGTTTCATGGTCACTGCCTTCTCTCTTTCTCAGTGGCCTGCCCTCTATGAAAAGCATATCTCCTTTCCTATTTTAATTGACCTACACTCACTTTTCAGAGTAGTTCTTTTCTGAGGATTTCTCCCATCTTTTCATACCTTTAATAAATGTAAAACCTCACTACTTCATTTCCTGCCCAATTCTTTGCTCAGGACAGCAAGACCCTGGAAAGGAAAAGCCAGTACCTCACTAACAAACTCACAATAATTAATCTATACTGTGGACATATGAAAAATGGAATCTGCCCAGTGCTGACAGGATTTTAAAGGGGAAATTTTTTATTTTACATAAAGGATCAGGAACCATGTCACATATTTCTTGGTTGTCTACACATATTTTTAAATGCATAACACTAAATTTTTGAGCCTCATAATACTTTGTCATAAATGTATAGGACTTAAAGGAAAATTAATATATAATTTAGAACAGAAGTGTACAACACAAAAAATACAACATGAAAAACAATCTCTGTAGGAAAGGCAAACCTTTACTTTGACTGTTGTGGTCTTTTGTCAGGACTTACCATTAAACTGGTATAAGGTAGATTAATAGGAGAAAGCACACAGACTTTTACATGTACATGAGGCCTCAAAGAAAAATGAAGGCCTAAAACAAGTAGCAAAATCTCCTGCTTAGGTACTAGGTTGAACAAAGAGAAGAAATTGTCAAAAAAGTTACTAAAATGTATGAGGACTCCAAAGGAGGGTAAAAGTTATTTTAAAACAGTCTTTTTGTCAAGAGTTCTCTTGGGTTCAACTCCGCAATTCTGGAAACAAGTTTCTTTCTCCCTTGGGAAAAGTAGCACATCTTTCATATGGATGCTTTATTTCTTGTTCTTTTTAAATTGTACCTGCTGTTTTTCAATTGTCTTTAGCTCAAAATAGTCCTTACACAAAAGTGAGGTATTTGGGATGGCGTATTCTTTCACCTTCCTATCTCATTTGTAAACTTTTGAAAAAAGGTCTATAAATAATCTTTTACCAGTGGTTTATTACTGATCATATAGTACAATGAGAAGACCATGCAATGGAAGGTCAGGGGGCCTCACTTTTAATTCCAGTTCTGAAAAACAATTTACTTCTGCATGTCTTCGTTGTTTTCCTTACCTATAAAAGCATCATGTTTTATAACCTCGAGAATTTTCTGAGCTCTGTGATTCTGTACTCTTTCAAGATATCAACACTCACTTGGCTTTTTTCTCTAAGATATAAAAGCTTGCTGCTTTACTGTCCTTAGATATTCCTTCGGATATATCAATAGCTTGTCCACAAATACTACATGCCAATCTCCAAACAATTTCTCTTAATTTTCCTAAATTAAAAACTTCTTGTGGTGTATAAAAAAATGTACTTTATTGTGGTACTGGAGATCAAACCCACAAGAGCTTTGACCACTGAACTATACATCTCTAGTCTTTATTATTTCTTATTTTGAGACAGGGTCTCACTAAGTTACCCAAGCTGATCTTGAGCTTGCGATCCTCCTTGCCTGATTCCTGTCTAGCTGGTATTACAGGTGTGTCCAACTCAAAAAAGTATATATCTATATATTTATTTAAAAATATAAATAAAATATATTTAATTTGTCAACAATATTGGGGAGAAAGCTACGTAGATTATTTAATAAATTTTTACATAAATTAAGATATCATAAAGTTCAAAGCAAATTTGCCTTTGATTAAAAAAAAAATCAATCCTGTTAAAGACATAAAGCAAAGAGAAAATTACCATTGCCATTTATTACTAATTTCATATAACTAAGAATATAGGCCAAACATTGCAAAAGTGCTTTCATCAAAAATTTTCAAAGATACCTTCATCTGCTTTCTCTTGATCTTCTGATTGATGCTGCTTCACACACATGTGCTTGGTTTCTAAGCTCCTTTATTAGCTTACATTTAAAATTTATTGTTCTGTAAATGTGGTCTTCAGCTGTTTTGTGGGTCTCAGTGGTCTGCAGGGATTGTGTAAACTTGATGCCAACGAACAGATATCTATATACACCGCAGAGAGTCAATAAATACTGATTGCCCTTCAATAAATTTTGCCTAACTTAAATTTACCTCTTTGGCAAATATGCATAAAGTGCAGGAATTAATAATACAAATCTTATTTACGACTGGAAGTTAGCTCTGCAAACTCTACCAGCTCCTGAGATTATTTTGAAAGGCTGAAAAAAAAAACCTCAAGAGTGTAAAAATATTTTTTCTTTTATTCTGCTCTTTATTTATATTTTGAGTTTCTCATATAAGCGGAACTATATAATATTGAAGCTTGTGTCTCTCATTTATTTTACTTGATATTATGGTGTCGAGGTACATACATTTTCCTATAAATGATGCAAGTTAAAAATTTTTTGAAGGTAAATCTTTAAAATAGAAAAGCTAGTTAAATCTGTAAAATATAAATCTTATATGGATTTCAAATAAGAAAATAGATTGTGGATTAATAGAGGTACACTTCAGGTCTAAATAATAAACTAGAAAGTTCTTTTTGAAAGGCAATTTAAATTTGTAATGGAATAATTTTTTTTAAAGTGAATGTAAAGATATGTACCACACACACAATAGGCTATAAATGTCTTCTTTTCCTTTATTGATCTGTGTTAATGATTTAAACAAATAACCTTGTATTGGAGGACTTTGGGACTGAAAAATGTGTAAATATTTGTATAAATGTGTCTGTGGATGATCTTTTACATATACTTTAAAACAATATTTATTTGAATTTAATAAATATTTATTTATTAAATATTTATTGTGAATTTTATAAATTCTTAACTTTTAGTAATGTTTTTCCCATTTTAGACAAAATGGTAATATACCATTTGTTTAAATCCATTTAAATCCATTTTGCTCATGGGTTGGGTTACTAGAATCCTCTAATGACATTTTAAGTCTGAAACACTGTTACACTATTATGCTACTAAATTTACAATAAACTACAAAGTCATTATTATGATGTCTCATAATTTTCTCCTTTACCACTTGTCTTATATGCAACTAGCTTTACTTTCCAATTATGAATCTATTTTATGAGTATTTAACTTTTATATTGAATTGTCACATTTAACTCAAATAATCACAAGAAATATTGTACAGTGCCAGTTTAATTACTATAAAAGATAATACATACAATTTTTAGTTATTGGTATTATAAAGTGTACCCTTTTTTAAAGGGACAATGCAAAGTTTTTATTGCATTCTTACAGTACTAAAATTACTTTTTAAAGTTCATTTTTAGCAAAGCAATAAAAAATGATTTCACATTTTTCTTGTTTAAATATCCAAATAAAATAAAACTATTAACTTAAAAGGGCAAATACAAATTTTTGTTCTATTTTAAAATATTTTAAAATACAGATGAATAGTTGAATATGGATAATTCCAGAAATCCAATAATATTTGAGCATAAATAAATTAGCTCCAAGCTCAAAGGCAAAAAGGTAAACTAAAATCAACACCAGAAAACCTTACTTAGAAGAGTAACTTCAAATATTTTCAACTTTATTTGGTGTAATTCCCATTGAGAAGTGACTAGGGGCATTAAGAAGAGCACCAGAATTTGAACCTGAATACATGATTGAGTTGTGAAAAAACATTATACTATACAACACTCTTGGGATGTGGAAGGGGGATGTGATTCGAAGTCTCAGTCCTACCACATACTTATAAAAATACTGGGTATATTTCTCGCTAGAACTACCTATTTCTCTAACTCCATATCATTTTTTCTGAAATGCTTTCTGCATGTAGTTTCTGAGACAACACACACTTCTATTGCACTAGCCACATCTCAATTCTCATTGCCCAACTCAAAGACATGCTTTGGATTGTCCAAGCCTTCCTCATGGGTCTCCATCTCTGTTTCTCTTACATTGTATCATATGTGGTCCCAAAGTTTTGACCGTCAGCCATCAGCTAATGACTTTCAAATTTATATCCCTAACTCTAAACTCTTTTAATTTCAGAATCATGTCAACTCCTGTCTTTTAATATCCATGTGGGTAAGTAATTGTCATCTTTAATATCTGTCAAAATAAAAATCTTCATTTTATACTGTAAATTTTCACCCTTCAGTATACCAATAAATATCATAATCCATTGTGGTTTATAAAACAGAAATGTATAGATCACTCCTTTCTTTTACTCATTTCCCAAATTTCACTTTGTCTGTAAATCCTATAAGTTCTACATCCAACTCTGTCTTAAACCCATTACTTTCCTTTGCTTTTTCTACTATTACTTTTGTTCAAACCATTATTTTTTAAAAGACTGCTACAATAACCTTTTCACTGGACTCCCAATTCCTGAATTTAACCCTGTGTAAACAATTGACTGCTTAGTAGCTACCCTCCTTTTAAAATCACTTTAATGATTTTGTATTGTATTTGTGATAAAATGAGAATATATTGGTATAGATTATTGGCCTTATATGAATAACCCCTTTTCTGACCTTCGCCCTCCCTACTCATCCTGTATTTTAGTCTAGTCACACCATCCTATTTTTATAAGCTTTCAGCTTCTGTGGGGACTCGCTCCTACTCATCCCTTGGCTGATTAATTCTAGTTTTTGGTACCTGATCTGACGTCACCACTTCAGAGACCTTCCTTGAATGTGCTATGCAAAGTATTTTTCTGGTTAAGATTTTTCCAAGCATACTCACTTTCTATTTCCTTTATAGAGTTTACCACAATCTATAAAGACCTCAGAGATTTGAGTTTTGATTTTTTGATGAATGAAGACTTTCTTCTCCAAAGTCAAAGTTCTCTGAGGTATCTAACTTTGTATCTGAAGTCAGCTCTTCCATTTTACAAAGAAGTTTCTAGAACATAGTAGGAGTAAATATTCACTCAGCCATTAGAATTTCAATTTATTCATCATTTGAGAAGAAGAAATGTCTATCTCCTGGTAGTGTTTTTGAGAAATTTAAACAATACAGTGTAAGTATTGTCACAGCATCTGGGGTATGCAAATCTCCGGGACTATGATAACCAAACCAAAAATCAAGGAACGCTTTTCAACAACAAACTCAGTGTATTAATTAGTCAGCTTTCCATCACTGGAACAACACACAACTCGAGGAGAGGTTTATTTGGGCCCTTGGTTTCGGAGGATTTAGTCCATGGTTGGCTGGCTCCAATGCAAGAAATGGCATAGCAGAATGGCAGAGGACAGCTGCTCACCTAATGACAGCCAGGAATTAGAGAGAGAGATGAAGGGGCCAGGTTATGCTCCTAGTGACCCATCCCTTCCCGCCAGGTCCCATTTTCTAACAGCAGATTCAGCTATGAACTCATCAATGGATTAATACACCAATATGTAGAGCATCCTCATGATCTAATTGCTTTTCAAAAGCCCCACCCCTAGATACACACAATTTAGGGGGACATTTTAGGTCTAAACCATAATACATAGTGTCCATAGATGGTGGTGCTGTTCTATAGTATAGAAGTGACTGCTTAGCATGCTATGGGTAACAAAACTTTCATTTACATGATTGGAAAAAACAAAAGAAAAATAGTATTTCAAGACACATAAAATTCAAATTTCTCTGTTCATAAAGATTGTGTGGAACACAGACACATTTATATACCTATATTTTATTTATATATTGTTTATGGCTACTTTCTTGTTTATAACAGTAGCTTTGAATAGTTGTAACAGAAACCCTCTGACCTAAAATAGGCTTCCCTGTAAAAATGAATTATATCAACTCATCCTTCTTTCCCTATAATATGTATTGTTTTATCTTTACTTTATGGATATAGAAACTGAACTTAGCTAATGAAATATAAGTTTATTCTAATTACAACAGCCAATCTATCTCCCTATGTCATTTAATTTTCACTGCAATCAAATGAAATAACATTATTTAAAGGTCTCAAAGCTTATAAATGACAGTCAGAATCCAACAGATCTAACTCTAAAAGTACCTATTTCATTTTGTTTCTACTCCCTTTTCATAATTGACTCTTAAGTATAGGTTTATTCAATTTATTTTTCTCATTCATATACATGGGTACCGGTTTCCTGCCAGGTGGTTGTTAACAAAACTTCTAATATTGTTGATAATTTAACTCAGTATATCAAGAACATTATTAAAGGTTTTGAAGTGTTATGGGGAAGCTGATAATTGTTAGTTATGCATCTGCACTAGTCAGCTTTCTCCGTAACACCAAACACCCACAATTTAAAGGAGGAGAGGTTTAATATGCTCCTTGTTTCACTTCATGATTGGCTGGCTCTAAGGCAGAGAGATCACGGCAGAAGGGCATGGCACAGCAAAGGTGCTTATTTCATGGAGGTTGGAAAGCAGAGCAGGGGAAGACTGCCAGAGGGAACAGGCATAGACCCCAAGGCCACATGCCCATGACTCACCAGACATACCTAGAAGTGTGTTCTACCAATCCCTGGAGCAGATCTCAAAACCATCAAGTTGAAACTCCACTGTAAGCACCACAGCATCTGACATAACATAAGGAATGGCCTAAAATCTTCCTCAGAGCCTAACTTGATTTACCTGTAACTCACACTAGCCTATACTGAAGAAGCCTTATCATCTATGATTTTTGCTGGATTAAAGGTTAAAAATTACCTTATGTAGACCACTAGGCACTATGATTTCCAAAGACCTATACAAAGAAGCAGTTGAAAATGGTTTGTTTTGTTTTGTTTTGTTTTTAATATTAGCTTACCTTCTGGAAGCCAAGGAACTGGAATATCTAACTTTTGCTCTTCTCTATTCTCACTCAGTTTAAATTATTTCCATGAAGCTTTTCTGGCCTCTTCTCCCTTATTTGCCCCAGGGAACCATCAGCTTTAAGTCTTCTAAAGTCTTTTCAGGTACATAGCATATCAAGTGAATGTGTTTTTGCAAATCCCTTTTCCTTGCTCAGTTCCACAGAAGCTAATCCATCTTCTCTGCATGTCTCTCATTGTTCCTTTCAGAACAAGGCCTAATATTTAGTGCTTTATAAGTATTTTTTTTGTTTCTTCAATCTCAACCACCCCAACAGTGGTGCCCTCAAACGATGTTTTTGGTTTTTTTGTTTTTTTCAGAATTAGGATATTTTATCACAGCTTAACTATCAGTTTTTGGATAAACACAGAACAAATTGAAACCAACTGAATATAAACAGAAATAAGCTGAGCAATGCTATAAATGTAAACTGAAAGACAGTTTTCAGTGATGCTAGGTAGATGTGGGCATTTTGAGTTATCTCTTCTCAGGAGAAATATACAGATGCTCCTTGACTATGATGGAGCCGTGTTCTGAGAAAACCACAATATTCAAATACTATAAGTTTAAAATGCATTCAATACACCTAACCTACCAAACATCATTGCTTAGTCTATGCTGCCTTGAACATGTTCAGAATATTTAAGTTAGCCAAATTTGGGGAAAATTACATAACACAAAGCCTCTTGTATAATAAAATGTTAAATATATTTTGTAATCACGGTGTACTGAAAGTGAAAAACAGAATGGTTGTATGGTTTTATACTATTGTAAAGTTAAATTATTGTCAAGTTGGGGACTTTCTATATTAAAATTCTTAAACTTAGAGTCTGTGATTTTACTTCGAAATAAGGTCATTGCTGACATAATTAATTGAGATGAGGTCTTACTGGAGGAGGATGTCCCTAATCCATCTTGACTGATGCTCTTATATGAAAGAAGAGAGTCTTGGGTAGACAGAGACACAGAAGGCAAACACTCTATGACAATGAAGGGAGAGACCAGAGTAAAGTAGCTGAAAGAAGAATGTCAAAAATTATCAGTGTTCCACCAGGAAGAGCCAAGAAAAATCACCCTCAGTGGTTTCAGAGGGTACTTGGCTCTCTGAAGCATGACCATCCCAACACCTTAATTTAAGAGATAGTGCCCAGAACCATGAAACAGTTTTATTATTTTATGTCACCTAGTGTGTGATACTAAGGCACACTCTCTTAGGCAGCCCTAAGGCAGTGATGCAGTTGAGATGCATAACTAGGAAAACAAAACAATAGTTATATAAACAGCAGTCTTTAATGCAGCTTATGTTTAATAACAATATTAATATTAATAAAATAACCATCATTGTGAGAAGCCACCCTATGATCAGGTACTGTGCTACATACATTATATCCTTTAACTCTTATAACAGTCCATGGCATTGATATTACTAGAACTGTACAGGTGAATTTTAACCACTGACTGTAGGTGACAGAAAAGAGAAAGACCTGACTTGAATATTTGCTGTTTTCTGCAGTGCAACTTTTCCCAAAGTGGCTCATGGAGAGCCACCTAAGTGATATTAAACAGCTTGTGAAAATCTTGAAATCTTGACACACTCTCCCTAGTCAGTATGATCTGCTCCATCACACTACTGGATATAAACAATCCTATACCATTAATAAGTAAATTAAGTTTGATGTGATTAAATTATTTTCCCAAGAACATCAGGGTGTCAAAGATGACAGCCTGATTGGAAACTAGACACAATAGACAGCAGAGGCAGGCTCTGTTCAGTCACAGCTTCATCCGCAGACTGTGACAGCCCTAAAGAATTGTACTAGCGGGCCACATGGTCTTCTTGTTAGCAGCATCATTTTTGTCACAAACACAGTGGTATGAACATGAATATGTTGAGTTAAATACACTGCTTTTTATGCGATGTTGTATATTGTATCTCACTGTCAAGAAAATTGACTAGCAGAGAAAATTGGTACTGGAGAAGTAAGGTTGTTTCTATGACTGTACCTGGTTCAGAACCCTTTGGAACTGGTTTGTGAGAGGAGTTTGGAAAGGTTTAGAAATGCAGGCTAGAGAAGCTTTAAAGTGGTTTAAGAGGAGCCAGATAGGTGATTCTAGTCAGACATAAGAAGATCAGAATGCTAACAGGAATGCAGACAGTAAGGGCCAGACCCAGAATGTTTCAGTTGGAAACGAGGCCTCCATTGACAGTTGGACTAGAGGCTAAGTGGGTTATACTTTAGCAGAAAATTTGTCTACCTTTTGCCTATATCCAGAGACTTTGCAGGAAACTTAGATTAAGGTCTCTGGACTAATTAATCTGGCAGAGGAAATTTCAAGGCCATCCAACATTCAGGGTGTGACATGGATTCTGTTTGATGCTTTTAGCCAGATTTATAGTGAAAATCAGGGGAAAATGCAAAGCAGACATGTTTTAAAAACTTAAAGCTTGTTCAAAAAGAAAGGGCATGTAAAATTGGGGGCAAAAAAAGAATGATTGCTGCAGAGATTGTTATTATTAGGAAGGAATCAAATACTTTATACAGGGAGAAAGAAGAAGCATTGAAGGAATCTTAAAAGTCAGCAAGACCTCACCCGTGACAGACTCAAGGGTGAACAACTGTGAACCTTTCATTTGAGAAGACAGTCCCTGGGATGCCTATCGAAAGACTGCCTCTAAGGAAGTGGTTGCCTAGGATTCATTTCGCTATGCTCATCTATCCCACCATTCAGAGGCCACTGTTGTCATGTTCCAAACGGATCTAGCTAATTCTTGAGGTGGGAGCCAACCTTGGTGTGGTCCACAGAGTGCTATTTTATTGGCAAGCAGAATTCAAGAATTGTGGGGTCTGAAAGGCTCCCCACCAAGATTTCAAAGAAAAGCATGGTAGACCAGGTGAAGAACCCCTGAGAGGGCAGTGGATGAAGCTGTAAACATGAAGCCAAAGATGAGTGGAGACCCCAGGAAGTCATTTATACCAGAAAAGCTGTAGGCTGTGAATGGAGCCAGACTAAGAGAGAAGCCATGTGGGCTGCCCAAGCTCCTTAGAACTCATATTTTACCACATGTGTCCTGGAAGCAAGCTATGGAGCTATAGGACTCAATGTCTGCTCTTTCAGTCTTGCTTTGGTCCAATTTATTTCTATACCCCTACTTCTCCTCCTTTACAGTAGGAATGCTTATTTTGTGCCATTGTGCATTGGGATTATGTAACTTGCTTCTGATAATTACAGAGATTCACAACAAAGAGTTTCTCTTGAGTCTCAGAAGCAATTTGAACTTTTGAATAATGGTGGAACTGCTGAGAATTTGGGGAAGGGATTATTGCATTTCTGGTTGTACAGAGGATGGTTGAATTATTTCAAGTGGAATTATGAAGTCACTGTTTTATTTATCTGGACATTAAGTAGATTTAAAAAGATGTGTTTAGGTAGCCAAATGAAAAGGGATGGGATTTGGCAGTTAGGGTGGAATTTCTACTTGATTAGCTTTAGGATTTATCACTGGGGTTTGGTGGAGCACACTTCTAGGTGTGTCTGAGTAGGTTATGGAGGTGTGGTATTGGAGTCTTTGTCTGTCCCTTGCCTCTTCCTCTCTGGCATCTTCCCTTGCTCTGCTTCCTAGTCACCCTGAACTAAATAGTTTTATGCCACCATGACCTTCTACCATATCTCTGCTTTGTAACTAGCCAACTGATCATAGACTGAAACCATGAGCAAATTAAACCTCTTTACCTTTAAACTATGGGCATTGGGTATTGTGTAACAGTAAAAACAAAACTTACTAATACGTAAGAAAAATACAAAAAATTTAGAATAACCTATTTCAATAAAAAAAGAAAATGCAGATCTATTGCTGAACATCAGCAATATACTACACTCAGAAGGGCTGGCAAAGCCATATTCTTAAGAAGCAGCTCCCATGGTTCTCACAAGATTTCAGCTCTGTCCTAATTTCCATATTCTGTCTTTATAAACTTCCTAGAGTTGACAGCTTATTATATCATATAACCATGGTGCTATGCCACATTAAAGCAGATGCCACTCCAAATCACCAGCACCAAAGTGGTATGATAGTATCCTTTGCAAACTTCTCTCTATGGCTTCTGCCCATATGGTGGAGTGAGTTTGGCTGGATAATGAATTTACTCATCATAACCTCCACTACCCATCTTTCTCACCGAAGATATACTAAATAAAAATGTTGTGACTGAACACTGCTTCAAGCTAAGTCTCAAGCTCTCCTGCCACTCAATTGCAGTCCCTAAGGAATCTTTTCAACTATTAATGGAATTTCTGGAACAACTATTGACCCTTGATTTAGTATTGGCCCTGTATTTCAGATAGGAAAATATTGCTACATTATAAAACTTCATTATCTATGGATTCTGACTCTGGCTAGTATAAAAATTATAATAGCATCAAATCATTTATTCTAACTTAATGACAAGGATTTGGCAAACAACAGCAAAACAGTACAGCAGAAATTTTTCAGAAGAAAGTACCTGTTTTAATCTTCATTGAATCTCTACAACAAAATACCAGAGACTGAATTAATTTATAAAGAACAGAAGTTTGTTTCTCAGTGTCCAAGATCAAGGTGCAGTTTGGTCTGGTGAGGGCTTTCTTGTTTCATCCTCACATGACAGAACCAGAAGAGCAAGTTAGAATGCTGTGTGAAGACTCTTTAAGAGGGCCTTAATCTCATTCATGAGGGAGCAATGCTCTAGCTCTGACCATTCCTTCAATGCCCCACAACTTTCTAATACAGGACTCTCTCATTGCCAACACCTGAGTTCTGGAGGGAACATGCTCAAACCATAGCAGCTTCATTTCTTTTTATTTCAGAAGAAATTCTGGTGCAAAGATTTAACATGCATTTGCCATGTATACTTCGAACTGTGATCTATCTATCACTACATTTTGTTTCTAAATTTAATGATGGAAATAAAATAAGAGCTTAGAGAATTAGTGTCAAGTTATATATATATGGTTCACTTTTTTCCAGTTCAGTTGGATTCAGCAAGAAGTCTAAAAGAACCCCACCACAAATCATTAGGAGAATAAGTGGATTGAAAATCTTCAGGTTTTAATGGCTAGTAGGAACAATTGCTTGGCTTCAAAAATGCAAATTTCTAACTTCATCTGATGGAGATTAAGATCTCAGAGCTGTCAATGCCAATTAAAGAGAGAAAAAAACCTTAACTGTATGACTGTGAAAAGGAGAAGGCTGAGCAGGGTTCACAGGTTTACTGTAGTTTGTTTAGAAAGATCAAATGACGACGCCCCTAACCATTCTAAGTAACAAGGAAAATATAATAACGTGATTCTCCTTTTGTTATAAAAGCTAACTGATCTAATGGTTCTCTACATAGCAAGCCCAAGCATTGGACCCATGAAGATAAACAGAGCCAGCTGGACTTGCAGAAAATGCCTGGCAGTCTTTCATAGAAGCACTGGAGCTCACTTTCCCTACTTCTTTTCTTTCCAGGATTTTGTGTTTTATAATTAAATGTATGCTTTTGTTGGTTTTTCCTTCTCTGTTTCCCTCCTTACAGCAAATCTACTTCAGTCATTTTTGCAACTCTAAAATTATTTGTAAAGTCACATGTCATGAAATAAATAAATGAAAAATCTAAGATTTCCAACAATAATAATCTAGATAATGAAAATGTCTTTTTTATGCTTTGGTGGGAACTTTCTTATTTCTTCTCAAATGTTTATAGCAACTATTTATAAAACCCAAGAATTATGCTTTGTCTCACTGTGCTTACAAACAACCTATGTGACAGATATACCTTTTTTCAATTTTACTAATAAACTAAAGCCTGTGCTCCTAAAACTTTCTGTATTATTTATTCCATAGTTAACAACAAGATTTGGGCATCATTTTATTGTTTATTTGCTTGTTTTGCAGCGCTGGGGATCAAATCCACAGCCTCACACATGCTAGGCAAACACTCTGGCACTGAGCTATGGCTTAGCCCATTGGGCAACATTTTGAAAAGTTTTCCCTCTAGAATTAAGTAGTGGCTTTGTCCTTCACTAGTATATGACCTCAAACAAGTTAACCCTCTATGTTTTTTTTTTTTCACTATAAATATGGGACAGTAAGTGCCTAACCTATGAGTATTTCAATTAAGAGAAATACAAAACATTTTAAAGACTGTGCCTGGTACTGGCATAAAGTAAGTGCTAATACATGGAGTTATTCCTATATAGTATCTAAGTTTCCAACTAAAAATTTCCCATTTTTAGATATATTTTCCTCTTTCTGAAACTTGGAAAGGATAGGAATTCTTACTCAACAATGCCTTATTTGTTGCCAGAAGAACTGACACTGTATTTGTGAAAAGTCATAAAAGAATTTTGCTCAGCAATATAGCAGACTGAAAGAAGAGCCAGGAAAACATAGCCATCTTGAGCCCTTTACAGAAAAATTCACCAATTTTCCTCATTCTTGAAACTCAGGCATTCAAGACCATTCAACTCTTATTTTCAGAAATAAGTAGTACTTTTGTATTCAGTTAGAGGAACAAAACAGCTATCAAGTTATATTACCATATCAAATAGCAAGATGCACAATGACCATATAGGAATAACAATTAGCCTTTGTATGAAGTGTACAGGTTACCACTGAAGATTAGGCTGGCTCCAAAGACTCATGGACTCAGAAGGATTAGTTCATTGTTTTGGCATCAGGTTGTCATAAAAGCACCTGGTAATGTATAGCATTTCATTAAATGCTACAAAATATTTGGTGGTTGATTTCTTTGAATATCATTGAGGAGTCTGGCCCACCCAGGAAAAGCATGCCATCTCTTGGTGTTGAGGAGGGGCCTCCCAGGTTAACCTTGGCATGACTTTGGTTTAAATCCAACCATCTCTGAAAACAAGCCAAGTTCTGTTCTCACACAAAAGAGATATCTATGGGCAACAGAAGGGCTAGTATGAGAAAACAAAAGAGAATGAACAACTTGGGAAAGAAGCTATACATTACCAAACTGCTTATAATAAAACAAAAGTCTTAGGGCCAGGGATTTAGCTCAGTGGTGATACCACCTGCCTCACAAGCGCAAGGTCCCGAGTTCAATCCCCGATACCAAAAACAAAACAAAACAAAAACAAAACAAAAGTCTTGATGTTCAGTGACCTGCAGTCCTTTGACAGCAGCTGCCCAGACAGCTGATATCATACTCATATTTTTTGTTGATGTAAGAAGCCAGATCTTGATTTGCTCTTTAAAATATCTAGCTTGACATGTTCCTTCCATAAACTATGATTTCCATTTTGTTTTTTAATTAAGTGGATTTCTTATAATTCCCTTTCCAACATTATCCCAATTTGATGAATTATGAAGTCTCACTTGAAGTTCTGAGCAAAGAGAATGTGTTTGAAAAGTTTAGTTGTCTACAAAATTATGATCAATCCCCTTTCATGCTTACCAGCAATGTATATGCTTTTAAAATCATGTTTAGCCTAGGGCCATATGGATAAAGCTTTGTGTATACATAGGAGTATTTTATCTTTTACTTTTGTTTGAGATAATTTAAATACTTACTGCAAATCCACATTTAGAAAGTAAATAGCATTAACGTGGTCTTTAGCTGACACTCTTACATTCAAAATACCTTTTACTGAATATTCTTAAATGAAACAAGCTTGACGCTCACTTGATTTTTCTAGGAAGATTACTATAGCATGTAAAGTTTCCTTACTATTCCTAGTCAATTATTCTTAATTTCTTTCATCAGTTAAGATTATCTATAAGGACACCTGATTTAAATGAGTCAGTAGCTTCTCTGATATTCATTTTTGTTAGCCAAAAGATATAGACATTACTTGCTGGTCAAATGTATAGTGCCTGTGACTTACAATTAAACTTCTCCCTCATTTGTTTATAGAAGTCAAAACAATGCAGTTTCATCTCTCTGTAATTGACAAAAAGATATGTTATTTTCCTACCATCAAGCAATATGAATATTTAACTTTTGGAGCCCTCATGTAGAGGCCAATTCTCACACCTTTTAAAACTTTTGCTTAGGGACTAAAAAATGAAGTTTGCATGCAATTTGATTTGTCTAAAAGTGATTACTCATTTGTTTTGAGAAAGCTACCCAATTTAATGCTTTAAAATATTTAAATATAGATTTTTAAAATGCACATTTTTATGCAGGAGAGTCACCATTATCTTGAATGTATGTCTTTCAGAATGAGAAGTTTGGTCTTTTCTTTGGTAATGAAAATTATTATATACAATTGAAAGACAACTGTATCATAAAGGTGAGGTATTGCCTCGTATGGTCTTGGGTAGAGATTGGAAAATGGATAAGAAATGTTTCCTGGGTTTAAATCCATAGATCTCAAATGTGACTATTAATTAAAATCTTCTGGGAACTTACAAAACACCTCAAATCTGGGCTGTAGCTCTGCAGTTTGAATCGTGGGTCTGATGGCATAAACTATCTTGATATCTAGATACTGAAGAATTGTAGCTATATCCAGCCTGATGAACTACTGCCAGGCTAAGGGAACTGAAGTCAGTTTTCCACTTGACTCACCAATTGTGCCTGAGAGGTAAGAGCCAGCACTCCAAATTCTGATTAATTTTTCATCCATCCACTCATCTCCAGAAACTCCAAACTACTACCAGCTTCAAGTGGTAGAGAGGCTATTGTTTCACAAAGCAAGGAAAACCCCACCCTGACTTCATCCTACATCAAAATTAGTCTATTATTGAATAAAACTTTAAGAAAATTCCCTAGAGATAGTAAAAAGGGTGGTAGCCAAAAGAAGTCCTAAGGCACTAGGGAAAGAGTCCATGGAAGCCCTGATAGGAAATGAAGACAGAGGATCAAATATTAAATAAGTAACCAAGTAAATAAATAGATATGATGGTTGATCAAAGATGAAATGTTTCTGCTCTCCCCACACCCCTTCTTGTTGTTCATAAGATTTTGGCTAGGGATGAGGGTAGAATGGGGAAAAGAATAGTCAGGGTCATTTACCAACATATGCTTGTTCATTGATCTTACTGTTTTGATTAAAAATTGTTGTACTATTTCTCACACCAGAGAGACTATTCGGTATTTATACATGTGTGTCCTATTTATTTCACTTAAGAGTTATCACCTCAATGTGCATCCACTTAGCTATAAATGTCTCTAATTTCTCATTTTTTATGGCTGAGAAACTGAAAGTGTAAATAAGGACTAAATGTATAATAGGTAATGTGAAATAGGAAGAAAAGGGGCAAAGGGGAAGGAAGTGGGAGGGCCAGGGGAAAGTGTAGAAGGGAATGGGATTACTATGAGCAAATGGAAAAATAGGAACAAAATCTTCATAAGTATGGAGGAATGGAGGGGTTGAAGAGAGGGCTGGGCAAGGGTGAAAAATAAGAACCAAGAGAGACTATGTAAAGGTGCAAATTTCCAATGATGAATGTCATTATATTGTATACCTAAAATGTACCAGGGATTAGAATGAATAATCGATAATGCAAAATAGGAAGTAAAGGTCCAAAGGGGTAGAGGTAGTGGGAGAGGCAGGGGAAAGGAAAGAAGGGAAAGGAAAAATGATGAGAAATGGAAAAAATGGAAATAAAGTCTTTGTAAACAGGGAAGGGGGAAAGAGATGAAGAGAGGGATAGGAAAGGGGAAAAAATAAGAACCAAGATGCATCATGTAAAGGTACAATTCCCAATGAGAAATGCAATTGTGCTGTATACCTACAATGTACCAATAAAAGAATTTAAGAAAAAAAATTTGTTTTACTGTAGTCTAGAATTTTGAAATATACAGAAGTTTATTTTCAGTTCTGGTTTTTAGAAGAATAACTTTCATTTCACTTGAGATATGCAACACCAACTATATTTTTCTCCACTAGTATTTAAAATTTAGAGTAATGTATTTTGATTTTCATTTGTGTCCTCAGTGTGACTACTCAGAAGGTCTTTGTAAGATCTAAAATAGAGAAAGTGACCTTGTTGAGTGAGGTAGTCAGTAGTAATTACACAGGCAACATCAAATGCTGGGTTAATTTTTTAAAGGTTGATTTATAACCATAGGTTAAAATCTGGTGAAGCTAGGCAAGTAGGGTCATCACATCCCTCAAACATTTTCCATTTCCTTGAGGGTGGATGGAGAGAGATGGGATGGGCCTGGACATAGCAAAATACACATAGTTCTAGAAAATAGAAGAGAGTGACTTTCTTCCCCAATGCTGCAAACCTCTCTCAATCCTCTGTAGTGACACAATGAATTATGATTTTTTAAGGGAGCAATGAGTGGTAGCAGCTGAAACACCTAAACGATGTAGAATAGCATTGGAACAAGGAAATTGAACAGCAATAGTTTGTTTAAATACCTCTTTCCTGCCCTCTACCCTACAGAGAAATCCATGTTCCAAGAACCTTTCTTTTTTCTGGAATTTGAAATGTTTCCTCATAATCCCCAGGGAGGCCATATTATTATTACTGTATTAACATTATTTACATTCATGATTTTTTTTTTTGCCCTCCTTGAAGCTCAAGGTGATTTAGTAACTTTAAATTAGCCAAAGCTAATAATCCAAAATGCCAACATGAAGACATGGTAGTAACTCTGGTGTTTCTAGATCCTGAGGAAATTCGTGTACATGGGCAATTAAATTTTCTTTACCCTTGAAATTTGGAGGGGCTGTGGAGAATTGTAAAGGTCTTTCATTCTTTTATGGTTCTGGCTCTAATAGTATCTGTAACCCTTACTGTGTAGTTCTTATCAGCATTAGACTCTGCATAGAAAACCACCTTCATTTTCAGAGTCTTGGTGACCCACAAAGCATTCAGACCAGTGATGCTCTGCTTAATTGTAAGACAAGGTAATGTTCCTGTCTCTTCTCATTGATAGCTAGCAGAGAAGCTTGAAATGGTAGTGTTAAAATCGGAACTGGCAGTAGGTAATGTGGCAGAAAATGGAACTATTGCAATGGGGGGAAAGAGAACTCAGTATAAAACTAGGTTCAGCTAAAAAGACAAGAACAAGTGGGAATTGATAACCCAGGATCAGGTTATGGGAGTAGGAGTCAGTGGATAGGACAACTCCTAACAGGAGACATCAGTTACAGAGGAAAATCTGGATAAATTGAGTTAACAAGATTCTTGCTGGAGGCAAGTCAGGGAGCTCAGATATTAGGGGGTGCCTTGGATTTGGGTTGAGAGGGATGGGGAATTTGATTAAATATTTAGGAAAAACAGATATCAAGAATAGAGGATTCTCACAAAATTTCATTTGGAACAAGAAGAGACCTAGAATAGCAAAAGCAATTCTAGCCAACAGAGACATAGCAGGTGTTATCACAACCCCCAACTTGAAACTATACTACAAAGCTACTGTGATAAAAACAGCATGGTACTGGCAAAGAAACAGAGTGGAGGACCAGTGGAACTGATTAAAAGATGTAGAAAGAACTCTAGACACACTCAGCCACCTCATCTTAAACCAAAGAGCCAAAACCCTCACTGGAGGAAAGATAGCCTCTAACAAATGGTGCTGGAAAAACTAGATTTCAACCTGCCAAAGATTAAAACTAGACCTATATCTCTCACCATGCACTAAAACAAAATTGAAATGGATTAAAGATCTAAATATTAAAACAGAAACACTGCACAGGCTGGAACAGAGGTTAGGTAGAACTCTTGAAGACATTGGTGTAGGAAAAGATTTCATGAACAAAATCTCAGTTGCCTGTGAAATAGCACAAACAATCAACAAGTGGGATCTCTTCTTATTAAAAGGCTTCTGCATAGCAAGAGAAAACACCAACAGTGTGAAGAGACAACCCACAATGTGGGAAAAAATTTACACCAGCTGTCCCTCAGACAAAGGCCTACTATCTCAAATCTATAAAGAACTTAAAAAAATCAGACCTCCCAAATTTGAAGACCCAATCCAAAAATGGGCATCTGAAATGAACAGAAATTTCTCACACAAAGAAGTAGAAATAGCAAATAAACACATGAAAAAGTGTTCAACATCACTGGTCATTCGAGAGATGCAAATGTAAACAATGCTGAGATTACACCTCATCCCAGAAATGGGTGCTATCATGAAATCAACCAATTACAAATGCTGGTGGGGCTGTGGAGAAAGAGGAACCCTACTCCACTGCTGGTGGGATGTAGACTGGTGCAACTACTGTGGAAATCAGTATGAAGTTACCTCAGAGAACTAGAACTGAAAGTCCCATTTGACCCAGCTATTCCCCTGCTGGATATCTTCCCCAAAGAATTAAAAGAATCATACCACAGTGACATATGTGCACCCATGTTCATACCAGTGCAATTTATAATAGCCAAAACTTGGAAGCAGCCCAGTTTCCCATCAACTGGAGACTGGATAAAGAAAATAGTTTTTTTATAAAATGGAGTACTATTCAGCCATAAAAAATGAGAAATTAGAGACATTTATTGCTAAATGGATGCACATTGAGGTGATACTCTTAAGTGAAATAAATAGGACACACATTTATAAATACTGAATAGTTACTCTAGTGTGAGAAACTAAAAGTATAATTAAGGACTAAAAGGTATAATAGGTAATGTGAAATAGGAATAAAAGGGGCAAAGGGGAAGGGGAAGTGGGAGGGCTGGGGAAAGGGAAGAAGGAAATGGAATCAATATGAGAAAATGTAAAAATGGAAACAAATTCTTTGTAAATAGGAAGGAATGGAGGGGTTGAATGGAGGGAAGGGGAATGGGGAAAAAATAAGAACCAAGATAGATTGTGTAAAGCTGCAAATTTCAATAAAAAAAAGAGTAGAGGAGTCTCTCTAAACTGGCTCAGAATGATTCTTATTGGAAATGTGAGATGGAGACTCAATAAGGATAGACATGAAAGCCCATGTTCCAGGCCCAGTTGAAAAGAGGGCACAAGGGAGCTAAGATTGGGCCAAGGGCAAAGTCTTTTTTAGTGGGTAGGATCCAGACAGGACCCAGGGAAATTGCATGTTAGTTCTCTCCAAGTGGGGAAGCTGATGCCTCAGACACATGACTTGAGCTCTTTCACTGTCATTCTCGTGGTTACTCATCCAACAAAAGTACTCCTAAAATGCTCTACCTTCCCTGTTTCCCTACCTACGTCCATAGCATTTCTCAATTATCATTCACCTCTTATTTTGCCAACCTACTTAGTCTTATTTTTCCCACCTGACACTATTCCTCCAAAAAAAGGGAACATTTGTCAAGGGAAATAGTGATAAACTTGATTCAGCCTTGGAAATAAACCTTGTTCTCCAATTTAGATTTCCTAAAATTTTAATCCCAATCTGGTCCTGAGGATAGTTTTCAAACTGTTTAGAGCTTATAGGAAAACAAGAGTATGATTATTTGGCACTTATCAAAATAAAAAAATGACTATAGAACCACATTTTTTGTTTTGTTTTGTTTTTTTCAAGAGAGTCTGCCTAAATTGCCAAGGTTGAGCTTCAACTTGTGAATGTTAGCATTACAGGTGTGCCTCACCATGCATGGCTTACCGAAGATCTTTGTTGACCTTCTTTCCTTTAGCTGCTTCTTTCCTTGTGAAAATTGAGCCCAATTCTCAGAAGAATTGTTTGACAGATTATAGTGTGAATTCAAAGGGCTCAAGTGTTGACCTAAGAGTAGAAATATTCTTGTCTCCTATCATAGCATCAAAAGACACAGAGAGAGAGAGAGAGAGAATCTAACATATTAATAAATATTATTTTCATACCCTAATATTTCTCTGGCAGTATAGAGTGAAACTTATTTTGAAAATTCTATTTTACATTGTTTACATTTACTCTATTTTATATAGTACCGTTCAAACACTACCAGCAATGAAATGTTTCACAAATGACCTAAAAGAATGCTTGAAGAAATATCAGATTCCTAGAGGAAAAGTGGATTGTCAAAGTAAAATCAAGTAAATGCCTAAGATCTTTTGTTTTAGGTTTTCAAAATGTCATCTACACATTATCCCAAATATCTTTGAAGATTTGCAATTGGTGATTCCATTTTTAATTCTTCTCTTCCTTATTTGTGAAAAATGTAGAAATAGCAATATCACCAAGAGGAAGAAATTTCAAATGCAACAGAGGAATTGTAGAGAATGTCTGCCTCTTGGCCGTAATTTAGCTTTAAACTCTGCCACCCAGGTTAGCAAAGCATCACTGTTATTCTGCAATTTTTGCATTTGGAAACTTCAAGAAAAAAGCTTTATATTTGTAAAGTTGAGCATGTTAACAGGAAACAGGAGTTCAGTCACTAGAAAAGCACTTTTTTCTGACACAAATTTTGCCTTTGTGCTTTGATTGACAGCCACCCCACTGTCTATAAACAATCTACCCATTGCCCCAAATCACCATTCAGTTCCTGCATCCAACATTTAAACATTGAGTGGTTTTCCGCTCAATAAAATTCCTTTTCATTTCGCCCTAGGTTGCCATGTCTCTTCAAACAGAGACAGAAAAGCCGTGGTCTGTGTCAGACAGATTTTAATTTTCAGTCCTCATCCATTTGGGGGAACTAGACACAGGCAAACAAACCCTACCCTAAAGCCTAGCAACCTGTAGTTTAAACAGCCAATGCATCTGAGTCCCGGGATGAGGGCCTGGACCTGTTCACACACGAATAAAGAAGATTAAGATTTCCTTTCAAAGACGTGAAGCCTTTTTGACAGCCAGTGTCAACAGCGCTGTCTGCCTCAGTGTGAGCCAGTCCCCTAGTACAGATTCCCACAGGGAGGTCCTGCTGATTAGCATGCGCCACACTGCCATTCCATGTCGGTATTTAATGGAAGAATAAGGGTGTAAAGTTTTGTAAACTCTTACTCACAAAGAAAGGATAACTTACAGAAATTGTTGAAAGAAAATGCCAGTGAACATGAACACCTATAGGGAGCATTTAAAAAGTGTGGGATAGAACAAGAAAATGAGGAAGAGCAGTGATTTCTATTATCTAATCACAGAGAAGTTAACAAAAAGCTTTGTAGTTAAAAAAAAATACATGTTTTCAAATCTCCCCAAGACAGCTCTGCTCTGAGGGAGGGATAAAAAAAGCATAACTTGTATTTCTAAATAGGCGTATAAACTTCTATTAGAGAATAGGCATTTATTCTGAAAACATTTGACAAATATTATTTGCCTTTACAATTCAAGGAGGACAATATTTTAAATTTTCTTAAATCCAACTTCTTTGTACATAGGTACTTGGTAATATTAAATGAAATGGGGACTAGGGCTTTCTTAAATACTGACTTTTATATTATATTGTACATGCTAAGTAAGTGCTAAAAAGAAACAAAGAGTGCTGTATCTACAAATGTCAGTTTCAGTAATTATCCCACTTCAATGACAAGGTCAAACAGTTAAACATGCTAAATATAGACCATTTTTACTTTGAAATCATGTACTTCTATTAATTTAAATGTACAGAATTATTTTGAATGGGTTAGAATAGCTGAGTTATACCTATTTATAAGAACATAGCTGTTTTTGATTATGTGATAAATGTTTATTCAATTTGATGTCAAATGTTTATTCTTCAAGGTTGAATAAGAATGTAAACCAAAATGTGCAACTCTCCTGGATGAATGCCATATTTCATCACTAATGGCACGTATACCTTGAGTTGCTTCTCCAGAGGTGGTGGAAAAATTCCCACTGATCTATCCATTTTCATTCCTTTATTAAATATTTATTTATTTATTGAGCACCTGTTCTATGGCAGAGTTGGAAATTAGAAATGAGAACAGAGGCTGTAGTGTCTTGGAGCCAGGCCCCATAGATGTGCAAAAGCCAATTGTGTACACCTCTTCCCAATTCAGACTGTGTTCATTGCTATCAAGTTAGTAACTTGAAATCTGCTAAAGTGGGAGTATTTGTGCCATGAAAATCAATGACACTACATAACTGGGTTGTTTTCTTTCAGTAAGTTGTTAAACATTTTATAGTATTTCACTGGATAGACAGGTGTAGGTAGATGATCAGATTCCTGCTTTCCTAGGTCTAACATCCAGGTTTTGTCTAATTAACTTTGCAAACTATGTTTCCAGAGACTATAGTACACTTGCGGTAATAGAATGAGAAGAAACTACAAAGAGATTGAGTCTAAAGTTTTGCTTTCTGGGATCTTTGCAGACCTGTTACAAGGCAAGAATATAAGAAGAAAAATCAAGATGCAAAACTCGCATAGTGGAATGTCATCAGAGCCACATATATGTGAGTTGCTTCTACAGGAGTCTGGAAAGCTTTTCACTGATCTATCCATTTCAGATAAGCCAACATTACAACTAGATAAGATGGCAGGAACTAGGAACAAAATCTACACCAAGAGTCCCCAAGGCCAAGGTAAGGCCTAAGCTAAAGTGAATTTCTCAGTGTGGAATACCATTATAGGGAGAAGGAACATCAAGTCTAAGCTATCAGAAAATGTGGCTTTGAAAAGTTAAGGTCTAGATGTACATTATTAGGAAAATACTCTTTGATTATTATATTCTGTCATGTTTAATACATACATTGGCTGCCAATTAAACACTTGCTATCATTTTCCTGGTGGAAAGAGCTGATCTTGTAGAGTGGCTCTCAAACTTGAACCTGCATTAGAACCACCTGGAAGTCTTGGTAAAGCACAAATTGCAGGGGCTCAGCCTCAGACACTTTGATTTATAGGTATGGTATGGGAACAACAAGCTATATTTCTAACAAGCTATAGGTGAGAATAAAGCCTCAGGTTAAGGGAGGACACTTTGAGAACCACCAGTCTAGGATAGAATCAAACATCCCAACTTTATCTATTTCAGAAGAACAATTAATCACACTCCTTGGAGCATGAATTGTCTCTCTCTTTTTTTTTTTTGGTACCGGAGATTGAACTGGAGTCCTTGTGCTTGCGCAGCAGGCAGTGAAACCACTGAGCTAAATCCCCAGCCCCCATGAATTGTCTCTTCATCACACAGAGGACTCATCAATGGTTGTAAAATGCTCTGCAATTCCGTGGGAGTTTTAGAAATAGTTAATCGTTGCAAAGAAATATGTTTCTTCTTCATCACCATTTGGTCTTCATAGAGAGATGCTATTTTGAGGAACATCTGTGGAATCTTTTGAACTTGACATACTCAGATAATTATCTAGAACAAACAGACACTTGTGCACTATATAAAATATAGCTATTCACACACACACACACACACACACACACACACACAGAATATTTTACTGAAAAAGCAGTGACCACGACCTACATTCTTGTGCATGTTCATCACCCATTAGTGTCTGCAGGAAGGGGACCATATGTGAAGTCAAGCAATCAGATCTACTGCTCTAGTCAGACTCCTAGCACTACATTTTAATGCCAACTATGAGAGTATAACAATCACCTCTAGTCATTGCAACACAGACTATTTTAAAAGTATATTGATGACTAGAAAATGATAAGGAAATATCATTCCATGACCAGAAAATTAAAATTTACCATGATTATGTGAAAGAACATAGAGGGCAACCTCTGCTAATGTGAGCTTTATATCTTTCCCTTACTCATTGTTTCAGCCAATTCATCTCAGTGATCACAGCAGTGGGCCTCAGATAAGTGTGACCTTATTTGTAAGGGGAAAATATGACAATGAATGCTGATTAATTTACATGTCTATCATTATGTCCCAAATATAAAAAAGCTGCCTCTTACTTCATAATTATAACTGATTCTTTTGGACTTTCAAGATCTACTCATCTTTAGGAGCCATCGTTCTCTCTACTTTCAAATTAGATGCCCTCTGAGAGGTCATACCTTAAGGTGAACACAGTTTAAAGGTAAACATAGCCTGCTTCATAGAGCTAGAACTTCTGCACCCAAACAGTCTGTACCTCTACGGATTTGTGACCACAAATCACACATTAATTTTTCCCCCAAATAAACACACTTTTACTTAAATCAGTGCAATGGGACACAAACATTCTCATGTGACATTTGAAAAGCACTTCTGACTTTTTTGCTGATATTTAAAAAAGCACTCTGATACCTCTCAGATGTTAAGAAAAATTCAGCAAGTAAACTAGGGGGAAAATTGGGGAAGGAACTCTGCTAACTAGAAATGAACAAAGACAGAAAAGGATAACTGGGATTACAAGAATTGACAATGAGAGCAGCAAAGAACTTCCTCTTCAGGCAGACTCCTCAGTACTGAGGCAGAACCTACAAATATCTGGGTAACAGATGCTGCTTAAGACAGAGTCAGAACCTGGTGTGCCATTCCACCCCCATTTTACTGCATCCACTGTCCACGTAAAATGCATGACACCATATTTTACAGCCTTGGTTTTCCCGAGGTTCATTTTAATTTAGGTTAACTTGAGAAAATTAAAACAAGCAGCTATTTATGTTATGAAACATGTTGGATAGAATTTCATGAATGAAATTTTAATTGAGAACACATTTTTCATCCAATTCACATCATTTCACATGTTTCACAAATAGAAGTCAACTTATATTCTAATTTGCTGAAGTAAATATGTCTAGACACTGAACGATTATAGGGAAACGCATAAAGATAAGTAGAACAGATACACAAACATTCTGAAATTGATTCAAGTCTCAGATTTCAGCTATTTATAGGAGCTCATTTTCAGAGTAAAATCTGGGAGCAGTCAGGCACTTGTCATTTTAAAACATAATTTCTACCACAAATAAAAGCATTTTAATTCATTTCAATGACTTGTGCAAGTGAATTCAAACCAACTTAGAAAACCATATGTTTTATTTCCACAATTCACACAATCTTATAAAACATTACTCCTTCAATGTGGTTCTTGAATGACCTCTGGTTTTTTGCTCTGGGAGAAGTCATAACAATCAGAAAGAAAATGTTTTGTTCCCACTCAAAATTGAGGCTCACATGGCTAAAAATCCTCCTTCTCACTTTTGAGACTCTTTTCTCCAGACAGCATCTTGGTTCTTTCTATACAAGCTGCTAGGTTTAGCTGTCAAGCTCCACCTCCCCCTTATCCACAGGAGGGGAAGGAAATGGATTTTCTCAGGAGAGCTGAATGCTAAGCTTCCAGGAATTTTGCAAGCTGGTTTGTAAGCAGAGCCATTATGAAAATTAAATTTTAAAACCATGCATGTAGATAAATAATATACTAAAAATAATGGTAATAAAAACAAATCTCACTGCCTTCTAGTAGTTTTTTCATGCATCTCTCTATCTTTGCATTAGGTTCTGAGGCATCATTTCAGCTTACAGAACTGAAATGAAAAAAATTTCTCCCATGTTCAGTGGTTATTGTTGATTTCTTTTTTACACAGTATTTATTCCTTTTCTTTGTGTTTTTTAGGAGTGTCATCCTTTATCCTCCTTCACATAATATGTATTTAAGAATAATTCCCTTGCTTTAAACTTAAAAGGGACAGAAAACAAGGCAAGAATTCCATTTGTAAGAATAAAAATGGTTCTTATTGTTCTCTCCCAGGTCCTGGGAGAGAGTTCTGCAGAAGATACTGAAGCCTGTCAAGTGAGAGCACTCAGGACACTTAGCCCACCTGTCCTACTCTCACACAGGATTAATCTCATTCTGACAGAGGTGGAAAACTAAATGCTTTAACTCTGAGAAATTCTTAAGACCTTAGTGTCTCAGACCAGCCAAATGTACCTTTGTTCTACCATCAACCCGTTGAAGGACATCCTCATTTCCCTCAGTGCACACAGGATGCAACCCAGCACAGCAGATTGTGTATTTTGTACCCTAAACTTCTACTAGGGAGTAATATTACCCTCTCAAAACTGAAACTCATTGCAAAAGTTCACTGCAGTCAAGAAATAATTTTCAGACACATTTAGATGTCATTCAGTCATCACATCCAGTGGATAAAATAAGTTTAGAGTTTACCTCCTAGCTTGCATTTCTACTAAATTGACTTTCTTAAGTTAAAAAAAAATGAAACAAATTGCTTTGTGTATTTGTTATCACTACCACATCAGCTGTCATATATACTTCCTAGCCCCAAAGAGATCCCTAAGGGAAGTAGTGTCCATTTGTCAATATCCTGGAGTTTTGAAACCCTTAAGTGCTATCACCATTTGACCTGAAACTTCCTCTCTTCTCAGATTCCTGACTCTAAACACAAAACAAACCTTTAAATAAATTGGCCCATGTGTGAATTTTTAGGATCTTTTGTTTCAAAACCACAAAGATGTCAAGTCTCTTTTCTAAATGTTGATTTACCCATGGCCAATAGCCTGAACTCTGAATTTTAGCAGTCCCCAAGCTCAGTAAATTTGATCTGTAAATTCTGTACTTGGATATGTGTATTCTATCCATTTCATCTTTTAGAGCACATAAGACTTTCAGGGTTAACATCTTAATTGGATGTTGGCCCTAAAATAACTGTAAATGCCCTCCTCTTATAAGAAACTGAAGCTACTTCTCATTCATCCAACATTTATGGAGAGCTGATTGATCATGCTGTCACTGAGAAGCCAGGCCCTGGCACAACTAGGAAACAGTGATATTGCTTGGTTCTTTGGGTCTTCCATGAAAGAATCCAGACAAGACACATTAGCAGTCATTCCTCGTATAGCTGGAGTTTATTGCAAAGTGCTAGATTTTCAGAACAATAAAGAGAATAGACCTTCAAGTGTGAAGATAGTTAAGCGCCACATTGGCAGGTACTCTGAATTAAGGAACAAGCTTTATTTATATGATTAAATGAGTCTTCAGTATCATTTACTTCCTCCAAGGTCATTGTTCTTTTACCAAAAAAAAAAAGGTATTGCTTTCACAAATTCAGAAGGAAGGTTCTCATTACTCCCTAGGTGGAATATTTTCATTTACTTATTTTGAGACCTTGAGATTTTTCCAAACCCTCTATCAATATGCACAGAGGAGGTAACATTGTCTTGGGCCACAGCTTGAAAGCACACTTTGTTTGGATTTTATCTATAGCTAATGTAAGAAAACAAAGGAAAAAGCATCATGTCTTCTTTGTTTTCAAAGTAGTCCCCAGCTGCCTGTCTCCAGTCCTACTAATGTCCAACTTCCTGCTCAACTATGTCATTAGGTAGGGTGATGCATTCTAGTCTACATTTGCCTGGTATTGCTCCTCAGGGTTTAGATTCATTTTGATATAAATTTTGTTATCAATTATTAAATGGCAAACAGTAAACATTAAAATTATTGTTACTGGATATTTTGAATTGACAAAAGACAGCATGGTATTTAACATTTGATGTTTCCTCCATATCTAAGCCTTTTTGCCTTGGAATAAAATCAGTATTTATGTAAAAAAGAATGTTTTACAACTGAAATCATTTTTATTACTGTGTGAAGCAGGATTTCTTACAATTTAGTGATGTTTAAGAAATGATGAAGTTCTAAATATATTTCTTAAAATTCAACTGCTTACTTATAACAAAATTAGTTTCAGTTAACAATAAAGTTCTGTTCTCTAGGCAATTTTTAAGTAGATCTGAGATGTTCTCAACACATTAATTTTAATTAGCTAGATTCAATCATTTCTCTCTCTCTCTCTCTCTCTCTCTCTATATATATATATATGTATATCAGACCTCCTTGTTGCATAACATAAATACATACACTTTTGTTAATTATGCTTTAACTTGTTCATTGCCTAATTTAGGTAAGTGACTAACATTTTATTTATTCAACAAATACAAGGTCAATATGTGACAAATATTTTAAAAAAGTATTATCAGAAGCTATAAAGGAAATTGGTAGTTTTCAAACCTTTTAAATATTTCAAATAGAAATTTCTAATTTTTTGTTACTAGAAAACTGTGAAATGACATTCTGAAATTTGTAAATTAATTTAAATGTTAACAATGTAGATAAATTGTTTTCATGCTTCTTAGGAAAGTAACATTTAAGATGGACTTAAAAATCATCTAGAAGTAAAATTCTGGAAGAAAGGAAGAGGCGGTGTTGAAATTTGAAAGGAGGAACCCCAGCTCTGTGAGAAGTCAAGTACCCTAAGTCTGGAGTTTTTGACTCTCCAGCTGTGACCAGGACTCACCAGGGCTGTCCCAAAAGGGCTTCCAAGGCTCCAACCCCTGTTTGTATATAGTGGCTCTGCAGGAACTCATTGAACCACAGTAGCTTCTTAGAGCCTGTGTACTTTATCCCACCTACCTGACCTTTACACAGAGGCTATTAAAGATAATAACTGGCCCAGTCTGTAAGAATCTTTCACAAATCTGTATGCTTTTTTTCCTTAAACTAAAACAAGAGATAAATTCAGGGCATTGAGAGTTGATATCCTAGAGTATCATTAAAAATTCATGTCATCAGATGATAAAAATAAGTAATTTTAAAGGTATTAAATATCAAGCCCATATTTTTAAAATACCAAATGTTGCTATGTAATTACAAATGAATTATGCCTATGGTACAGGATTGGGTATGATACAATAACACACAATAAACTAAAATTTTACCACTGAAGAATCTCTGATCCAAAAGAGATAAACATGGATCACAACTACCAATAAATAACAATAATAGCAAAGAATCCTTTGTAGACAAATTTCCAAACATTAAGAGGAGAAAACAGAAGTACTATAGTAATCTTTTTTAAAAATGACACATTTCTGAAGTTACTCAATATTTTCCAATTAAGTATAAGCTATTTTCTAGGGGTTTATTGGGAAAATATTCATGTCTTTAGGAACACTAATATTATAAGCATTAAATTCCAACTATAAGAATGTTACTATTTTATTAATATTTTATTGTAACACAGATCCATTGACCTTGAAACTTCTGCTGTAATTTGCAAAAAGGGCTTCATTAACACATTTACTCAAACATACGGTGTTTCATGATTTAAAGCATAGGTATTTTTATGATTCTGATAATTAAAATATCCAAAGTTACTCTCTGTTAGTTGATGTATATCTGTGACTGTTTCACACCTCATTTGAGAGAAATATTATGAAGACTGAGTTAGTATTTGTGGACAACTCTGTATTTTTTCATAGCAAACAGCCAATAATAATTTCACTTGTGTACCACTTTTTTATGTAATGCCTTTGAGAAATACTTGTTAAAATTAACTCAATGAAAGTGTAATCTTAGATGACTATCAATTAATAGATATTATGAACGAAATGTGATAATAGACTTAAAATCTAAGACAGTTTAATACAGAAGCAAGTACTAGGAACAAAGATAATATCATGGGTTTTTTCATGTAAAAAGAGTAGCATACTGTACAAATAAGGAGTAGAAAAGAATCCAGAGACCAGAAATAATTGAATTTTGACAAAATTCAGGTCAAATGTGAAGGAAAATACAGAGCAGAGGTGATAGGAGAGTAGGTGGGCTGATACTGCTAAGAAAGGATTTTGCAATTAAGAAATTTTGTGTCTTCTCCAGGGAACTTGCATAGGATTTCTAAAAACAAGATCTAATGCCAATCTCAGTCAGTATGAATTCTCAGTAGATCTTCAAATAAAGATCTCATCTAGTTCTCCTGAATTAGGCCCCACTGAGACATTCCTGTTGAAACTCCTTTGGTTTTCTAGTGTTAAAGTTTAACTATTTACCCAACACCTTTCTTACTGTATCTATTTTCCTTGCTGTGTCTATTTTCATTTACTTTCTTTACCCTGAGAAAACTAGCCCTGACAACATCACTATGTGCCAGACTATAATATGGCTTTGATGAGATTTAGTATTTAAAAGTTTTACAGTAAACACAGGATTGGATAAAAAAATTGAAAGAATAATTCAGGTTTTCAAGTAGACATATGCTTTCTTCACTATCCATTTGCCTCAGGCAAATTCAAGTTTTCTCAAGTGAAGATTTGGTTATTTGGGCTCTGGTTAAGTCTTCTAAGTAGGGTTCCCTTATAGCTAACACAGTATGATGAGATCACATAATCTCTCAAGATCTAAGACAAAGTAATTTTTTTCTCACTTCTATGTCAGGTAATTTTCCCTTGAAATTTAAAAAAATGACTTATTTAGTTATCTTTTGATTTATGTAACCTGTAGATTCCCTACAGATATCCAGTCCCAAATGACATGAACTATTACACGTATCTTCCGCTTCTAAGATTTTTTTACCCTATTTTCAAGCTACCAAACTATGTGTCAATCTAAATATATGTGTACCTATATATATATTTTTTTTTCAAACATCAAGCTGAAAGGTACTTATATCCAATTCATAAATAGTATGAAATATAATACATGCTACAATTCTTAGTTTTACAAAAAGACAATAGCATTTTTTGATAGCTCTTTGGAACAATAAAACTATGATACTTGTTTTTTAGCACACGATATGTGCTTTATTCAAAACTCCTTTAGTCTTTTAATTATTTTAGTTGTAAAGTTTTCTATACATACATTTATCTGTATTCCCAACTGCATGAAATATAGATTAATGTCTATATCTATTTCTAAACAATATGAAATACGTATCTGTAGATTCTGATTTTTGTACCCTACTTGAAAGTTAACAAGATAATGTGTCAATTTGTTAAACACTAGGAAAACAATAACAGCAACAACAAAAACAAACTTGAGATTTCTGAGACAGATACAAAGGAAGTTTCATTATTCACAGAAATTGCTCAGCATTTGTGTATTCCCTCAAGCCACAGTTCCCACAGGGTAATCCACAGAGGCCCAGACATGCCTGTGCATGCAGTGGATCACATCACAGGGGAGAAATTTTGGACCTACAGAGTCTTAAAATGTTTTGTAATGGTCAGTAAGCAAGTTTGTCTGATCTTTGCCTTGAAAACAAACTTGCTTTTTCCCCTGTCTTCCTGGAGTTATTGATACAAATGGCCTTGGGAATATACCTAGGGACAATGGCAGTCAGCCTCTATTTGCCAGGGTGCTACTAAGAAGCAGAGAAATATGAAACATCAATGGAGAATTGTTTCCTGATGACAGAAAATAACTTGCTTTCTTGATTAGATTGCTATGTTTAAAATGTTATTTAAGGTAGATGAGCAAGGAAATCTACATTTATAAAAGAGCTTCAGGCAATGTCATCTTATGTTGCCTTCTTTTCAAGTCAGAACAGAGCCTGCAGTATTCAAAGCAAACAATCTCATCTTAAATAAGGCAAAATCTCTCAGGAGGGTTTTCTGAAGGACTCTATTCCCACTTTTGCTAAGTGGTTCAAGAGGGCAAGCATAAGATAGCACCTCTATAATGCTAAACAGCAATGACAGGTATATAGGCCAGTAAATGGAACTCTTTGATTTAATAGTATGTTAGTGCAGACATATTAATAAATATTTAAAATCTTAAGCTACCACAATTTATATGATTTAATTAAGCATTACAGACTTGTAGCAGAAATTCAAATCCATGTTTCAAGGAAATGATTCTGTTAAAATTATACAACAATTATCATAATGCCATTTATATGGCCCATTCCCAGTTGACTTGTAGCAATATCATCCTCAGGAAATTAAAATGATCACCTCATTATTACAGCATTATTGAACAAAGTTAAAGCTTTCTTTTAAAATGAGAATGTATTTGCATTTATACTCCACCATACAAAGATAAATTTCAAGTTTTAAAAATAGGAGTAGAATTTGTAAGAGTTTAAGTTATAAAAGAGAAATTGCTTTTTATAAACTCACAAGGTAAACATGCATTTTTAGAGTTAGGCGTAAAGTATGTGTAGTTAATAATGCCAATCTGAAGTTAAGTCCCAAAAAAGGAATTAGAAATTATAACTTTATTAAGGTAGAAAGTGTTGAACAAGAAGACCACAAGAATACATACAATTAGGTGGCATTATTTCAACCAATAGATTCATGAGTCCAGTCTTCTCCAAGATGTCACATTAAAGTAGTAGAGCAGATATTTGCAAACTACAGCCTGCAAGCCAAATCTAGTTCCCTGACTCTTTTTGTAAATAATGTTTTATCAGAGCATAATGATGCATTTTGTTTATTATTGTAAACTGCTTTTTCACTTGAGTGGCAGAGTCTTGTAGTTGCAACAGAAGCCATATTAACTGGAAAAATTTTCTGACTCCTATAGTAAAGAAAGGAAACTCTAACTGTTTTCTAAAGGCTGAAACTAGTTTATCAAGTTGTGAACTGAGTAGTGCGGGTTGGGTGGGGGGGGATGTGTTAATGGCTACTGAGTAGCTTACAGCCACATCGGGAGGGTTGGAGAGCTGATTTGTTCTATTCACCACAGAAATGACATTGAAAATGGAGTTGTGAAACTCATCATGTGAAGATAACACTGCTGTTGTGCACTGCTAGGCATTAAATACTGAAGAATATACCATAAATAACATTACCATTAGTATCTGGGGTCCATCCTTAACATTAATGAGTGCTTCCATTGCCAAATATTCTAAGGCACACGTGTTTGACTGTGCTTGTACTTCACTGGCACAGGTCCTTGAGAAATTAGTGTCTGGCATTTTCAGCTTCCTCCTCCTCTGATGAGAAGATGGAACCTGACCTAAACAGGGATTCAAGAAACAAAATGTAATTAAGAAGCAAAAGATTAAGAAACAAAAATATAAGTAGAATGTAGAATTATTGAAAATCTAGAAATAGGCTGTGGATTTACTTAACAATAAATTACATTTCTAACAGTAAACATTTCTAGCATGAAATTAAAACCAAAATTTTAAAAATTAAAAGGTTAGCACAATTAATACAGTTCCACAGTCTAAAATTAAATATTCTTGATGCAGCTTTCAAGCTTTCCTTCTCTACAATTCCAATGGATAAGATAATCAATTCTTGCTCTGATGATTTATTTCCATGTGATGATAATATATGGGATGCAATTATGAATTTGAAAGCAGACAATGATTTCTCTACTTTCTAATGTAAAGTTGCTAAGCAATTTGAGAAAAATCACAACCACTTGAAACCTTATCTAAACAATAATTTTGATAGAGGAGATAATGTGTTATTAAGCAATCAACTGAAAAATTAGAGGTTATCATAAATATCACAATCATCACGAGTAATTTTAGATGATGTTTACATAAATTTAAGATGTTCCAATATTCATGTAAACGAGTCATGAATTTTGAAAAGCCTAACTCTTCATTTAGTTTTTAAGAATGTTTCAGTATTTTCTATATTTGATCTTGAAATTCAACTAAATTTATGAAGTTATTTCCATTATGCAGAAAGATTCATTTTACATTTTTTTGTTTTGCAAATGATTAGATGAAAAAAAGATGTAAAATGTGAGAAATTATCCCAATGCATAAGTTAATGAAATTTTTCCAAGTTAAAACTCAATCCATTATAATAAATATGTATCATCTGGGTTTACATTTTGTACACTAAAATTTCAAGCTTGTGTTTCCTTAAGTAGCATCCATGGTCTGAAACATTTTTCCTCATTGCTTTGAACACCAAACAGAAATCTTGTACAGGAACTTGAACCTTAACTGTCCTGTGTTAATATCTTTCAGTGCTAAATACATCTCCAAGCCATAAGATACTTGGAAGTGGCACTAGACCCAAGATTGAATGGGGAACATGTTTGTCATCTTAGAGGCCATGTGGCATGACACTAGAGTGCATTCTCCTGCACCTCTATGATATCATACATAGAATGATCTACAAACTCTGTAAAGAAGCAATATTACTGAGTTCTTCCATAGATTGTTGATTAATATGCTCTCTTCTTATTGTAAATCTTTATATTCTATTCCTATTGGTCTTATAATTAATATATTTGTCTATAATTAAGACATTTTGATTCTTGTAATTAAGTTTTAAAGTATTGATGGCATTTGAAAGAAAACTCATTTCAGTTTAATATATAGTAATACAAAATTAGAAACAACAAAAATGTCCATCACTAGGACAATAACTGGTTAAATTAGTATCAGTACAGTGACATACTAAGTAATCTCAGTGAGATAATGTTAGATATATGGACCTAAAATATATACATGATTCATTATAGTAACAAAGAAACATATAATTCAATGAATATACCCTGCCTGTTCCCTTTTTGACAGATACAGACTTCCATGTGTATGTTTGCCTAAGCACAGATGAAAAAAAATGTTATAACTAAAGAGGACAAAAAGACTTTCACCTTAGAGCCTATATAAATTTTAAAGAGCTATGAATGATTTATCCTTTCTTTTATGCTTGTTTTTCTCTATTTTTCAAGTAGAACATCCCACAATTCACTCAGCAGTGTATGCAAATAACTTTGCCAACTACTGTAAAACCACAAATGTATGGGGAAATTTTAAATTTCAGCCTCAGGACTCCATTCACATCCAAATGAAAATAAAAGTGTTTTCTGTTTGGTTTCCATTTCAACATATGTGTCTTTGTGATTTAAAAAAATTACTATGAAAACATTGAATTACCCTACCACTCAATATCACTAAATGAGGTTCTATTTATTCTTGACCAGATTCAAGATTTTTCTTAAAAGCCTTGTTTGCATATATTTCAATTCTTTCCAATTTCTGTATTTTTAAACTAGTATACTTTTTACATGAAAGTAACAATAGTAAATGAGTGTATTCCTCTACCTTGATGATATGATACTACTGTGAGAAAGTGTGGGAAAACTGAACACAAATTTCCTTCAATTTCTGAACTATTAGGAAGAAAATATGTTCCTTATTTTATTTTGTTAGTAATGCTAATAGATTACTGTTGTAATCTATCATTTGTCTGTACTTTCAAAGATAATCACATGCTTTTGAATACTATATTTGCCCCCGCAAAGCAAGTGTTTCAGAAAATCAGCTCTTCTTCCATTCATTCTGTTGAGGACTTACTGTGTTTTAACTAAGCTAATCATATACCATAAACTACCTCTTATGTGTAAAATTTTCAAAAATCATCTTTTATACTACATATTCTAACATTCATATGAAAATTATACTAACTTTAGTACTGTAATATCCATTCTAGCACCACATTGACATTTGTATCCATGTTTCCAGCCTCCCGGTGTGTGTGTGTGTGTGTGTGTGTGTGTGTGTGTGTGTGTGTGTATGTGTGTGTGTGTGTGGTGTGTGTGTGTATGTGTGTGTGTGTGGTGTGTGTGTGTGTGTGTATGTGTGTGTGTAGCCATACTTCCTGGAGACAGGGTCCAATGGCTCATAGTATGATGTAATATTTAAAATCCAACCATTAGAGTATAGTTGTTATGTGAGTGGTAATTTAGTTAAGTTTTAAAGATCTTGTCAACAAGTCACTTCTCCTTGCATAATGATAGTAATTGATATTCCATAAATTATCTGTGCTAGGCAAAATATTGAGTGGCCTTCTTCTGCATACTGGCTGGTGTCCCTCAGCTTTATTTCACATAATTTTTTGAAAATATTAGGACAAGTTCAATTTCATTGAGTACTACCTTCTCTCCAATTAGAAACCATAATAACTGCAATGGCAATGAAATGGAAATGGTATGTACCACAGAGAACTTTGAATCAATAATGGTGCTCCTTTTCTCCAATAAGTAAACTAGCTAAGGGAAAAGAAATAAATTGTTAGGAGTAAAGCTGATTGTCTCTCTAACTTGTGATCAGCTAGGCAAATCATTCCTTGAATATGATTTATAATATGGCTTAAATAATTAGTGGCCCTATCTTTTAGGCACATCTTTCCGGGTCTGGCTTTTGTGACATGCAGTAAAACCATGCCTCCTCACATTCTTGGAGTTAGGAATTACCTATTTAATTGTTACATCCAGTGAAACTCATGCAAAAGATTTAAGAGGCAGGCTGAAGTTTGCCACATCATTCTTCCTATTCTTGGAGTTGGATTATATCAGGAAGAAGCCTTTGTCACTGCAGGTAAACTGAGTAATAAAGATGAATTAACCCTGCTTCTCTACATTGGATGGGTGTTATGTGGGGGAAATAAGTTTCCATTGTGTTAATTTGCTATTTTTTTCTGTCTTAATATAGCATTATCTAATCTATCCTGACTGATACAGCACCTAGACAAAACACTCTCCTTCCAATTCCACGTCTACTGCTCCCTTCTTTTCATTCTACTTCTTTTTTGTATGTAACATCTGCCTAGACCACAAACAGCATGATGTAGTATCCTTTGTGAATTCATGAGTTTAAGGCATCAAGATTTTATCTTCTAGCAGAGTGAGGATGATAGACTGCAAAGCGTATTTTAAAACTGTCCACTTGATGAAGTAGAATACCCTGAAGAAAACAGATACCACATATTGTCATTTTATTCTCCCCCAAAATACTTTACTAATACTGTCCTATCATCTCATCCCTTTCAATTTATGTGCATGAATGCATTCCTGGCAAAATTACAAAACTCAACTCCCATAATTCTGAAAAAAATCTACCTCTGAGCAAAATATGTAATAAACCAGAAAGAATAAAATCCAGATTTTTAAAACACCATTTCTGTCTTTAGCATCTGCAAAGCAATTATAAACTTTCCTTAGATTTAAGGCTATTGGAGTCAAACATTGGATAAACTTGCCGAGGTATTTTTCCTGTTAACTTAAGGAAAATAATAAAACACTGAAGAATACTCAGTATATGCACAGTTTACTTTATGTCATTGTTTTATAAACCAAAAAGAAAGTTTAGATGTAGCCAGAAAACCTGTATAATATTCTTTTTTTATTGGTACAATTTAGGTTACAATATAATGACATTCATCATTGGAAATTTGCACCTTTACGTAATTTCTCTTGGTTCTTATTTTTCCCCCTTCCCCTTCCCTCCTTTGAACCCCTCCATTCCTCCATATTTACAAAGAATTTGTTTCCAGATTTTCATTTTCTCATATTAATTCGATTGCCTTCTTTCCTTTCCCCTACCCCTCGACTTCTCCTTCCCCTTTGCCCCTTTTCTTCCTATTTCACATTATCTATTATATCTTTTAGTCCTTATTTAGACTTTCAGTTTCTCACACTAGAGAAACTATTTGGTATTTACACATGTCTGTCCTGTTTATTTCACTTAAGAGTATCACCTCTATGTGCATCCATTTAGCTATAAATGTCTCTAATTTCTTATTTTTTATGGCTGAGTAGTACTCCATTTTACCAAAAACCCCCACATTTTCTTGATCCAGTCTCCAGTTGATGGGCTTTTGGGCTGCTTCCAAGTTTTAGCTATTACAAATTGTGCTGCTGTGAACATGGGTACACATATATCACTGTGGTATGATGCTTTCAATTCTTTGGGGGAAGATACCCAGCAGGGGAATAGCTTGGTCAAATGGGACTTCCAGTCCTAGTACTTTAAGATATCTCCATACTGATTCCCATAGTGGTTGCACCAGTCTATACTCCCACCAGCAGTGGAGCAGGGTTCCTCTTTCCCCACAGCCCAGCCACCATTTGTTATTGGTTGATTTCATGATAGCAGCCATTCTTTCTGGAGTGAGGTAGAATCTCAGTGTTGTATTCATTTGGATCTCTCGAATGACCAGTGATGTTGAGCATTTCTTCATATGTTTATTTGCTATTTCT
>NW_004624744.1:22353485-22408032 GCF_000247695.1 Heterocephalus glaber
GTTCAACTTTGGTAATTCATATGTATCTAGGAATCTGTCCATTTCTTCTGTGTTTTCCATCTTATTGGTGCATAGGTTCTGGAAGTAGGTACTGATGATCCTCTGGATTTCTGTTGGGTTTGTTGTAATTTCACCCTTTCCATTCCTAATTGCATGGATTTGGGCCTTTTCTTTCCTTTTTCCGATAAAGTTGGCTAAGGGTTTGTCAATTTTGTTTATTCTTTCAAAGTGCCATGGCTTCATTAATTTTTTTGTATCATTCTCTTAGTCTCCATTGAATTGATTTCTGCACTGAGCTTTATAATTTCCTCTCTTGTATGAGCTTTGGGTTTATCCTGCTCTTCTTTTTCTAGAAGCTTGAGTTTTAGCATCGGATTGTTTAATTGATCTCGCTCTGTTTTCCTAATATGTGTATTTACTGCAAGACTGCTTTCATTGTGTCCCATAGATTCTGATATGTTGTATTGTCATTGTCATTTAATGTATAATATTCTTTATAACTCACTATGTTTTTCTCACCAAGTGACTCACCAAATTCTGTGAAGTAGAATGTCTATTATCCATGAGCTAGTTTTAAAAACATAATTCCAGTTAGAGTATAGGCTTTGATTGTGGTGATTATATCTTCATTTAAATCACAGGATTCTCTACAATACACAACGGATGTTATTGATAATAAAAGAAATGACATTTTCCTAGAAATAAATTTCACGAGACTGTTCATGCTTCCATTACTTTCTCTTTCTCTTCTTGTGACATTATGAACCTGGATCACTGATATTTCTGAAATCAATTCTGATTTTTATGACTTGTAGCTATGTTTCAATCCAGAAATGAATGTGTGGGAATATTTTTGGTAGAAATTAAAATTTTTGTCTATATTTAAATTTGACTCTGAAAAATATCCACTACACATAATTTTGAATTTTTAAAACTACAAGTAAATACATTGTGTGACTTATAAACCCAAGCAGCATAATGCAGTAGAAGAAAATCCAAATCGGATTGATTGATTTAGGTTATGAAAGCCAGCTCAATTTTTTCTCAACTTATTTGCTTGATGTAATATCTAGTATGTTAAGAGATGAAAAGTCAATTAATTTAATTTAGTAAAAAATGGAAAGGGGAGGTAGAGATAATTTGCGGGAAACATGCAAATCATTAGGTTTTTGTTCTGCAGTTTTTAGTTGTATAAGAAATTCAAGACAGAGGAAGCTCATAAGAATCAAAAAATGCTCATAAGAAATATGGAACTCAAATGGTGAAGTCATTATTAACATTTCATACATAAAGTTTCTTAGCAAGTTTATCTAAGGCACGTAGGTCTCTAACTACATGATAATAACATAATTGTGATACTAATATCCACAAGTTTATATTCCATCTTAAGTTGTAAGTTTTCTTTGAAAATGATCAAAAGCAAAATACCTTCCATAAAGGCACTCACTATTTTTCCTGAGAATTTTTCTCTTGAGAAGTATAGTCACTTTACAAGTGAATCTTGCAGTTTTAAGCATGATCATGGCAACACTAAGGCTGGTAACATTAAAACCCTACGAGTATGCAATTTTCTTCCTCTATCCCCAATTTATAACATTCCACTTCAAACAATTACTTGGTTTCTGTCAAAAGTCAAAGTCTGTGGCAAAGCTCTGTTTTACAGTCACCAATGGGCACTGCTACTTTAGAACACAGCTTCAGATGTGAACATTTCCTGCTGCAAACCTTTAGCCACGGACTTTGGAATTCATGATCCCTCGGCTTAATTCTCTCATCCTTGTCATTTCCATCCGGTTGTATCTCAAAACTGAAAGGCTTTCATCAGAAAACAATGTCATTCCCTTTTATGAATCCTGTGCTGACCAAAGCTTTCTTGGCACTTGTGCACGTTTCCTTAAGCAGAGTGTGATGTACATTAAACACAGAGTAACATATGGTGCCTTCCCCCTCCAACGCTGTCTTTTAATCTCCATGAACACTGAGTTGCACTGAATTTCAATAAACCTTGGCTAGTTGAAACCAAATGAAAGAGAGTGAAAGGGTCATTTGCTGAAGGGCCTGACAAAACAAGGGCTGATATTTGAAAGTGGTTCTAGTTTGTTTTACTGAATTAAGGCAGCTAAATGAAGCAACTTGTCAAGAAACCAGTGATGAAAAATCGTAACATAAAAATAAGTTGCATTTCTTTTTGTTGAACATTATATAAAACGTTTCCTTTTTTCGCCCCTTCCCTTCTTCACATGTATGGTGATAGTTGTTCTATGAAATGAGGGGAAAAGCAAAATGAAGGAAAAAGTGAATGTAGCATCTGAAAAGAAAAAATAAAGTCTTCCTGACCTTGATCTTTATCTTTTGGTTAATTTTATTTTAAAAACTGGAATCTATATTGCTTTGTCCTCTTGTCATTATTCAAGATTCTTTAACAATTTATGGGCATTATTGGTAGTTTACACTTAACTCCTCAAAAATTGTTTGTGACAGATGAACATAACCTTGTTACACTAAGAAAGAAAGCAGCCCCTTATGAATCTTTTTTTTTTTTTTTTTTTTTTTATTGGTACATTTTTGTCATACAATTCGCTTACATTTTTTTTTGGGTTTTGGTACCAGGGATCGAACTTGGGTCCTTGAACTTGCATAGTAGGAGTTGAAACCACTGAGCTAAATCCCCGGCCCACTCATTATGAATTTTATACATTGTTTGATTTACTGTATGAATATATAGAGACCACGAGAGGGGCAATATTTTATGCATTTAATTTATATGAAAATCATTAAATGAGGTTCACTTTTCAATAAGAAACAATGACAACTTTGACTTTTGAAATATTTTTTAAAATGGAAGCAAATCATTCTGTTCTATAAACATTGTATCCTAATAGGAATCAATGTTTGCTTATTCATAAAAATATTTTTAAAAAACCCTAGAAATACTAATAGAAAATTGCCTTCTGCATACATTTAAAAAATCTAATACCTTTATTAAGGTAGAGTTTACACACCATAAAATTCACCCAGTAAGTCCAACAGTTGATGATTTGTATTAAATTTACACAGGTGTGCAACTACCACCACAATGTGAGTTTGGAACATTTCTATCACCCTTGAGGGTTCTCTTATGCCCACTGGCAGTCAACCTTAATCTTTCAACCTGAGGTAACTGCTGATTTACTTTCTGTCCCTATAAATATAACTTTTCTAGGAATGTCATATAAGAAAATTATATTTGATATGCTTTAGGTCTGTATACTTTCACTTAGCATAATGTTCTAGAGGTTCATCTATGTTTTTTGCATGTACAGTATTTGTTCATACCTCTTTATTGCTACATAATATTACATCACACGAATATGCCCCATTTGGTTTATTCATTCACTGGTTGACAGACATCAGGATTGATTCCAGCTTTGGACTATTATTATTATTGCTGGGAACATGTGCATACATGTATCAACATGCAGGTATGCCCTTCTCATTTCTCTTGGATAGGTAAGTAGAGGAGGCATTACTGGGACATGTGACAAGTACATGTTTAACTTTTAAGAAACTGCCAAAGTATTTCCCAAAGTTATTATAGAATTTTCATTCCCATGAATGAGAATATATGAATTCTGTATTCTTTCCCACATTTAGGGTTTTCCGTATTTCTGGTTATCTTTTTAGTAGGGGAGAAAGAGTATCATGATGTGCTTTTCATTTGGATTTCCCTAATAATTAATGATGGCAACCATCTTCTCAAGTGATTATTATATTTTCTGTATGACTTCTTTGATGAAATATCTATGGAAATATTTGACCATTTTAAAATATTTTTCTTTTTTTAAAACAAAAGAACTTCATTAAAGCAAAAATCTGTATATCACACAATTTACAAACTTAAAATGCAACATTCAGTAGAACCCTGCTCACTTTCAGAGTTGTACAACTGCAAGCACAATCAAAATTAGGTCATTTTTTGACATTTTGAATCCAAACATTGTCCCTACTAGATGTCATCTCCCAATCCCTGCCCCCCCCGCCCCCCAATCTAGGAAACCACTGAGCTATTATTCTCTATCTTTGTAGATTTTCCTATTCTGGGAATTTACTTTTTTCTTTCAAAGAAGACCATTAAAATGCTTTCATTAGTATTATTCAGCTATTTTACATTCTAAAAACAAATCCTTTATCAGATATTTGATTTATAAATATGATATCCAAGGATATATGTTTTGCCTTTGGATTGTCCTAATCATGTCTTTGGAAGAGCAAAATGTTAAAGTTAAGCATTTATCAAGGTTTTTCTGTTTTGAAATTTCTTTGGGTTTCACATCTTCATGAAGCCTCCAATTGCAGTGTTTTCTTCCTGCTTCTTCTTTTAGGTTTAAAATTAATATTTGTTTATGGTACAGTCTAAAGTTCTAAATGATTCTGTGTGGGGTGCTTAAGGGGATTCAGTTATCCCAGAGCCATTTGTTAAAAAGATTGGATTGTGCCTGTGCCCTTGCTGAAGAAGGAGGAGAAGGAAGATTAGGAGGAGGGAAAGGTGGTGGAGCAGGAGAAGGGGCTTATTTCTAAATTCTCTTCCCACATCCTTGTTTTGTTTTGTTTTTTCTTTAGTTGAGGTCTTGCTGTGTTTCCTAGGCTAGTCTTGAATTTTCCATCCTTCTGTCTCAACCGCCTAAATAATTAGGACTACAAGCATGTGTCACCATGCCTCGCTTTCCATGTACTTTTTATTCAGAAAATTTAAAAAGCATTTATAATAGACAAGAGAGATACAGAAGCATGAATAATTGATCATTATTGCCTAACTAGGGTTTTCAAATTATCATTTTACCAATTTTCACACCAAATATTTTCTCTTGATTTATTTTTCTTTCACATCAACCTACTTTGTTTAATCTTAATTATCCATCAGTAAGAAATAAAATGATAGGTTAAGAAAGAGTGAGCTAGATTTGTGAACAAAAGCAAGTATCCTTGCAAATCTAGAACCCCAAAGTCATCTATAATCTCATGGTAAAGACCATTGCCTAGAGGACTTGCCTCTGTTAGTGACTTCTCACTGGTAGGAGCACTTCTCTGTGATCTGTTTTTGTATTCTTAAATGACTAATAATATTATTATTGTGTTTTTATACTTAGATTATCATTTTGAATTATTTTAGAATGAGCCACAGGTATTTAATTACTTCTATGACACTGTAAATTTTATTTGTTCCAAGCTGAGCATTTAATAGCAGCATAGCATATACTTGCATTAAAGTAGTGTCAGGAAATTGGCAATATCTGTCCAGGTTCTCTAGTGTGATAGCAAAACAGTGATTGGGGGTAACCATGGTGAAGAGCAAGAGTAAAGGTGAAATGACAGCAGCCTAACTCAGTCAAATGAGGAAGTTTCTCTAACTGAACAAATGACAACAGCATTTAGACATTTCCAGTTATGAAGAAAGAAAAAGTAGGAAGAAAAGAAGGGAGGAAGGAAGGAAGGAAAACAAATAAGAAGAAAGAAAGAAAGAAAGAAAGAAAGAAAGAGAAGAAGAGAGAGAGAGAGAAAGGGAAAGAGGAGAAAGAAAGGCAGGAAGGATGTATTGTAATGAATTCTTGATAACTAGCCTTGTTTATATTTAGTCTACAAATCACATGGAATAATTGAGTAAGGGGTCATGATTTCCCAGAAAATAAAGACACATGAAGCTCAATTGCTCAATTTCACAGTATTCTGAAGTTAATAGAGCACAGGGAGAGAGAGAGAGAGAGAGAGAGAGAGAGAGAGAGAGAGAAAGAGAGCAATTGCTCAAGAGCAGAAGTGCCTGAAAAAACTGGCAATATAATTCCATGCTTGAAAATACACTAAAGTGGCCATGCTCTCCCTTTGGTGCTGGAGCTAAATGACACAACACCTATGTAGCATTTTACAGAGGTTGTCATTTTACACAGTCGCTTCCAGAGTATATTATAACACAACACTAATGTTCCTGAAAGCTCTGGTAACACTTCTTTCCCTTTAAAATTCACAGCCTAAACCTATGCCTGGCTTATATTTCAGCATGAGCAATGGGTGCAGCAGGGCCCACTGGCACACTGAAAACAAGATGGCTGTTTCTGGCTGTCTGTGGCAATGAAGAGAGAAGGATCTTCAGATTTGACAGTGCTCTTTAGCGTGCTTTGAGGAAAGCCACCAAGACTTAGGTACTATGAGCAAAGTGAAGAACATGGCCACATTTGTTTTGTCCAACACTGGGTGTCCTGAAACTAGTATAGATCCTACAGGCACGAAATGCTTTTGCATAATAGATAGAATGGGCTGACTAGATTACTTTACCTTTCAAAGCAACGTTTTAAATTTTAATGTGCAATTATCTAAGTTCACAGAAATTTAGAAGATTGCAATGAGTGTCAGGAATATTATGTCAGCCAGCTTTCCGTTACTATAACAAATACCCGAAACAGCAAGCTTATAAAAAAGAAAAGTTTTCTTTTGGCTCACAGTTTCGGAAATTCCAGTCCATGATTTTTTGGCCTTCTTGCTTTTGTGCCTATAACAGCATATCATGGCAAGAATGCATGGCAAAATTTTTCATTTCATGGGCAGGAAGTGAAAGAAAAAAAGAGAATGGGACTTGGGTCTCAATATCCTGTTTAATGAGAAGTCCTGAGGAGATGTCCCCAATGGTCTAACTTCTTCCAACCAGGCTCCACCTCTTACTGGTTCTATCACCTTGAAGTAGTGCCACAGGCTAGGAACCGACCATCCAACACATGGGCCTTGTTGGGGGCAATTATCCAAAATACAACAGATACCAAGATACAGATGGAATTCTTCATAAGTTTATAGATGGGGGTAAAGGTGTCACATTATCACTCAAATTGTATTCCAGTTCTCAACATGAATTTAAAAGCTCTTCAAAGCAATCTGATAGGCTTAAAGGACAGCTTTAAGGTAGGAACCAGTCCCAAGAATAGTCATTGGATGTACAAGGTAATTGGGTCCTTTTCAGAACACAGTCCAGCTCAAACTTAAAGATTGTTCGGGTAGAAAAATATTTTGATAGAGAAGCTGTCTCACAGGCTTCCTGAGATTTAAACCCAATAGCTGGGAACCAGACAAACATTCTCAATTTTCCTATGATTACTAAACTTTTTTTTTTTTTTTTTGGCAAATCTTCGAGGAATGTCACAATTGAGCAAAACCAGCTCAGTGAGAATGCTGGTTTATGTTTCCAACACTTCAGCCCTAATAGCCACAAAGAAGAAAGTCTGTGCCCTGTAGAAAGAGTGACTGCTCGATTATATTGCATTGATATATCATGTAGGCTAAGTAGAAACAGAACTATTTAATGGGATTTTATATTCCAAATCTACATGAGACTGTACAGATAATCCTCTTCAAGTTAGCTGTCAAATTATCTTTCTTTTTCAGATAAGAAAGACCATTAAGAGATAACTGGGATCTTATTTAGATTTCATGCCTGACAAAAGTACACTTGGACATGATTCTGGAGATGTCAGAAAGCATTTAGAAATGCCTAAGATAAAAAGATGACTACATAATCAGTTATTTTAATATGCAATAGCCTAATAGAAAGAAATAGCAATATTAATAGCTATTAACAAAATTTAAACCACACCTTTTATTCTTAACATATTAGCTCAATTGTTTACAGTAATTAAACTAATTGAACTAAATCACTACAATAAAATAAAGTGGCATTTTATTAAAACTCAATAAAGACTGGGATTTTATTTTGTTGCTGAGTTTGACTTTTGATGCATTTTTGACCAAATGAGAGTATGGTGAAAACTATGACGTGTCCACACAGCATGGACCATTCAAGTGTCTGTGGGTTACTCATTTTAACTTCCAATGGGGTCAGAAAAATATAAGCATAAATTCTGTGAGGTCTATGTAAATTACCTGCGGCTGATATGGGCTGGAATTTTACTAACCTCACATTGAATATTAAGATATATAAATATTAGATAAAGAAATACAACACAGCATATTCCTTAACCAGAGTAGATCTCAAAAATAAAGAATTAGGCAAGACATGACTAGTTATCAGAACTCCATCTAGCCCAAGAGCAGTTAGAGAGAAAGATTTTCTGAGAAGAGGAGCCAGGCACTTTATCAGTGTCATCATAGGAGTGCCTGGCCCAACTCTAGAGTAAGTACTTGCAGGGCTTTCATCATAAAGCGGTGTCTGCAGAGAATCTTCTCTTTACACAGTCGCCTTATTCGCCCTTATTTGTCCAGCTACTCGTTAGCTTGAAAGTGACATCTTAAGGGAAAAGAAATCTAAAGTGTCTTAGAAGTTTCCACTTCAGCAAGGTTTTAAAAATCATATTGCCCTAAAAACAACAGCTCCTTCAGTCAGCAGGTACAGGGTTCATGATCTGCCATTAGTTTCTTTTTATAACACAATTAGAAAAAATTGAAGACGTTAAACAGTCAGCTAGTTGGCTTATGGAATGAAATCAAATGAATTAACAGGTGGGAAATTCATTAATGTTAGGCAAACTTTCCACATAGGTCAAATAGCCAAGTGTGAAAGTGCTGCTTTATTTTCTATCTACTGAACTGAAAGAGTAGTAAGAGAAAACCACTGTGGATCAAACAGAATTGGGCTCAAATTCTAGATCCACTAGTCATGTGACAGTGAATAAAGTATCTAATCATTCTTAGCTTCAGTTCTTACTACCTATTTAAAGCAATAAAGAATAAATATTAAAATTAAAATATATATATAAAACAGTTATGATCTTAGAAATTACAAAATCTATGAGTGGCCAGACTTACAAATACAGAATCTACTGTTCAAATTGACTGGTTTCACAAAGTCAATAAAATAGGGCTCAGTAAATTTTTGATGGACAAAAAAAGTTATAGTTGTATTTTGTGCTAAGGAATTACAGGTTTTAAATACTGCATTTTCTCCTAAGAAAACAGAAGAGGCCTGGATAACATAATTTGCAGATACTTACTATGTTCTTCTCCTAGATTTTGAAGACTAGAAAATTTTCAACATTTCTTTTTAGTTATGCAGCAGTTGAAACTTGAACTTTCCAAGTCCTTAAGAATTTATAACAAAGAGGATTCATGAGTACAGTTAGTCAGTAGATCATCTTACTCTTTGAAGATTTGCATTTCTTTCAGACCTGGAAACATGCTTGTCTATTAAATAAATCAAGATAAATGACAGTGCCTTCCAAAAAATTTTTGGTCAAAATCATTCCGTTATATCCCTGATGCACAGAGAGATTAATTCAAAATGTGACACAGAAAAGAACATCAGAAGTATTGAATATCTTTATGAAATAAACTAAAAAGCATAATGTAAAAAGATGTACAAAAGAATTTGAGATGTACAAAAAAATTATTATCAAGAATTCTGAGGGAATATTTCTATTAAAAATAATAAAAACCCAACTTTGTCTTCAACCAAGCTTCATGAGCAGCTGTCATTAGCTAACATTACCTTTGAGCAAATATTCATATAATACAAATACAACACCAATTATTTACATCCCTCAGATATAAGAAGGCAAAATACAGTGAGCAAACTGGTGAATTCCTGAAGCTTCCACAGAAATAAAGTTTATTCTGTCTAAACTTATTTATTGAAAAGAAGAAGCTCACCAAATTAGGTCATTAGGAATTTAATTTACACACGGCAACATTCAACATCACACAGTATTTCTCTTGTTTAATTAATGTTTTTCCACTCTCTAAAACCCAATCCAGATACTTTTGCATGTACTGTATATTCCAGGAAAAATAAACACTATAAGTAAAGTAGGCATTTCTTCCTCTAACGGTAAATATTTTATGGTATTCATAGACAGAAAACAGCCTGAAATTCCATTATGTTTTCTTTCTCTGCATTCTAGAAAATAAAATATTTTAAGTACATTTATAAGTACATCACACATAGATTTCCATGTGCACTGATACTCTCTATATATCTTTTTCTTTGTAATGCTTTCTACACTTTCAGAAAGAAACACACACCATTCACTGTTGCAAGTCTGTTTCCATAGTCAAAATTGTACTGCAAAACTTGAGAAAATGTCCTACCTAGACACAGAACTAGGGGCCCATCTGTGATGCTGCTTCAAAATCTTCCAGAATAATACACAACAAATTCCACTATTATGTCATCAGAAACTAAGGAAGATACTCATGTGTTGCATATGGGCTGCATTGCTTTTCAACTAGAAGACATGTGAAAGAAAATGCATTAGCCTAATGCAAGTTAGTTGGTAAAATAAGCAGTTTACTTTTTAAGTTCTGGAATCACATCAGGTTAGAAGGTTAAACAATGCATTCTTTTACAGAGGGATATTGTTAAATCAGAGAACCCTTTTAAATTATAAAACTTACAGTTTGGTACCAAAATGCTTGAGATCACAAGTATTTCAGATTTCAAAATTTTTTTCGATGTTTGAGTATTTACATAGACATAATGGAATAACTTGGAGATGAACCCGAACCTAAATAAGAAATTCACTTACATTTCATATAAAAGATAATTAAGATGATTTTATACTAGATTTGTAATAATTTTGTGTGTGAAATAAAGTTTTATGGTATAGAATTTTCCACCCGGGGAAACCTATTAGCACTCAAAAAGTTTCAGATTTTGGAGCATAAAAGATGCTCAACATGCATTTTGATCAAGAATGACAACTTACTCCACATTTACAAATTTTCCAATTTTTCTTACCTTCAGTGGAACTTGTCATTTGACTTATCCTTAACAATTATAAAATGTGTTTTATAAATGAAAGATTATTCTATGCTCTAGCTTTTATTTGCACTCACTTGTTCTTAATAAACTCTACACTAGCAAAGTGTGTTTAATAATTTTGGTTACTGGGGGAAAACAAGCAAGAAAATAGCTTCACTGCGCTAAGCTTGGTAAGAAAAAGCTCTTTAATAAATGAATAGATGCAATTATTATATAGGAAGGGGCTGATATTTTTTTTCTTTCACCAAAGCAAGAATTGCATGGAAAGGAGGTGGAATTTGAAGACTTAAGAATGGTGTTTGGTGTCCTGTTACTAAAAGGGAAGTAGCTGTTGATAAGTGAGCTCATCTTATTCCCACAGAAGCCATTTCTGTAATGTGGAAATTAAATATATTTATTCATTCTGTCTGTGAAGCAATTATAAATTACTTAAGCATTGCGTATCTTTTTCAGCAGACAAAATATCAGAAACATTTTTATGTAGTAAAATATTTTTGAATCAAACAACTGTACGTAACCTTCAAATTTCAATGAAAATACCCAGACTGAAATATCCCTTTCCCCTTTTGAGATAGAAGCAAATATAGAAGCGCATTACCAATCAGCTGAATGTTTTCTTAACATGTGTTTACTGCAAAAATCTTTTCATAGGCTAAAAGATTAGCTAAAAGGTTCTCTGGATTGTTTCCAGTTATTTGAATTATCACAACCAGTTTTTAATAGACTTGGAGAGTACTCTTATGAAAGAGCCTATATCCAAGCAAACATTTTTTCAGCTTACTTCTTGAGTCTTGAAACTGTAACTGTCATCAGAGAACCCTTTGGAAACGTCCTGTGATTACAATGGGAAGGATTTTCATCGTCTTGCAGTCATCTATATCTTTCTAATGTATGTTATTATTTACACATGTATATAACATGTAATAATCAAATCAGGGTGATAAGCACTTCCATTTCTTCAGAGGTTAATCATTTTATGTGTTGAGAATTTCCTATTTTTCTTGTCTAGTCATTTTGAAGTATATTATAGATTATTTCAATGAATTATTACCCTACTGTGGCATAGAAAACCAGAATTAATTCTTCCTCTCTAGCTGTAGTTTGGTGCCTGTTACTTAATTTTTCTGTCCCCTTCCAAGGTTCCTCCAGGTCTCTTGGCCCACTGTTCTACTCTGTTCTTCTGTGAGATGAACTTATTATTATTTTCCACTCTTTTAAATTTACTAGATCATATGGCAGCTCTATTTTTTTGATGACTTGCTATACTGTTTTCCACAATTACTGTACTAATTTACAACTTCATCAACAGTGTATAAACATTCCCCTTTCTCTACATTCTCATCAGCATTGGTTATTTTTTTGTTTTTTTGATGATAGCCATTCTAATTGGGGTGAGGTAATATCTCATTGTAGTCTCGATACTCATTTTTTCTGAACATTTGTGAAATTGAATATTTTACTAGTAGTTACCAGTCATTTGTATGTCTTCCTTTTAGAAGCATCTATTAAAATCTTTAGCCCATATTTGAATCAAATTATTAGTATTTAACATTCAGCTTTTCGAGTTCCTTATATATCCTGAATATTAATTCCTTGTCAGATGAATAGCTTATAAACTTTACAGATATTTTCTCTTATTCTGTAGACTCTATCTTAACTATGTATTATTTCCTTTACTGTTTTTCCTAGTTTAATATAATCCAATTGCTCTATTGTTACCTTTGTTGCCTGTGTCATTGGTGGTCTATCTTGTGGTAGGTAATCCTGGAGAAGGTTCCATGTGGTGATGAGAAGATTGTGTATTCTGCTTCTGTTTGAAATGTTCTGTAAATGTCTGTTAGGTCCCTATGCTCTGTAGTATGGTTCAACTCAGATTTTTTAATTTTTATGTCTGAATGAATTTTATGTCCCCTGAGGAAAGTAGAGTGTTTAAATCCCCAGTTATCACTGTATTACAGCCTATCTCTCTCTTTAGATCTAATAATATTTGTTTTATATATTTAGATGGTTCCGTGTTGGTCCTGTGTTATGTCTTCTTGCTGAATCGATCCATTTATTAGTATATACCGACCCTATTAATATCAATTTACAGTTTTTTGGGTTTTTGTTTTTGTTTTTTTGTAGTAGGGATCAAACTCAGGTCTTTGCACTTGTGCAGCAGGCGGCGAGACCACTGAGCTAAATCCCCGGCCCATCTTTATAATTTTTTTATTTCACATTCTGCTCTAGCTCATATGCCTGTGGCTACTTCTGCATGTATTTTGTTGATATTTGTGTGGTATATCTTTCCCAGCACTTCACTTTTTGTCTATATGTATACTTACCACTGTAGTTTCTTGTACATAACATGTAACTGAGTCTTGGATTTTAAGTCCATTTGATAGTTTATGACTTTTGACTGGGGAATTTAATTCATTGAACCAATATTGTTGTTGATATGGTATAAACTTCTTCCCATCATTTTGCTGTTTGTTTTATATCATCTGTTCCTTTCCACATATCTTACTATTTATTTTTGAGATTTAGGAGCCTTTGGTCATACTAAGGTTTCACTGTCTTCATTTTCTCTTTTGTGTACTTGTTCTTCTAATGAGTTTTATCCACTTGTGTGTGTGTTTCATGAATTTGATATTAACCTTTTGTTTCTGGTATAAGACTTGTTTATGCATTTCTCATAAAAATGGTCTGGTGATGATGAATTTTCATGATTTCTGCTTGTCTGGAAAAGACTATTTCTCTTTCATTTCTGAAGGATAGTTTTGTGGGTATGGCATTCTTGATTATCAGGATTTTATTTCCAGAATTTGAATATATCATCCCATTCTCTTCTGGCCTATAAGGCTTTTACTGAATTTTTAGTTTCTTATATCTGGATGTGCACATCTCTTGAAAATTGGGAAATTTTCTGTCATTCTTTTATGAAGTATCTTTAAAGCCTTTTCTCTTTTTTTTCCCTGGAATTCCTGTAATGCAAATATTTATTCACTTACTAATGTCCTGTAAGTCTCTCAGGCTTTCTTCAATTATTTTTCTTATTCACTTTCACTGTGTAAATTCTCTTGTATCTCACTGAGTTTTCGTACTATCCTTCTTTTCAATTCTTTTTCAGGCATTTCATATATTTCCTTCAAATTAGGATCTATTCCCAGAGATTTTTTTCCTTTGGATGTGTCATGTTTCCTTTTATGTTTCTGATGTTCCTATGTTGATGTTTGCACACCTGATGTTATAGTCACCTCTTCTGATTTTATGGAGTAGGTTTTGTAGGAAAAGTTTTTATTTTTTCATTTAGATGAGATATAGGGTGTGAATTGGGCAAATTTTGTCTTTTATTACACGTAAGTACGAAAGTGGAGCCTCTTTGTGATTTGTGTGATTTTTTTTTTTTTCGGATGCTTACTGATGTCAGCAGTGTCTATGAGTGCTTCAATAGTGCAAAGTGCAGTGGCATAAGGAGGTAGTTGTATGACTTCACACTGAATCTGGACTTCTGATGGTGCATATCCTTAAGCCGAGTAATGATGGCAATGGGGCAACAGTCATTTTAGTATTCCAAGGTGCCTTGGGGCAAGTACAGGTGACATCATGGCACTTAGGGTCCGTAAGCCATGTGATGTGATGAAGAGTTTTCTCCAGGTCCCTTGGAATGAATGTTGGGGATGCTTGGGCCTTGATGCCAGCATCCACAGTTCTGGTGCAACAAAGATGTGAAGGGACCTTGCTAGAGTCCCACAGGACAAGCATAGATGATGCTGGGATCTGTGGCACTAGTGATGACAGACTTCAGGTTGTGAAATACAAAGGGGGCCTTCTCTAGGTTCTATGGTGGAATTGCAAGTGGCACTGAGTCTTGTACTCTCTTGGAGCTACAGGACACAGATGGTATCTTCTTCACATGCCAAGAGACAAGTACAAGTCATGCCAGGGTATATGGCACTAATAAGAATTGTGTCAAGTCCATGAGCTCTGGAAGACCTTCCTTAGGTCCTGCTAGGCAGGTATATATAATGTTTGGACTTGGGGGTGCTGTTATCCATGTTCCTGGGGGTAGAAGACATGGACAAGACCTCTTCTAGATCCCATGGGTCAAGCACAGGTAAAACAATTTTGTAGTTTTCAGAGTTTTGGCTACAGCAGCTGTTGGTAATGAAGATAACGGATGCTGAGGGATCCATTTCCACCTTGTGAAGTGCAGAGAGGTCCAGTTTTGTAGCATCAGAGGGGTAACTTTTGGCTCCTAAGGCAGGATGGTGTGTAGCAGTAGCTGTTACAGCAAGTTTGGTTCTGGGCTACCCCATATTAGTTCCTTCTTTGAAGCAGAATAGTGGCTATTAGATTAGCTATCCAATCCTTTGAAGACTGCAGAATTCTCCTGCAATTAGGACTTTTTGTTTGATGCTTCGATGGTGGTTTCTAGTTACCTTTTTTTCCCAGCAGTGAGATTTCCCCCAACTGGGATTTGGGGTTGAAGTTGCAACTTGTTTTGTTGCCTTCTATAGCTTGCTTTGTTGACTCTGTGTTATTTAGTGCTCCTGTCACTTTCTTATTGATTTCCAAAATTCTCTCTCAACAATTACCCTCAAAATGTACTGTTTCCAGTTCTTCTCTGTGACAGAGTTGTGTGTGAGGCATCTCTATACAGCCATCTTGACCTTTCCTTCCATTATTAGTATTCTAACATTTAACAGATATCTGTTAGTTTACTGCTATGTTCCAGATCATGTCCTCATTGTCCAAAATATAGCACTTTCATTTCAATGAGTATTTTCTGAGCATAAGTTATATATGAGATACCAGCTTTACTCTAGTTTTTATTCCTGAACTCCTTAAAGAACATGTCAGCAAAGTGTAAATAAGGATTAAGAGGATTAATAATGAATAATTGATAATTTGAAATAGGAAAAGGTTCAAAGGGATAGGAGTGGTGGGAGGGGAAGGGGAAAGGAAAGAAGGAAAAGGAAAAATTATGAGAAAAGAAAGAAAATGGAAATGAAGTCTTTGTAAATAGGGAAGGGTGGAGTGAGTGAAGGGCGCACAGGTAATGGGGAAAAAAATAAAAACCAACATGCATTATGTACAGGTACAAGCACCCAATGATAAATGTAAATGTATTGTATACCTAAAATGTACCAACCAATAAAAGAATTTAAGGAAAAAAAAAAAAAGAACACATCAGCAATGCCTATCCCTCTATCCCCCACTTAACATATGCTTATGAACAAAAACTATAGATTAATTTTTCATCACTGATTCAATAGACACAGGTACCTTGTGACTGTTAATTATCTGATTTTTCTGGGTTTCTACTACTTCCTTAATTTTTGAACCTTAGTTATTATGATCTGAAGCACATTTGAATGATCAAATTTAGTCCTTATTAGGGCAAAGACTTGAACTTGTGTCAGAGATATTTATAACTTAAAGACCCAAAAAGTTCTTGAAAGAGACTAGGAAATTTCATGAACTTTAATGTACACAATGCTCAAAAATATTATTAGCAAAGACTCACTGTTATTAGTTATTAATTTTATTATTAAGTGTTCAGATCTATTAAAAAGGGAAAGAATTTGGCCTGTCATTAGCTGTTGTTATTTAATGATAATAAAAGCACATAGATTTCCACCTTACAAATTTTTTAATGAGTTGATGACCATATCTGACTGTAGTTTTCTTTTGAAATCTTGCGTATTTTAGTTTGGGTCTTTAGCAAGTTAAGTCTGAGAAGGAGCTCATAATTTTTGCTGACCACCGATGGTTTCTATGGCATAAAAGTATAAAACTTCTTGAGTCGCAGGACTTTTTAAAAGAAAACATTTGAACTCATGCATATTTCTGTTTCCTAGTGATGGTCCATTTAATTCAACTTAGTGTGTAAAGGACTATGCTCAGCTTTGTGCAAATATCAAAATATTCTGAAAGGGCACTATTTCTGCTTTCCAGAATAGGAAATTTGGAGGACTTAAAAAAATAATAGATTCATTGTGTTGGTCACAGTGTGTCAAGATCCAAGATCATACACAAGTTTAGAAACACTTGCACACAGCTAAAGATCTTAATAGAGCACAGATGTACTCACAATCCTATTATACTGGTAGCAAATTGGTCTTTCTGATTGATTGTGCATGGTATTCCAGCTCTTAGATGGTTCTCAAACCTCCAGAATTCCTCTTTTGCCGCCTTACTTTTGTTTCCCTGTTCTCCTAACAACAACACTATCACCAACAAGAATAACTTATCAAAAACTGTATTATACTATATAAAAGACCAGAAGGAGTACTTAACTACTGTAACTCCATCTTGGAATGCACATGAGTCATAGAGTTGAAATTATAAAATTTGAGCATCTTTAATTATGTATCTAATGATATCTTTTGTAAGTGGCAACTGACAAAGGCAAGAATTTTATTCTAGTTACCTTAGAGTATATTATTTATCTACTGGGCATAGTCACCTCCTAGCATTCTTGGAAGAGTTTTGCTAGAACCCCCTACAGCTATCAAAATCCACAGATGCTCAAGTCCTTTATATAAAATTTATAGTATTTCCATGTAACCCACATATGTCCTCTTGTATACATCAAAGCATAGACTATTTATAATACCAAACACAATGGAAATGGTATTTAAATGTTGTTATAATTATTTGGGAAATAATGGCAAGAGAGAAGTCTGTGCATGTTCAGTACAGATGCAACCATTATAGGGCTAATTATATTTTCAGTCCATGGTTTGTTGAATTTGCAGATGCCAAATCCATGGATATAGAGGCCAAACTATATATAAATACAATGAAAATTATAAATTTATTTTCTCCAAATGAAGAAAAGGACTTAATTTACTTGTATTTGCATTTCTGGACCATAGATAAATTTGCAGTTTATAATAAAATTGAGTGTTTACCACAGCAACTACTTCACCAAGAATGGATTACCTCATTCAATCCACACAGAGTTCTTGAGAAATGAAATATCATTATCCTTATTTTACAGAAATAGGATCATGAGTAAAAGAGGGAAGTTATTTGCCTTAAGTCAGAGATGTAGCAAGTGGTCTGGCCGAGTTTGAGCATGGCGTGGTTGAGGTCTCTGCTCAGGTTCTTGCAGGCTCTCCTAAGGGTGTTGGCTGGACTGTATCCCTGTCTGGAGGCTGGGATAGGAGTTTTATCCAGGCTCACTGGTAAATAGCAGAACTCAGGGACAAGGTCTCTGTGGTCTTGCTAGTTGTCAGGCACACACCAGTCTCAGGTCATTCTCTGGTCCTTGCCAGTCATTCCCCCCATTTCAGAACAGAAAAACTCCCACCACATTCCCCTATGCTTCAAATTTCTCTTACTTCTTTTTCTTGGATCAGCAAGAGAAAAATCTCTGCTTTTAAAGGCTCATGTGATTAGATTGTGTCCACATTATAAATTCATTCATTTCCAAATGTAATGACATTGCAAAATTATTCTGCATTGGTACGTAGATTAGTGTTTGAATAACTAGAACTCAGAAATCTAGGGGATCTCCTTAGATACAAGATGTACCAGTGAATTACCTTTCTCTCATGTACCATAAGAGAAGCAAGGGCAATTTGGTGGGGTTTTTAATTGGTGATCTACCTTCTTTACTTCGCAACTATCCAGAATAAAGGAAGCCTAAACTTCACACAAAGAAAGAATCTGAGAAGGATTCATCTTACTTTGATTCCGATATTTGGTCATATCCTCACAAATTTATCTGTGGCTGTACATTACTCTTAGAATTACAACCTAAATTTTACCGGTTTATCAAGTCTTGCATAATGTGTTCCATTCTTATCTGTCAAGTCTCTTCTGCAATTATTTTCTCTCTTTGTTCCCTGGGTCCCTTTCAATTTCTCAAGTATTCCATGTTACCTCCTGCCACAGGGACTGCATATATCATTCCCTCTGCCTCAAATTCTCTTCCCTATGGCTAGTCATGGTTTAAAGTAACTGTATTGGATGAGGGAGACAGTCTTTAAGAATTTGTATGCTGCCTTCTTAAATTGTCTTTACTTATTTAATTCAGACTTTATTTCTTCTTAGATTATAAGCAAGCAGAAAACTAATAGAAAGATAGACAGTGTTCCTTAACTACTGCCCCCTCTGATGTCAGTGGGATAGGAAAGCTGGAGAGGGAGTGTAGCAATGATGACAGTGCTGTGGAAGGCATTGTAGACCAAGGCTTACTGAACTGGACAGGAGACAAAGAGCAGAGTCTTAGACTTTCTTTGGGCACTGCAGGTGTGACTACATTTCACAGCCACATCCTGGATATAGGGTCCACTTCTTGGCCATTAAGTTTTGACCCTAGAATGCTATTTGCTTACACTCAAGCTGAGCTGATGAGATCCTGACAACCGGCTCTCAGTCCAGTTTTTCAGGAACTCCCCCAAAGTGAAAGCTTTATTAGACCACTTTCCAGGGACAATGGTATACTCTTAGTTTCTGTCAGCATCTGCTTGTGCAAAAAAATTGTCCCCACAGAGGTGACTAATTACATGGGGCAGTATTTTATTCTGTATGCATTCAATAAAATATTAAGACCTTAATTTTATTGTCAACGCATCCATAATTTTAATGCATAAGATCTCTCAGACATAAATAATATTTATATAATTCTAAGCTAAAAGTTGAAGAATTGCATGATTTCATCATTGATATAGTAGCAACGTGATAAATAGCAAGTTTCCTCCCATCAGCAGAACTCCTCTTCAACCTTCAGATCTAAGTTCAAGTGTCATTTCTCAGAACATTTCTGAGAAATTGTCTTATTTTACAGTCCCTAGTGATGTGTAGTTTTTCTTTATATTGCACATATTTGTGTGGGGAACTATTCTCCAAATTGCCCACCAGATTGCAAGCTGCACTCAGACAGGAACAGTGTCTTTTCATTCACCTTGAATCCCCACACGAAGTGAAGTACCTAGGACAGCTCACTCTCAATAAATATTTTTAAAGCAGATAAGTGAGGAGATCATGTGCTTTCTTTCTTAATTCAAATTATCTTTTTTGTAATGATCTATATAATTCAACAATAGTCTACCAAGAGAGTATTTTCTTTTTTTATTTTAATAATTTATTACAGCACAAGACACATTACCATTAACCTCACACAAACACACATACACACACAAACTCCGCTTTGCTTCAAACACACTTAGCCCTTCATTCTTGGCACTTTCTGAAGGAGTTCTGGAAATTCTTTTCCATGACTGTCTTTATTTGTGCTCTCATGACTACCTCAATGTCCTAAATCAATTAAAAACATTTACTTTTCATGATCCTTTTCACTCTGGGGAAGAGCCAGAAGTTGCATGGTGCCAGACCTAATGAAGGACATACTGTAACTTTTTTTCCTGTTTTTTCTTTCTCATATTTATTGCTTTCCCTTCTTTTCTTTCCCTTACCCCTCCCACTTCCTCTTCCCTTTGGACCTTTTCTTCCTATTTCACATTATCTATTATACATTTTGATCCTCATTTACACTTTCAGTTTCTCACACCAGAGAAATGATTCAGTATTTACACAGGTGTGTCCTATTTATTTCACTTAAGAGTATGGTCTTGATGTGCATCCACTTAGCTATAAATGTCTCCAGTTTATCATTCTTCTTTATGGCTGAGTAGTACTCCATTTTACTAAAAAAAACATACAGAGAGTATTTTCAAACAGTATATTTCCTGTCACTTGCATCATTAAGTGGAGTAGTATCCATGCATTAAAACTGAAGGCTTACCAGGCTAGAGATGTAGCTCAGTGGTGCTGCTGCCTGTCTCACAAGCGCAAGGTCCTGAGTGTGATTCCAAGTACAAAAAAAAGCCCCAAAATTTAAGGCTTACCTTCCCATGATTTTTTTCATATACTGTAGACTAAAATTACAAAATTATCCTTCAAACAATTCAACTTTTATTAGACTGACTAACCAAAAATTAGAAAGTCAACACAATTAGGGTATGGAAAAGAGTTAAAGAATAAGTCATGGGTTCTAAGTTGGCAAGGAAAGAAACAGAGAAAGAAGAGGACTAAAGGATTCAGAAGAAATGAGGACTTCTCTGGTGGATACCCTAATATCCTCAAAGGTTAGTCTAGGGGGCAGACACACACACACACACACACACACACACACACACACACACAGACTTCACCGTGGAGCAGTTACAGGCCAAAGCATGACTATGGGAAAGTCTCCTAAAGTGATGAAGTGAAGTGGAACAGAACTAAAGGTTCTGGATGGATATTCTGTATGGAGATTTAAGTCACACGCAATGACCAAAGCATGTGAAAGACATTGGTGAGTGAGAAAGAGTGGGAAAGGAGAAAAAAGAATATAGTTAAACAACATGGACTTCGAAGCAAGAAAAAAATGAACAGAATAATAAAAGCTTTACTGTTTAAGAAAATATCTTTTGAATATGATCAAATACACTTTACATATTGAAGCCCCTTCCAAAACAAGAAACTGAGAAGGAGGATGGGACAAGGGTAGTGATGGAGGAGAAATAATTAAGGTATGTTGCATGCGTACAAATCTGCCAAAATAAAATTCATGAACCTGGACACCTAATATGTACTGACAAAAGATGTGGAGAATGAAAGAAATATCTTACGATTTGGAATATTTTTGCACATGGAGCGTGAGGTTGAAAGGGGTGTGGAGCGCATTGTAATGGTTTTCGAAGGCTCTAGAAAGACCAGTGGAGGAGGGTTTTGTATAAAAAGCAAGGCTGCTTGGACTCTGGAAGGAACGAAAAGAGAAGAGTATGAGCTCTGCACGGGATATTCCACTTCCTAGAGAGTCCCTACATAAAATGGCTACAAATGATAGCTGGTTTCTGAAGAAAAAAATGCTTTTCACAGTTTTTCAAAGTCTAGATTTTATAAGATACCACCAAGGGATAACTTGATGACAAGACTGGTAAAGAAAATATTAGCATAAAAGTCCTGAGAACTTTAAATTCCAGATGCACCATGAATCAAAATTCTAAGAATTCATCAACTATCTATTATATATTGTCTTTTCTGAGATATGAGCTTCACATTGTATCTGTAACTGCAAAGTATTGTATACGTCTAAGTTACTTTCTTTTAATTGGAGGAGCAAGCAGTTTGGCCAATACTTTTAACAACTAGCCATGGAACCCTCAAGACTTAGAGATACATATGCTATCAGTCTGGGGAGACCTTTTTTGTTTAAAAGGGAAGAAGCAAGATAAGCCCTCCTCATAGTCCCCACCTCTAGCAGAGCCAGATCACGGACATTCCTAGCAAAGGAAGATCTAAATAATTCCAACTTTCATCATGTTTTAGACATCTGTAATATTCTCTTGACACTCATTCAGCAGTTATTTTTATATTTATTAACATGTTTATATTTTTGTGCATCATTCCAATCATTGTTATATAATTCCAATAATAACAAAGATTGTTAACAGCATGAAACATCTTATAATTCTTTTGTTACCTGGATCAGCATCTAACTCTGTGCTAGAAAAATACTCAGAATTCATTTAACTAGTAACTGACTAAAAGTTACAGAATCCCAGGTTAGAAAAGCAGTGCTCATGCTTGTTTTGTGTGACCAGGACTCCCAGGCTTGCTAAGCTTATGTTGGAACTCCTGTTCTCTTGTAAAAGCTCCCTATCAAAGCTATCCCGATGTACACAGGCACCCTATTATTTCCAGAAAGTTTTTCCATTGCCTAATTAATTCAGCCCTACTCTTTCAAGATTGCCCAGTGAGTAGCACTATTGAGTCTGAATGACTAAAGAGGCTGGCTCTCAAGGCAAGTAGTTTTATGAACTGAAGCAGTGGGATACTGCTACCTGTCCCTATTGTGCTGTTTGTATTAAAGTTGTTATTTGAAAATTGGCTATCTCTGTCTAACTACCATTCTCATAGAAGTAAGTTTTAAAACAGGCATATTTTCTAGGAAGCCCGAAGACATGTCACAGGGGAGAAGGGCAATAAAATAGTAAGGGCAAAATATCCTCAATGTATCTACCAACACACGTACCAGGTGTAAGATCTAGAGGCTGTTTCTCTTCATTGTGTTGGTCAGTATGAGACTAATTCTCGTGAGGCAAACCAATGGTCTTTCATGTAGCAAGTGTGGAAACCATACTTTTTCAAATGCATACACTATGTGTGAGTCATTTCTAAACTTCCAAAGTTCAGTATTTTGCTTGGTTAGTAATAAGTGCTACCTAGCTATACATCCAAACTTCTGAAGAAGTGTCAATAGTCTTCTTCTCTGAAGGGATATTAATATCTTCATTCTCTTATTTTTGTGTTTATCATATGTTGCCTATTTATCTTCCCTTTAAAATATATTCAGATCATAAGTACTTGGAAAGTTGCTTCTCTTCCCGGGGCCTTATTATGCTCCCCTTGGTTAGTATTGGAAAGGTGAAGCTTCAAACTGCAATCATTCACAGATCTGGATCAGTCTGGAAGTTCAGGATGAAGCTTGTATACAGCAAGTAAACCAGTGAACGAAGAAAGAATAAATAACCTCATTTGTGAGTGTAAGAAAAAGGAGAGCTAAAGAAAAACCTCTGTCTTACTTCTAGAAGCTGAGTAAAATTTTCCAAAGCTTCAGACTAAATCCACTTCATTCTTACTGCCTGTTCCACAAGCTCTTTCATTTTTAAATTGCTACACTTAATCATTGCAAGGTCTGTTTTTCTAAGGAATAAATTGTGGGGGTTTACCCACTTTTATCCTACCTTTAGGTCATTTAAAAATCAATCTTATTGCAGTATAATTTACATACAACAAATGACATCCATTTAAAGTGTATAACCCAACAAGCTTTGACAGATGCATGTACCATAATCAATTTATGTCTGTCACCCCAAAGAGTTTTCTGATGCTTCTTTGCTATCCATATCTTTTTATTCTTCTGTCCCTGGGCAATCCCTGATTTACTTTTTTGTCATTATAGATTAGTTTGCATACTCAATGTTTTATAATCATGGAATGGTGCAGTATGCATGTTCCTGGCCTCTTTCACCCATTCTTATCAATATTTTGCATATATACATAGTTTGCTCTTTTTTCCCCTGAGTGATAGACTACTGAATGGATACTGCATAGAAAGAGCTTGTTAAACCACATTTTGTTTGTCCAGTCATCTGTTAATGCACATTGGAGTTACTTCTACCTTGTGACTGTAATAAATGAAGATTGTGCAGATGTGTTTTTATTTTTCTTAGTTAAATATTCAGACTTGAGATTGCTGGATCAGAGGGAAAGCACATATTTTACTGATTGAAAATCTGCCAAATAGCTTTCCAAAACGTGGCTTTATTATTTGGCATTTCCACAAGCAAAATGTGAGTTTCCCTTGCTCCAAATCTTCATCTTCACTTGACATTTTTAGTATTTTAAATTTTAGACACTCTAATGCATGTGCAGTGACATTTTATGTGGTTTTAGTTTGCATTTGCCCAATAACTACTTGAGATTGAACATTTCTGCATGTGTTTATTTTCCTTTAATATACCTTCTTTCGAGTAATGTTCATCCAGCTGATTTACTCATTTTTTCATGGGTTCTTATGTCTGAGTTGCCAGATTTTTCTGTGGATTTCAAATATCAGCCTTTTGTCAGGTGTGTGTGCTGTGAATATTTCCCACTGTTCTGTAACTAGTGGTTTTCATTTCTTTTTTAAAATGTGTAATTTTATTTTATTTTTTCAGGTTTTTTTTTAATTAACATGCACTTACAGTACATAATGATCACATTCCTTGTGGGAAATTGGTACTTGTACATAATACATTTTAATTCTTTTTTTCTATCTACCTCCTTCATCGCTTGGTCTTCTTCTCAAAAATCAAACTTGTTTATTTTAATAGCCTAAATTATGATTTTCTCTTGTTTTATGATTCATGCTTTTTATGGCATGCCTAAGCATTCTTCACTCTCAAAGATCACAAGGAGGGCCGGGGATTTAGCTCAGTGGTACGGCCCCCTGCCTCGAAAGCACAAGGTCCCGAGTTTGGATCACAAGAGTTCCCTTCTCTCTGTACATGGGCTCCCAGTGATCCCTTCCTCCAGGTAGTCTCATCTTTGTCTCTAAGTCCTACTCAAAGTATCCCTCTTCCAGAGTGATCTGGTTTTGATCATTTTTTATTCAATTTATGGATTTTGATATGTGCATCTGATGATTCAGCAAGCCTCAGATTTCCCAAGGTAAGACATAGTCCACAGGGGAATGCTGAACAGAAAGTTGGATCTTTGATATAAAGGTACTTTTTTCTTTTTTTAATCATTGTAAAAACAGGTAAAATTTTTCCATAGCTTGTAACCTCAGGAAAGGTCTTAGATATCTTTTGGTCTGATTGCCACCATATTTGTCAGAAAGTTAAAGTTAAGTTGCTAAAAGTTAAATGATTTTCTCATGAATACTTCATTAATTCTTTGTTCTTTCTACAAATTTACCCTTCTTTCTCCGAGCAGTAATCTGAAGCTCACATGCAATTCTGATGTAATAGTTTTACTATTTTTCCTAATTGGAATTACATCACTAAAAATATGCCTTAGTTTAAATTCCAGTCTCAGTTATGTTTCAGAAGAGTTATCTGAGTTTCTAATGTGAATTGAGAATTTGGCTACCCACTCAAAGGTAGCACATTTCTATAAATGATAAGATGTTAGAAATATCTCCCATCTTCAAATGTTCCTTATTTGCCTGCTGGACTAGTTGTCTACTGCTGCCTAACACATTACTTCATAATTTAACTGCAATATTATTTATTATCCCACAGTTTCTTGCCTAAGGAACCCAAGGATAGCTTAGCTTAGCTTAGTCCTCTGTGTGAGGATCCCTCACAAGGCAACAGGCAAGACTTTCCCCAGGTCTACCCTTGATCTAAGGACTTACAGGGTCAGGATCAACTTTCCAGATCACTCACAAAGTTGTTGGTCAGATTCAGTTCCTGACAGCCTGAGGATTTTAGTCTCTTGTTGGCTTTGGCTGGTGGTCAGAAGCAAACCTCTACTCCTTGTCTGTGGTCCTTTCTACTTGTGCCAAGAACACAAATCAAGCCAGAGACAAAATGTCAGTCTTCTATGACCAAATTTCAAAGGTGACATTTCCTCATTTTGGTTGCATTGTATTTATCAGAACCAAGTCTGTAGGTCCAGTCAGTCAAAAGAAAAGGGTTGCACAAGGATATGATGACTACCTAGAGGAAAGGATCATTAGGAGCCCTTTCAGAGGCTGCCTCCCACACTTGACTCTAACAATACTGTTTTTTCAGCAGCAAAGACTCATTTTTGGGGGGCTAAGCCTTTCATATTAAGAATTGGCGTGTAAAAATGGGCATTATTGAAAATGACTCTCCTATGGAAAAAAGAACATCTTATCTGCTTATTATATGTCAGCTTGCCAACATGGATTTATTTGTGACATGGTTAGTAATTTGTGACACAAAATTCTGGTACATAAAGTAATATAGATTTTTAATTACTAGAAAGTGAGATATAGGTTTTAACCAGTGAGAAGATCCAAATGACCTGGCAGCCTTGTGGAAGTTAATAAAGTTAGCCAGGAAAAGAGAATGAGCTGGGGAGATTGCCAGTGCCTCAGAGCCTTTGTCCATAAGCAGCCTCAGCCTCAAAAGATATTGGAAACCTCTGTAATTAAAATAAAAAATAATTGTATTGAATTTACTCCACTAATTCCAGACTCTAAAATGATTTCATTATTGACTAAAGTCATCAAATTCTATGCATCAGTTGTTCTATATCAACCATCAAGTTCTTCTTTTATATAGAATTCTAACAGGACTAACTTAGTTATTGTCTGTTGCTGAGACACAATACCCAACAGATGCAACTTAAAAGAGGAGAGGTTTATTTTGGTCTTCAGCTTTTGAGGTTTCAGTCCATATCTAGTAGGTTCAAATGCAGAAATGGCATGGTGGAAGAGCCTACTTTGGAGGAAAGCTACTCACTTCATGGAGGTCAGGAAGTAGAAAGAGGAAGGAGGCACCACTAGGGAAATATGGTCACACCCCCAGTGACCTGCATCTTCTATCCAGGCTCCACATCCTAAGAGTGGATTCAGCTCTGGATCAGTGTACCTCCTGTACAATTACATTCCAAAGGTGTGACTTTTAGAGGACACCCCAAATGTAAACTATAACAAAGACTTATGCTAGTTGTGTTAGGTAGGCTTTCCATTGCTGTGACAAAATAACCTGGAAAAAGCAACTTAAAGGAGGAAAGATTTATTTTAAATCATGGTTTCAAAGGTTCTAGTCCACAGTCATCTGGATCCAAGGTAGAAACAACATGGTGGAATTGTGACCACGAAAAGTTATTTACCTTGTGGCATCCAGAAAAAAGAAAGAGGCAGGGACGAGGGGGAAAATAACTTTTCCAAGTTGTATGCCCAATTACCTGCCTCTTCCAACCAGAACCCTCTTCTTAACAGCCCATTCAGTTATGAATTCATCATTGGATTATCCCATCGATGAGGTTAGCGTCTATATGATCCCATAACTCCCCTAACCCCCACCACATGAGATTTTGGGTGACATTTTTTATTCAAACCGTAACACTGCTTTACTACACAGCTCCTTGATGAAAAAAAGTATCCGTACTCTCTGTGAAAAAATATCCTTTGGGTTAATGCTTATCACAGCAAATACAGATTTTTGAAAAGTAATAGGAAGAAAAGGTCCAAAGGAGTAGGGGAAGTGGGAGGGGAAGGGGAAAGGAAAGAAGGGAAAGGAAAAATTATGAGGAAAGAAAAAAATGGAAACAAAGTCTATGTAAATAGAGAAGGGTGGAGGGGGTGAAGGGCGCACAGGTAATGGGGAAAAAATAAGAACCAAGATAGATCATGTACAGGTACAAGCACCCAATGATAAATGTAAACATTTTATTGTATACCTAAAATGTACCAATAAAAGAATTTAAGCAAAAAAAAAAAAAAAAGAAAAGAAAAGCAATAGTCACTTTATTTTTCCTGGTAGATGGTATCCCTAGCACACAGCTTAGAAAGGGAATGTGAGAGTGACTCCTGTGCAATACGAATGATATCAATTGGATTCAGCAGATCAAGTTTATAGAAGGAATTAATTCAGCGTTCTTCTTTGCCTTTGGCATCCAAAGTTGCAAAAGAATTGGAAGCCAGAGCACTTGAGCTTGTATTTCAGTATTGCTGCTTAGGGACCAAGGCCAAACATCTCTTCAAGCTTCACCTTTGTTTTCCTTCTTAGATGAGGCTCTACATGATAGATGAAGATCTGTGTGACATACTCTGACATGCTCTTTGTGATAATAAAGAGGAACAATATTTGGACATTTATAAAGTGGAGCTTATCTGGGAGAGTAATTTTGATTATCTTTTGATAGCTCTGTGACATGAATTATTTATTCACTCCAAAAGAGGAAGAGAAGCTGCATAGCTCACAGCCTACAGACTGAAACTGAGGGTGTGCAGATCTTCAGCCCTGTGTGTGTTCATCACTCCTGGCTGCAGTCCGCAGAGATGCCCATTGTCATAAATGAACTGATAAGTATAAGTCTCCTGGTATCACAAAGTAGCCTATTTTTTCCATGTATCAGAAAAATCTCTCTTTTTTTTTAAGGAGTAATAGGTCAAAGAAGAAACAGACTGTAAATGCAAATTTGAAGCATCGTGGCAAATATAAACGTTTCACCTCCACTAGAAAATGACAAGTCCAGAGAAACCAACTACAACAACAAAATTGGTTTTTAGATTTCTTAAAACCTCCCAGAGGGTAGAAGGGTTTGCAGAAATATTAAATGGCAAGATGCTAGTCTCAGTGTTCTCACAAAAGTAAACCCACATCTTCAGTTGTTTTAGTTATTTCCTTTTAAACATGTTCTTCAATGTTGTCAATATCTTTGGTCTTTTTCAAAGGGTGAGTGTGGAAGAGGTCAAACTATTGCAATTATGGCAAAAACTATGAAAAGGCAGTTAGATATAAAGACATGCTGCAAAGGAAAAATCTAATTTAGAAACAAGATCAGATTAAATATTTAAGCACTGACAAAATGGCTTTATTTATCAGTCTCAAAAAATTCATGTGCTGGATTTTGGAGGCAAAGGAAAGAAGTACAGGAATAAATTTTTTGCTAGGCAAGAATGTGGCTGTGAGGAAGCAGATAAGGCAGGAAATGTTCTTTCTGCTCCTTCTTGGTTCCCACAGGAAGTTTGATGGCTACTCACTCAGATCAGACCCTTTCAGTGTATTCCTGTAAGTAAACCACCAAGTCACTGGGGGCACTGATCTCCCTACCTACATGAAAAAAGTTGCAAGAAACTTCCTTTTAACCTACAGTAACAAAAAGATTCAGATAAAACAACAACAACAACTAAAGGAGAACGAAACAAAAAGTCCATAAAATTTGTCACACAGATTACATCCCCAAATTGAAGAAGTATGAGAGGTCTGGGGGGGGGGGTGTCTCTAAACTTAAATAAACTCACTCTGTACTAAGTGAAATCAAAATGGATCAAAGGGATAGCCAGGAGCTTTCTCAGCAGAACCCCAATTGCACAAAAAATAACGCCAAAATCAATAAATGGTACTATTTCAAATTAAAATTCTTTTGCATAGCAAAGGAAACAAGCAACAAAGTGAAGAGACAACCTACAAAATGGGGAAAAAAATGTTTGCTAGCTACTCCTCAGATATAGGACTAATATCGAGGATATATAAAGAAGTAAAAAAAATCCAAACCCAAAAATGGGAAATTGAAATGAGCAGACACTTCTCAAAACAAGAAGTACAGATGGTCCATGAAAGTGCTGAGCATCTTTGGCCATTAGAGAAATGCAAATTAAGACTGAGATTTCATCTTATTCAGAAAGAATGATTATCATCACAAAGTCAAAAAAGCAAAAAAAAAAAAAGTGCTGGTAAGGTTGTGGGGAAAATGGTGCCTTTGTACATATCTGGTAAAAAATGCAAACTAGTGTAACCAATACAAAATTCTATGGATGTTCCTCAGAAAACTAAAAATAAAGATTCTATTTGACCCAATTATATCTCTGGCTATCTTCCTAAAAGAGTTAAAGACATAAATGTTCATGCATGTTTATAGCAGCACAACTCATAACAGCTAAATCTTGGAAGCAGCCTATGTGTCCATTAACAGGTGAACGGATAAAGATAAGGTGGTATTTACCACAATAGGATAGTGCTAAGCCCCAAAGAAAGTTAAAGTTTAGTCATTCTTAGGAAAATGAATGCACCTAGAGACCATAATCCTAGGTGAAGTGGACCAGCGAGCGGACAGTGAGGAGATCCGCTGAGTGGAGTGGGGCTCCCTCCCGTCTGTGCCCCACCCCCCAGTGACTAGCTCGGCCATACTGTGGCCCACAGCACCTACCCTCACCCCTCACCCCACCCCCACCTCTGGCCTGCTGGATTTGCCAGTACCTGGTTCCACACTACAGAGGCGCAGGGAGTCATAAAGGCCATTGTGCTAATTTCCAGAAGATAGAGCAGAAATGAACAACAGAAAGAGGGCCTCTCTCAGGCTCCTTGATAAAAATTAAAGCCCACTGGAAAAGTGAAGAGAATCTCTGCTATAAATGCACACTAGACCACCGTGCTTGGTAAGTTGGAGGGATCATCACATCCTATCTAAACTTGGACTATCTTCAGGGGAAGGGCAGCTAGAACCTGCAGTAGAGCCTTGCAGAGTTCAACCCTGGAGGAGGACAGGGAGCTCAACTTGGGACTTGAAGCCAGAAATCTACCTGAATCTCACAGGTCTGTGACTGGCTCACTGAGACTCACTGACTTATAACTGCACACTGCTGTGCACGTTGTCTATTCTGAGAGAAAAGACATACCTTGAAGGACATACCTTCATTTTTATTTTTTATGTGTTATTTTCAAAAAATTTTTTGCTCTTATTTTAATTTTAATTTTTTTCTACTCTTTTCAAATTTTTCTATTTTTTCTTTTTTCTTTTCTCTTTTCTTTCTCTCTCTCACTCTCTCATTCTCTCACTGTTCCACATTGTTCTTCATCTCCCTTTTTGTTGCTATTCTAGCCCTAATTCAGATTTCTTCTTTTTCTTTTCTTCACTTTTTCTTTCTCTCAATTGTTATTAGTTTTAAAGGAAAGTAAATACAGTTTATAGCCTCCCTATTGCTGTTAGGTTGTTCTGTTCTCATCTTTGTTCTTTCATGCTGTCTTTTCCTCTTGTCTTCAACAGTTTCTTAGCATTTGTGTGATCTTCCTGTGTCCCCTACCTTACTGCTAACCTTCCCCTATCCTACCTACCTACCCTCCCTCTCAAACTCCTTCTAACTCCCCATCCCAAAGGGTAAAGTTGCTATATTGAAGAGTTTATTCACTGTAAACATACATTGGGTTGGTCCTTGATTTTGATTTAATTCACACAGTTAAAAGTGACAGATTAATAACAACCACAAATTGTTATTTTTCTAAGCTGTGCTTGATGCTATTTCCTTGCTGATTATATCACTTGGGCTAAGGTGTTGTGATTGATCTAATCAGTTGTCCTTCCCTGTATAATGAAAATGAGATAGCCTCAAAGTCATTAGAGACTCAAAACCTAAAGACCAGATATACCTGGAAGACACCTCTGAGAAACAATCATTCCATAAGGGTTCCAAATACAAGCAACAAAGATACAATAAGCAACTTTAAAGTATCAACCCAGGAATTAAATCAGGGATATTACCATAAACAAAAATGAGAAGACATTTCAGCAAGGGACAAAACTAGACTTCTACCCCCCCAAAGGCAAATTCTGGGGGGAACAAAGTGGAAAAGTCTGATAATCAACCACCTGGATACCCTGAACTAATAGCACAGGAAGTAACAAAAAAGATGAATGAGGCTCTAGAAAAGTTCAAAACAGAAATAATTTCCCAATAACTACAGAGATGGTGAGCAGAGTAAAATACATGATTAGAGGCTCTAGAACAGAAACAGATAAAAAAATAGATGAGCTCAGAACCATGCTGGAAGTCATGAATGCCCAGCATAAGAAAGAAATGGAAACCATGATCACCCAACAGAGGAAAGAAATGGAATCCATGAAACAGATTCGAACAGATATCCAGGAGATTAAAACCCCCATTGAAAGTATGCACAGCAGATTAAGGGAATGTGAAGATAGAGTATCAGATCTAGAAGATGGAATTGCCATTAATGACTATGAAAACAGAGATTTCTTAAAACTACTAAGGAACCACGAGAAATCAATCCAGTAGCTGCTGTATGATGCAAAGAAGAATAACATAAGACTGATAGGAGTCCACAAAAAAGCAGGAGAAAGTACAAAGCACATTAAAAAAAACTGTTCACAGAAGTAATAGTAGAAAACTTTCCAGACAGGGGTAGAGAATTGGACATACAGATAAGTGAGGCGTATAGAACTCCAACTAGCCATGATCAAAAAAAAAAAAAATCTACACCTAGACATATAATAGTCAAGATTCCAGAAACCCAACAGAAGAACAAAATCCTACAAGCAGTTAGAGAAAAGAAATAAATCACCTACAAAGGAAAGCCCATCAGAATCATGGGAGACTTCTCAACACAAACCCTCAACTCAAGGAGAGCCTGGAGTCAAGTATTTCAAGCCCTAAAAGAAAATAACTTCCAGCCTAGAGTGTTGTGTTCTGCAAAATTATATTTCAAAATCAGTGAGGAAATTAGATACTTCCACAACAAAGAACACCTGAGAAATTTCACGAATACCAAACCAGCACTCCAAACAATTTTAAACAATATCCTAGAAAAAGACAATGAAGATCACAACTCCATGAGGTGCAACAGAGGAAAGCCACCAGGCAAGGCAAGAAACTAAAGGGATAGGGGGAAAAATAAAAAATAAAAGACCCCAAAACAGCAAAATATCATGACAAGGATGACTCAATAACTATCATTTATAACTATCAATGTTAATGGCCTCAATTTACCAATCAAAAAAAAAATAGACTGCAGAACGGATTAAGAAGCAAAATCCAACAATATGCTGTATACAAGAAACACACCTAACTCAAAAAGAAATTCATAGACTGAAAGTAAAAGGATGGAAAATAGTTCTCTATAAGACAGGAACCCGGAAAAAAGCAGGGGTAGCAATCTTATTTGCAGAGAGAGTAGATCTCAAACCAAAACTAACTAAGAGAGACAAAGATGATCACTACATAATTGTGAAGGGAACAATCCAACAGGAAGAGATGAAAATCATTACTATATATGCACCAAATATGAATGCCCCCAACTATACAAAACAATTATTAGCAGACATGAAAAACCAAATAAGTGCTAATACAATTGTAGTGGGGGACCTCAATACCCCACTATTACAAATAGACAGGTCATCTAAACAAAGAATTAAAGATGAAATTCTAGAACTGAACCAAGCTATTGAAAAAATGGACTTAATAGATGATTACAGAGTGTTCCACCCCACAAAATTAAAATACACATTCTTTTTGGCTGCACATTGGTCATTCTCCAAAACAGACAACATACTCTCTCATAGAACATATTTAGATAAGTGCAAAGGAATTGAAGTTATCCCCTGTATATTGTCAGACCATAATGTGATGAAATTGGAGATCAATAGCAAATGAAACTACAAATATTTTATAAACACATGGAAATTGATTAACAGTCTCTGTCTCCTGAAGAAGCAATGGGTCACAGAGGAAATTAAAGAAATTAGACAGTTTCTACAAGTAAATGAAAATGCCAGTACAATATACAGGAATCTATGGGACACAATGAAAGCAGTTCTACAAGGGAAATTCACAGCAGAGAATGTTCATATTAGGAAAACAGAGAGAACTCAAATAAACAACCTAATGCTGAACCTCAAGCTTCTAGAAAACGAAGAGCATTGACAAACCCAAAGCTCATAAAAGAGAGGAAATTATAATGATCAGCGCAGAAATCAATGCAATGGAAACTAAGAGAACAAAAAATCAATTAAAAAAATCAATTAATTGAAGAGTTGGTTTTTCAAAAGAATAAGTAAAATCAATAAACCTTTAGCCAACCTTAAGAAAAAAAGGAAAGAAAAGGTTCAAATCCATGCAATTAAGAATGAAAAAGGTGAAGTCATAACAGATCCAGCATAAATCCAGAGGATCATCAATACCTACATTGAGAAATTATACTCTAATAAAATGGAAAACACAGAAGAAATGGACAGATTCCTAGATACATACAATTGTCAAAGTTAAATGAAGCAGATATAAAAATTCTAAATACTCCAATTACAATGAGTGAAATTGAAAATGTAATAAAAAATTTACCAACAAAGAAAAGCCCAGGTTCTGATGGCTTCACTGTTGAATTCTACAAGACATTTAGAGAAGAACTATTGCCATTTCTCTTTAAACTCATTAAGGAAATTGAAAGGGAAGCAAGGCTTCCAAAGTCATTCCTGGAAGAAAGTATTATTTTGATTCCAAAACCAGGGAAAGACCCAACCCAAAAAGAGAACTACAGGCCAATCTCCCTAATGAACATAGATGCAAAAATCCTCAACAAGATACTGGAAAACAGAATACAGAGGCTCACCAAGATCATACACCCTGACCAAGTCAGATTTATCCAAGAGACACAAGGATGGTTCAACATACGTAAACCAAAAAATGTAATACACTATATTAACAGAGTCAAAGACAAAAACCGTATGATCACCTCAATAGATGCAGAAAAGGCATTTGACAAAATCCAACACCCATTCATGATAAAACCCTACAGAAAATTGGAATAGAAGGTCTTTATCTCAACCTGATTAAGGCTATCTATGAAAAACCAACAGCCAACATCATACTAAATGGTCAAAAACTGAAAACTTTCACACTAAAATCAGAAACAAGACAAGGAGGCCAACTATCACCACTCCTGTTCAATATAGTTCTGGAAACATTAGCCACAGCAATTAGAAAAGAGAAAGAAATAAAAGGAATAAAGATGGGAAAGGAAGAAGTTAAACTGTCATTATTTGCTGATGATATGATACCTTACATAGAGGACCCAAAAAACTCCAACAAAAGCATTTTAGACTTAATTGACAGATTCAGTAGAGTAGCTGGATACAAGATCAACACTCAAAAAACAATAGCCTTCTTGTACACAAATAGCAGACTCTCTGAGAAAGAAATTAGGGAAACAATTCCTTTTACAATAACATCCAAAAAAATGAAATATCTAGGATTTAATGTAACAAATGAAGCAAAAGACCTCTACACTGAAAATTACAGCACTCTGAAAAAAGAGATCAAAGAGGATATCAGAAAATGGAAAGACATCCCTTGTTCCTGGGTAGGAAGAACCAATATACTGAAAATGTCCATACTTCCAAAATTACTATATCGATTTAATGCAATGTCAATTGAAATTCCAACAATATATTTCACAGAACTAGAAAAAACAATCCAAAAATTCATTTGGAACCAGAAGAGACCTAGAATAACAACAGCAATTCTAGGCAACAGAGACATGGCTGGGGGCTTCACAATCCCCAACTTGAAACTATACTACAAACTATTGTGATAAAAAACAGCATGGTACTGGCAAAGAAACAGACCCAAGTATCAGTGGAATAGATTAGAAGATGCAGAAAGAGCTCCAGACATACTCAGCCATCTCATCTTTGAAAAAGGAGCCAACCACCCTCATTGGAGGAAAGATAGCCTATTTAATAAATGGTGATGGAAAAACTGGATTTCAACCTCCCAAAGATTAAAACTAGACCCCTATCTATCACCATGCACTAAACTAAGATCAAAGTGGATTAAAGATCTAAATATTAAAACAGAAACCCTAAACTTGCTGGAAGATAAGTTAGGTAGAACTCTTGAAGACACTGAAATAGGAAAAGACTTTTTGAACAAAACCTCAGTAGCATGGACACTAACACAAAGAATCAACAACTGGGATCTCATCTTATTAAAAAGCATCTGTACTGCAAGAGAAACCACCAACAGAGCTGACAGGCAACCTACAATGTGGGAATAATTTTTAGCAGCTGTAACTCAGACAAGAACTACTATCTAGAATATATAAAGAACTGAAAAAAATCAGACGCCCCAAATTTGAAGACCCAATCCAAAAATGGGCATCTGAAATGAACAGACATTTCTCAGACAAAGAAGTAGAAATAGCAAATAAACATATGAACAAATGTTCAGCATCAGTGGTCATTTGAGAAATGCAAATGAAAACAATGCTGAGATTCTATCTCACTCCAAAAAGAATGGCTGCTATCAAGAAATCAACCAATAACAAATGCTGGCAGGGCTGTGGGGAAAGAGGAACACTGCTCCACTGCTGGTGGGAGTGCAGACTGGTGCAACCACTGTGGAAATCAGTATGGAAATACCTCAAGGAACTAGGACTAGAGGTCCCATTTGACCTAACTATTCCTCTGCTGGGTATCTTCCCCAAAGAATTAAAAGAATCATACTACAGTGATAAATGTGTACCCATGTTCACAGCAGCACAATTTGTAATAGCTAAAGCTTGAAAATAGCCCAAGTACTCATCAACTGGAAACTGGATAAAGAAGATGTTTAAAAAATAGAGTACTACTCTGCCATAAAGAATGACAAACTAGAGACATTTATAGCTAAATGGATGCATCTTGAGGCCATACTCTTCAGTGAAATAAATAGGACACATGTGTAAATACTGAATAGTTTCTCTGGTGTGAGAACTGAAAGTGTAAATAAGGTTTAAAATCATTAAAATGAATAATTGATAATTTGAAATAGGAAGAAAAGGTCTAAAGGGGTAGGGGAAGTGGGAGGGGAAGGGAAAAGGAAAAAAAGGAAATGATAAATTATGAGAAAAGGAAAAAATGGAAACAAAGTCTTTGTAAATAGGGAAGGTGGAGGGGGTGAAGGGCGGACAGGGAATGGGGAAAAAATAAGAACCAAGATAGATCATGTACAGGTACAAGCATCCAATGATAAATGTAAGTATATTGTTTACCAAAAATGTACCAATAAAAGAATTTAAGAAAAAAAAAGTATAAAGCAGCACATTTAAAACACCTGAGCCTAAGAAGTCACATTATCTGTTGTTGGAGATAAGCTACTAAAGGATTATCTCTCTGGTTTTGGCTTTCAAATGGACCATCGGATTTGGTGTCAGGTGGCGTTGTTGAGGCTGAATCCACTCATATACAAAGCCTGTCTAAAAAGTAGCCCCATTGAATCTTTAATCTGGATGCTCTAACATTACAATGTTTATTTAACTGTCACCTGTCCAGCACAAAGGACTGAATCAGTACCTTCTTCTACAGCCAAGGCACAGGACATGAAATGTCTTTCTCTAAAAATGTTACCTTTGGAATTCAAAGTCAGCTAGGATTTTCTGAATCTATTCAAGGAAATGCTACAAGTCACCCAGAATGTGTTTTTCTTGCCGCTACTTTTTTTCTTAAGTGTTAAGTATGTACAGTTTTTGAAGCATCCTTAAGGTGCTGTCTTTCTCTTTTAATAGTTTCCACACAGTGTTTCAGCTTTGCATAAAGCTTGGAAAGAGATAAATGGTCAAAGAGTGTTCTGAGCACAAGCTTGAACACTGTAAAAAAGCAAAGACTTCCCTGAAATTGCACCAGTAGGTATGACTGTGGATGTGGGTAATCAGAGACCAGAGAACTGGGTAAAAGAAGACAGATGATTGACCCAATGCATATGCAATAAGGAAATTTAGGAACTGCTTTCTCTGGAGCTTGCTCCACGGGGCTGATGAAGAACAATGGGACTGATTTGAATAGTAAATGCACACAACAGCAAGAGCGCCTAAATGTTTTTCTTCCCAAACATTTTGCTGTCATATGACAGGAAGTACAAGACCAGAAGGGGCTGGAATCCTTGCTGTTTAGACCTAGGTCTATGTTAGCCGAGTAACCCAAGGGGAAACGGGAAAACACAACGACGATGTTACAATACATTTGGCTGTGATTGTCAAGCACTTAGTTTCTTAGATCTGCCTGTTTTCGATTACTTCTCCTTGATTTTCAAGTGAGAATTGAATGCAAAGGTAGCAAGTGCCATCAGAAAGAGGCAAGTCATACCAAAGGAGTCCTTTTAACATTAGCTTTTTTTCTTTACATTTTTTGGTCTGTTTTATTCTATCTTGTAATGATCTATTTCACTCTCCCCTTCTCTGTTTAATATATAAAAAGTCTATAAAGTCTAAACTATTCAAACCTCACATGAAGAACAATTATAGATTGACTACAAAGATCTATTCTCAATTGTATTCTCAAAGTTATTTGCCTTCTGCCTCCCAGTGTGAAACTGGAGTCTGTTTTCCAACAAATCCCCCTTTACTTTCTTTTTTGTCCAATTGCATGTGTTCAAATAATGTAACTCTTACTACTACCCTCTCCCAAATAAAAAAGATAAATGATCTACAAACATCACTTGCAAAAGCCATTAACTATGTATGACTGTTAATATTATCTGTTGTTTTGGATTATGAGTGAATGTTCTCCATGATAATAGATAATAGAGTAAACTGCCTCTGATTTTTAGTAAATGGTAAATTATTGATCAACTATCCCTCTCTCCTACTAGTTTCAAATGCAAAACTTGAAAGCCTGTATTTTCACACTTGTTTCCAACCTAATGGTTTATTTGGTGCACCACATTAAAGCAGAATTTCTTGAACTTAGCAAAGAATAAATTATTTCCCAATGAAAAAAAAATAATGATAGGTGAAGTAAATCAGATCCAGAAGCTTTAATACAGTTGTGGTTTCTCTTATATGTGAAACACAAAGTATAAATAATTTAGGAGCAAATTAAAAGGTAGTTGATGGGAAATAGTGAAGTATATTTTGTGAGGATAGGAAAATAACCTAGCTAGTTTGGTTCTTAGGGCCTCAAAAGAAGTAAATTGAAAAGAATGTAGGAATGCGTTAACATCTCAGGGTTCATGGGAGTTCTACAATAGGCAGACTCCACTGAAGATAGACTCATACATCTCTACATATGCCAAGAAGAAAATCCACTACCACCAAAAATCAAGGAAGAAAATACATGCAATCAGGAGGAAAATTAGAACCTCAAAGTTGAAAATGTAGTGGTTGATTCAATTGTTAAAGAATTATTGATAAAAAATATCAGCACATTGAAGCTATTATCAATCATCAACAAAAGATTAATGTCCAAAGTGCAGTGTATATGTTCACAAACACTTGTGTGATTCTAATACAGTTTGGAGCAATGTTGAATGGAGATCCATTTTATAGCCTGGGATTAGAATTTTATTCAGGGTGACAGACCAATCTTGGGAAAGGGAAACTATACAGGGAACTCTGTATACAGGAGGGGTCTCAGAATTTTTTTGGTTTTATTTAAAAGAAGCTAGAAAAAAAAAAATCTCATGTCACCCCAGGACAGCATCAAAGGAATTTTGTTATCAGTGGAGACCATAAGTGAGAGAGGAAAAAGACATCAGCAAGACACTGAAACCTAGCCAGTTCCACATGAGACTGAGTGGTTCAAGCATATTCAGCCTATATAGTACTATGACCCTGAGACCACATATTAACGTAAAACCTGTCCCAGACAAGTCAATAGGTGATCCAAGCAGAATCAAAAGCACAACTATTCCATTAGGACACATGCTAAGTCAGGACACACCAGCAACCCCTGAGAAAGGTTACTTGACAGAATAAATTCACAACCACACAATAAAACAGCAGGGCCAACTACAGTTGCAACAAAGGAGAATTAGTGCACCCTAAAAGTAGAAGAATAATCTAATTGATAAGCTTAAAAGTAGGTCAAGCAGAAGGAAAAGGGAAGCTATAATGATTACTGTCATGTATATGAAGATATTTGTAGGTTGGGCAAATTAAGCTGAGATTTTAGACTGAAATTTTAAAGAAAACCATGCAATGAACAGAAGCAAAACCACTTCCAAACTCATGAAAAAGGAGGGAGGTACTAAACAAAATAGATTAACCTAACATGGAAACAGAAAAGGAGGGAAAGAGAGAGGAAAAGTGCAAGGAGAAAATGGACACAAAACAAGTGGAAATAGGTCCAAATATACTAGTGATCATTGCTTCAAACTGTGTAATATCCTATTGTATATGTTTTTGTAATTTATTTGACCTTTCTCGTACTAATGCTCTTTCTAAATGACCCAACAGTTTGCACACAACTTTGCAATCACTACCCTTCTGCCATTATGGCATTGTGTGTGAGCATGCCTGTGTGTGTTTGTGTGTGTGTGTGTGCACCCACACTGGATAACCTATGTGACACTACTACCACCCTTCAGCCATTCTCCTTTCTTTATTATCCTCCCCTGGTTTTCTGTCTTTCATTCATATCACAATTCTGTATGTTATAAAATATGTAGTTATGTTCTATAATAAGGAGTAAATGTCACCTCTTCACTTCTCTATTACTGTTTACTATGTTTCTCTATTATTGTTCTATTATTTTTCTATGTTTCTCTATTATTGTTTACTATGTTTTTAATTCAATTGTTGATTTTTAAAATCTTTTCTATTAGTTTTATTTTTTAATTTTTAAAAAATGAATTTTATTTTATCCCATTCAATTTAAAATATTAATTCATGGAACATTTTTATAATGAAAATGAGTCATTTTGTTGTTGTATGTATAGCAAGTTTTCTGAACTGGTTGTGTTGTGAATTTTTAATATCATTTTCTTTTTTATATTTGAAATTTCTTTTTAGGATGAAATTTATTGCTCTTATATTTTCTGTTTTTAAGTCATATGTTAAAAGATCATCCCACTCTGAATATATAAACACATACTTAACATAAATCGAGTTACTTTTCAACTTTCTTGTTCTTCTGCTTTTACTTTTAACTTATTTCAAATATATTTAATTATATTATATATTTGATGATTTTCATCTTTCTTATTAATATTAAATTAAGATAGACTTAGGATTGTTTCCCTAGCATTACTGAGCATGCATTTACAGCTCTTGTTTTCATGCAATTTCAATTTTGTTCATATCTTTTTAAAAATTTTTATTCTTCTTAGTACATGTTTGCGGTGCATAACGATTACATTCATTGTGGGGAGTTGGCACATGTACATAACACAGCTTAATTCTTTTTTCATCTCGTTCCCCTCCCTCCGTCCTTCCATCTCTTAGTCACCTAACCTTTTGCAAAATATCTATCTCCCTGTTTGCTATTATCTATCTTTTATTTTGCTTTTAAAACTTATTTTTATTTTGGGTTTCCTGTATAAGAGAAACCACGTGATAGTTAAGCTTGTGTGTCTCATTTATTTCACTTAACATTATGGTCTCAAGGGGCATTAATTTTCCTACAAATGTCTAAGGTGTGAGTTGTTCAGTACTACTTCAGGCAATCAACTTAGAGTAAGAGAATGTTGTCTTGCCATGAGACTAGAATTTACTGAGATGTACTCTGTCTCCTAAAGTTTAGTCCTGAGTGTTAATGTTTCTTGAAAACTGGACAATATGACACAGTCCCTGGCATTAGGTTTTAAAATTATACACATACATATAACCTATAAATATAATTTTAAACTATAACTGATTATGTTACTTAGCTCTTCTCTATCCTTATTTGTTCTTCACTTGACTTGTTAAAATCAAGAAACAAGATTCCTGCTCTTAATATCTTAATATGGTGTGTGTGTGTGTGTGTGTGTGTGTGTGTATCTGTCTCTTTTTTGTGTTTTAGGTAATTACTACTTAGATATTAATCAAACCTATATTGTCTTCATAAATGGTGTCTATAATTATTATAGAGAGTATTCCTATTTTTTCATTTTTAAATTCTGAATTCTACTTGTTTGATACTGTGGCCAATGTTTTAGTTTCTTCATTTCCTGAAATATTTTCTTTCATCTTTTTCTATTTTCCACTCTTCTTAATCATTATGTGCATCTTTGTAATGAACTTGTTTTAATTAGAGATGTTTTTGTTTCAGAAATTTTAGCTGTTATTTCTGTAACTGTAATTTAACATAATACATTTAATATTCTACTCATGTGAACAACATCAATTGTTCCTCCACCATGACAAAATAAGAAAACATATTCCACTCCCTTTCAGTTCTTTCTTTAGTTTTTTTCTCAGAACTGTCAATATAATAGCTAATTTTCTTGGTTGATGCAACATTTTGCTTTATGACATCAAAAAGATAGACTTTAATTATCTGATTTATCAGCTGTTAAATTAATGGATTAACTTGGTTATAAAGTAAGAAATCAATTTTATTTATACTTAAACTACTTTAAGTTATGTCTATGTTGTATGTATTCTCATTCTCTTGAGTTCATGGTTAATCTGCAAGCATTACATCAAAAAATTTTACCAGTTCAAATAGTAAAACTGTTGTATAATACATCCTTAAAATTGGAAATCCAATAAAATTTTTATATTTCTCTAGAAACAAATATATTTTAAGAAGTAAGAACTTATTCCTACAGTAAAGAGTTAGCCAAGGAGTTAGAAAGGTATTTATACAGAATAAAAACCTGTACAACATTTTTTTTTCTTTTGGTACCAGGGATCAAACTCGGGTCCTTGCGCTTGCGAGGCAGGCGGCGGAACCACTGAGCTAAATCCCCAGCCCAAAAACCTGTACAACAGAAAAGGTCAAGTCCAATGGCATAAGAGTAATGTAACTCAACCATTCTTGCAGAATATTTGCAGTACAAAAATTTAAATTGTGTTATTGTATAAGTATTATGAATGTAATAATGTTGCAAGAAAAATTGCACATAAAATAATATTTGTGAAACTAAAAATGTTTTGTCTTAGCTTCCCCCACTTAGTGTCTTATATTCCTGTCTGTTTACTAGGAAGAATTAATTGAATACACATCCTCAGGACATCTTGACACATAGTCAAGAGACTTAGACTGTACTACTTGTCTCACTGTACAAACTATTTCTTTTGAGAGAAGTAGAAGAGGCAGTTTCCAATGAGTTTGTCTTTTTCAGAGGCCCTTTTCAAGTCTCATGTAACCCCAGAAAAAAGAAACACAGGGCTTTGCTTGGATTGGAATTAGGACTGGCACAATTTGATCTGAGCTTTATTTGTCATAGTAGGGACAGTCCCGGTGTGTGCTGGGCAGCTGTTGCCATCTCAGAAGGCATTCAGTCTCAGGGTCTTCGGAAAGCCCATATAGATTGTCCTAGAATGCACTTTTACATGCACTTAATCAGTCATGTGTACCTCACACTGCCCCCTAGAGTACAAACAGTTCATAGTCCTGGGTTATCTCCTGCTACCTCTGAGTGTACCAATCACAAATGCACCTTACTTCATTGTTCTGTTGTTCCTTCATACATATATAAGCCTTAATATATGTTTTTTGTTTTTATTATAAAGTATTATGCTATATCCTACTGTTTCTAAAACATTGCTCAAAAAGACTGTTAGATATATCAGATGGCTAGATATCCTCAACATGCCCATAACCAGAGAAACAGATATATTGGCAATAACTTGTCCAGCAATTCACAAGCCTCACCTACTTTGCTTGAAATATTATCAATACTAATAATTACCAAATCACCCTCCTAAGACAGTCATCCTCCTTCCTACACATTGGAACTGAATTCATTGCTTCCAATTCAGAGATGGTTTTCAATCAATATGTCCATTGTGCTAGAGTAAATGCAGGTTGGCCCTTAGCCAAGGCTATGCCCAAGACATTAGTCCTGTGTTCCCTAGGTGAATTCAGCCTTTCTTATACAATTCAGGTATTTAATCATTTCAGGTCCACACAATATCACTGTGAGCCTTGGGAAGCATTACCACATTGCTGTTTTTATTTTGTCACTCACTCCCCTGACTGGTTTGTTTTTAGAGGGTAACTGAGCCTTTAGCCTAAAGGCTGTTTCCTTTACATGTGCTGGACAGAAGTATGTAGGAATTTCACTGAGAGGCAACATAATGAGTGTTGGAAATGGCATAGGTTTTAGATTCAGGTGGACCTGCATTTGAGGTCTGGCTCTGTCACTCACTTATTGAGCAACCTGGAAAAGTTTACTTCTCAAAAATCTGAACTTTAAATTGCATAATTGCATAATTATTTTGAAAATTAGTAATAAAATCAAAGTACATAGTGGATTTTAAAAAATAAATAGCTCCTTTGTTTATGGATGTATATATATTTAAAAGAAACTTCATAGAAAAATATGATTTATGATCTGTAATTTTTAAAAAGGAATAGAAAAATAGTCATTACCATAAAGAAGAGATTGTTGAATTTTTTTAGTTCTAATGTCTGTTAATTTATTTCATATGAAAACTTTGATATGAATTTTGAATTGCAGATGTAATTTTGAATTGCAGATGACTCAATCTGATAAGAACCATGAGAGACCCAGGACTAACAGAAAGAACCTGGCCTTGGATGCTCACATGAGCCAGCAATGGGAGAAGATAATATCAGGACAGTGGAACTTAAGAACCTTATAAGCAAAATCAATGAGAACTACCTGAGAGTGTTTTGCTGATTAAAATAAAAATTTAAGTCTGGGAGGGATCACAAAAATTATGAAGCATTTCAGAAAGGAAAAACTCTGAATCTGGGCTAGCAAGATGGGTAGAAACTCTACAAGCAGTGATGGAAGAAGACAATTCTAGGAGAATAAAATATAGCTGTGCACTCTATAGTGATGTTTCTGTCCGTGAAAGGTTCCATATCCAGTGGTGGTCCCATAAGATGATAATGGAGCTAAAATTTTCAATCAGTTAGTAACATCATAGCCATTATAATTTCCTAGTGAATCACATTACTCACTTGCTTTTAGTGATGCTAGTGAAAAGAAACCCATTGCACCACCAGATGTGTTACAGTACAGTGCCTACAATTGTGTACATTATATATACTTGATAATAATAATAATAAACTATTTTACTAGTTTGTGCATTAACTTTTATCATTATTTATTAGTATACACTATACATTTATTTATTTTTAAAAGTTTCCTGTGAAACCTTATGCTGTTCTGTAGGCTTCATACATTTGTGTTTATAGTGTCTCTTGATCGCAGACAATCAAGTAATTGATCTATAACACCTGGGTTTGTGTGGATAAAATCTGTGATGTTCTCACAATGACAGTTACCTAATGACACATTTCTCAAAACATACTCCTACTGTTAAGCAATAAATGACTGTTTTGAAAAAGTTGCTGTCAATTTTTGACATGTTAGTATGTACCAGACACTGATAAATACGACACGTCATTTAATACTTTGAATGCTCTTGTAGACATCATACCTATTTAATACAATAGAGAAGCAAGGAGAAGAGTAGTTAAGGTAAAGTATAACAGTTAGTAAGTAAATTCAGTTTTTCTTGTTGATTCAAGATTTGTGTAATTTTTTTCATTAATTTTATTGGTACATTTTAGGTATACAATATGCTGACATTCATTATTGGGAATTTGTACCTTTACATAATAAATCTTGGTTCTTATTTTTCCCCATTCCCCTGCCCTCCCTTCAACCCCTCCACCCCTCTTTATTTACAAGGAGAGGTTGTTTGTTTCCATTTTTTTCCTTTTCTCATATTTATTCCTTTTTTATTCTAAAGTCACTCTATCCTATAGTACACAGTATTATATACTGTGCTATATTTCCTATAGGAAAATATGATGTGTCTACAGAAATTGGACAGTAACACATTTTCATGTTGCAGCTGGATAAGTAGGGTCAGATAGAAGAAATATTTGGCAAAAATACAGAATTTTTTAAAGTAGAAACTTTTTGGAAGGGTAGTAACACAATTGAAAACTTTTCCTGGAATAATAATTTAAAAGTGGGGATTGAAATAAAATGAATGTTGTCATTTGAATTACCATTGTAATGATAAAATTAAGAGAAGAAATTATCTTAGATCCTATTAAAGAGAAATAATTATTTTAGAAGGTGTTGCTGTAGCTTGAGCAAGGATATGCATAGTATGTTCTCAGTGCAAATAAGAAATCTTGTCTAAGAACTATTGGATTGTCTAAGAAACTATTGGATATGGAAATTAATTATTATTTGATAAGGTAGGGATAAAACCCAATATACCTTTATAAAACCTTTATAATATATCTTTATAAAAACCTTTATAAAATAAAGGATTTGATAGATATTTATCCTTTGTTCTGAGAAGGGAAGTTCTAAACCCTTGGCATTTCCCAAGAAGTAGGAATGTCTTTGTTATTTATGAGGCTCAGGAATCACACCTAAGTTTATTATAAGAAATGAGATCACTCATGGAGGGTGCCGGTCACCAGAAAAAGCAACCAAAAACTAGTGAGTTGAGACTAGAAATTGAGTTCAGTCACATAGCTAATGATTGAATCAATATATTGAAATCCCAGTAGAAACACTGGATACTAAGATCAGTGGAACTTTCTGGTTAATGCACACACTCACATGCCTAATTCCATAGGAAGATGACACAGAAATTTTGTGTATGGAAGCCTCCTGTAACTTGTCTTATGTGTCTCTTCATTTCACAGGTCCATCTTTATATCCTTCATACTAAAACCTGTAATTGTTATGTGTAGAATTTTTCTGAGTTTTCACAGTCATTCTATTAATCACGGAATTTGCAGCCAGTTGAAAAGAAGCATCAACAATTGGAGACTCCTGAGTGTGCCTGGTATTTGAAGTATGTTAGTCTTTTGGGGATCCATGACCATTAACCTCATCTTTCAGTACTGGTAGGGAATTGGTTCCAAGACTCCCTATAGATATCAAAATCATGGATGCTCAAATCTCATATAAAATGATGTCAGGCACGGTGGTGCATCCCTATTATCCCAGCACCCTGGGAGACTGAGGAAAGTCAACTGCAACTTTCAGCACATCCTGGGCAATTTAGAGTCTTAACAAGAGCCTGTCTCAAAATAAAAAACTGTGAAGGGGGGCGGGGCAAGAGAACTAGCTCAGTACAAAAGCTCTGGGTTCAATCTTCAGTACTACATAAAATAAAATGAAATAAAATAAAATATAAAATTACCTAGTATTTGCATAAAACCAAGGCATAGCCTGTAAGTCCCACTATATACTTGAAATCATCTCCAGATTGCTTATGTTACATAATACTGTGCAAATGTTATGAACATAGTTGTATACTGCCTTATTTAGGGAATAGTGACAGAAAAAGTGTTATCTATGTTTAGTACAGATGCAGTTTTTCTTTACTTATGAATATTTTCAATCTGCAATTCAATCTGAGGATATAGAACCCACAAATTCAAAAGGCTGACCCTGCAAAGTCTGACTACATGGCAGTGGATAAAACTTAAAAGGTGAGCTTCTATAGTGTTTACTAAGTACCAGAAATGTGTGCACATACACACACAAACACACACCCTGCATTTCTAGAATGAAAGCTTGGATTCCAGCTTTAGGAGGGCTAGGACACAACCCCATTCCTTTAGGATTACAGGTGGATGGTCTTTTGCAAAGAGCATCTAAGGAGAATTAGCATTTCTTTAATATGGCCTGGTCCTGAACTTTCCCATAAAGTCTGGTCGGGGAGCAATTTCCCAAGACATTCTGCTCTGAGTATTTATATCCATCTGACTTCTAGGAAAAGGCCAAGAACTAGAGAAACAAAGAATACCCTAAAGACGCTTAGAGATGTACTGAATTACAATGTTGCACATATCTTATGGCAATATAGTATATTAGAACAGGGCTTACTTGGATAAGAGTCAGAAATTTGGAGAAATAATGACTCTGTTAGCATAGTCAGCCTTCACCCTAGGAAGAAGTCTTATTTTTCTTAGCACACACCGAGGATTTGAAGTTATGGCCTGAGTGGATATTCCCAGCTCGGTTGATTTCTCATGAGCCACATATATTCACATGCCACAGACAACATCATTTCCAGTTTTCAGCACTTGTAGTTCTGGGAAGGGAAAGCTAAATTATGTGAGAGCATTCCCAGTGGGGAGACACACAGAGATAGTTGTTCTAGAAGCAATAAAACTGGGGCAATAAAGGGAATTGAAGGTTAGGCAAGTTTGAGGCTTCAGACATTGCAGTCAATTAATTATAACAGAAGAGCCTTAGCATTGAATCCAGCTGAAATCATAAGAATATAGCAGCTGTATTAGGCTCATCTAGAAAACAATTGTTTCTGGGACTATGTATAAAGATAAATTTCCTAAGAAGCTCTTATTTTCTTAGCAAATATTTCCTTCTCATCTCAAAACAAACAAAGCCAAGTATCTTAGACACAAGGAATACCACTGAATACAGGGACATGTCCCTCAAAGGATTTCCAGTCTTTTCACAAATTCCTTATGAATTAGACAATAGAAACAATATTAGAAAATATTTAGACCCATAATTAATAAGTTAACTCTTACCATGAAGATGGAAAACAAAAGTAAAACAAAAAAATCAGTAAAGTACTGTCAAAACAGTAAAAATTGATGCTGTATTTAATCAAATTTCTAGTTTAAGAAGCACTTTCTTCAGATTTTTCAAACTATCATTTGTCCTTAAAAAGAAACTATTGTATTGATCATTTGGCTTACATAATTTATGTGAGGTAAATGATAACATTAATTCACTATAAAAGCAGGGTTTGTTATATTTTTTTCAGTAGCTCTACTTCTATCCCTATACAACAAATATTTTTAATTTTCAATTGTCAGTCTCTTCAGCTGCAAAAAGGAATTTAAAACATTCACCTAGTATATTTTGTATAAAATTTTTAAAGTAAATACGGTCATGGCCTGAATCCAAGCGGGATGGCTCCAGCCTCTCCCCCACATATTAAAATCCATAGATGCTCAAGTCCCTTATATAAAGTCACATTGTATTTGCAAAAACCTAAGCACATCATCCTGTATACTTTATCTCTAGATTACTTATAATATCTAACACAATAAAAAACTATGTAAATAGTTATTATATTGTATTGTTTAGAGAAAATGACAATGTAAAAATGCTTCATCCTATTGTCATATTTCTCAGTCACACACAACTTGGGATCTTGAGCAGCCTGGATAAGAAGGGCCATTTTTATTTGCTCCGTCAAATTCCAATATTGTTAGTAATATTTGTAGCACATGTGATAGTGTATGTAAGGAAGGAATAACTCATTATGTGTGAACCAGGTCATCTATTAGTCCATAAGAATCTTCTTTGAGCTATCTAATGCCCTAGTTCCAGCAGGATATCTATCGGTTCATAGACAAATGAAGTTCACTTGCTATAAATGAGATCTTGAATGTGCCCCAGGGCTCATGTGTTCAAGTCTTGGTCTCTAGTATTTTTGAAGTGGTGGAACTTTTAGGAGGTGAGACCTACTGGAAAGAAGTTTGGTCATTGCAGGTTTTGTCCTTAAAAGGAATATTGGGCCCTTGGCCCTTCCTCTTCCTTTTTTTCTCTTTACTTTCCAGGTGCCATGAGGTGAACAGGCCTCCTCTGCCATGTGCTCCCATCACGGTGTACTGGGCCTAAAACAACAGGCCCAAAAACCCATGAACTAAAACCTCTGAAATCATAAGCCAAAATAAACTTTCCTCTTTTTAAGTTGATATGTCAGTTATTTTGTTCCAACAATGGAATGCTGACCCTCACATTGCTAAAGGTCAAACAGGAGCCATGACAAATCTGTGTGTATGTGTGTGCACTTGCACACATGTGTGTATGTATGTTGGGAGAAATAAGCAGAGTTATAGAATGAAATATTAGACATCAGATTCTCAGAAGAATGGACTCAAACTTTAGCTTGCATCAGAATCACCCAGAGATCATGTTAAAACATAGACTGCCAGCCTCCAGCCTCAGATTTTCTGACTCCGTAATTGTGAAATAGGGCTTGACCTATGAATGTCTAAGATATTCTCCCTGGTGCTGTTTCTGTCGTTTTGGGATCATATTTCGAGAACCATTGTCCCAGAATTATTCACAGTAATGTGTGTAAGTATGAAATGAGAATATTTATTGCTTTCTCTGTATACTTTTAGGTTCATAAAATAAAATTTTTGGAATTGAAAAATATAGTAACCAAAATGAAAATCTTAGTGGTTGGGCTTAAAAGCAAAGTGGAGAGAACAAAGGGGAAAATGAGTAACTTAGAAGATAGAATAAAAACCTAAACAAAGAACAAAATGGAAAAACTATGAAACAGAGCCTCCAGGATATACGGAGAAAAATTCCAAATTTCTTATCATTAGAATCTCAGAACAAGGCTGAAAAGGGGTTGAAAATTGATTGAAACTTAACACTTACTATTTTGCTTAATACATTTTTGAAGCTTTGCTATTAAGTCCATAAACATTTAGCATTGTTACATCCTCTTCATGAACTGAACTTTTTGTCATTATGAAATAGCCTTCTTTACCACTGTGATTTTTTTATTTGGGGAGCTATGTTATCTAATATTAATATGGTTATTCCAGCATTTCATAATATTAGTATCAGCCTGTTACATGTTTTACCAACTTTGACTTTTACTCTATTTTTTTTAGGTGCTCTCTTGTAAGGAATATATAGTTGAAGCTTACTTATTGCCCAATCTGCAATCTAACAAGTTCAAAACTGTAGTTGAGACCATATTTAATGTGATTTTGCTATAGTTTATTTTGCATCTGCCATCTTGCTATTTGTAACCTGTTGTACATGTATCATTTGTTCTGTATTCCTTTCTGTGTGCCTCTTTCTGGACTAACCATTGTTAATGACCCTATCTTATCTCCTTTGTTGGTTTATTGGTTGTAAAACTTTATTTTAATGGGTCCTTGTGGGTTTGTAGCATATATCTTTAATTTGCGACCATATATATTCAAGTGATTTCATATCACATACATATAAGAATTTTACAAGGGCATGCATCCTTTCTCTTTGTCCAAAACTAGTGTTATTGATTTTTTTGATTTTTTGATTTTCTTTTAAACAGAATTTTAAAGAAGTTTTGGATTTACAGAAAAAATAAGAAGAATGCAGAGTTTCTACCTATTTCACATCTAGTTTCCCCTATTACTGTTATTCTCATTATTATTAGTAGTAGCAGCAGCAGCAGCAGTACTACTACTAGTAGTATTAGTATTGGCACTGTATCCCTTTCTGAACCTGAGGCCTTGTGAATGATAAACATCTTCCCCACCACTGAGCTACACCCACAAGTAGTTTCTTCTATTAGTAACATATGACATTACCATGGCACATTTGTTATAACAGATGAATCAATTGGCACATTGCTACAACTAAAGTTTACAGTTTATATTTCTTTGCACTTAACTTATACACCTTTCTCTTCCAGGATCCTATCCAAGATTCCACATTGCATTTAGTCATCATGTTTCTTTAGATTTTTCTTGGCTGTGACAACTTCTCATGGTTTTATTCCTTTTGATGATCTCTACAATTTTGAGGGGCGTTGGTCAGATATTTTGTAGAATGGCCTTTTAATTCACTTTGTCTAATGCTTTTTGAGTGGTAAGACTAGGGTTGTTGGTTATTTGAAAAAAGTCACGGAGGCAAAGTGCCATTTCCGTCACACCATATTAACACACTATCAATATTATTTATGAGTATGACATTGGGACACCTAGCACATATAGTGGTTGTCAAGATTATTCATGCTATACTTTGGATGGAGGTCTTCTGCATGCCCATCCATAATGATAGGAAGTTATGGACCTCCTCATTGAGGGTTTGATACTTACAGAAATTACATGGAATTCATCTGCAAGGGATTTATCTCTTCTGTCCCATTTTTCATATTCACTGATTTACTTGTAAGTGTGGATTCATGTGTATTTATTTTACTCATTTAGCTACCTTCTAATAATACTGTATTTATTTCATTTCCTCAAGTTGTTCTTTCAGTTGTTTCCTGGACTCCTTTGACATACCTCACCAAGACATGTGATTTCTTTTTGGCGTTTCCTTACTGTTTGTACACAATGCTCCAAGTTAACTGACTCAGTTCCACAGTCAGCAGTTGCTCCAGGAAACGTGATTCCTTTTAGTAGAGAATAATGTTAGAAAACACGATCTGAGTACATAGTTTGCTTATTGCTGATGTTATTTCTTTTAGGCCCTCTCAGTTGACAAAATAAAAAAATGTATGGTTTATACAAACCTGTGCATACATATATGTTTGTCAATATTTCTATATAAAATTCTATAGAACTGTAGTAAGTTAAACATGAGTTTATACTGATGTTTTTAATCAATTAACACATAGATCATTTATCTTCTCCCCTTCTTTACCTGTATTTCCCACTCTTGTAGTGAGAAACCTGCCTCCCACCATCTGTCATTTATTTACTTAACATTAAGTCCCTTCAGTATACATGAATAGCAGTATTGTAATTGTTAACCCATAGGTACAACAAAAGACCTTTATCAACTACAGTTCCATACTTGGTGTGATTCCTTTTGCCTTTACACTTGCAGACTCTACTAATCTCCACAAATACTCAGGCCAATATCTTTTCCCCTTGTCCCCTTCAGTGAGGTTATTTCATATAGTATTTATAAAACAGATTATTCTATTCAGTCTTCAGGCTTGCATTATTCCTGGCAACAGATCTGCTGTCTTTTTTTGTCTTTCTTTTTCTAGGTATGTCTTTTCTTCCTATAGTTTCTTTTAAGATTTCTTTTTTTATCATTAGCCTACAGGATTTTGGTTGTAATATGCCTTGGTGTAATTTTCTCTGTAATTTATGTGTTTCATTAAATACCTTAGATCTATGGGTTGATAGTTTTCATCCAACTTGGAAAATTGCAACTAGCATTATTTAAGTATTTTTCCTTCCACTGTCTCCTCTATTCTCTTTCAGGGACTCCAATTACATATAAACTGAATTGCTAAATTTGTCCCACATCTCAACTATTTTTTTTTCTTTTTCTTATTTCTCTTCCTCCCCGCCCCCTTTCCTCCTTAATCTTTTTTGTTATCTCTGTGTTCCATTCTGGAATGTTTCTATTGTTATGGCTTCAAGTTTATTCTTCTTATTCTCTGTTATTTCTGAGCGTCCATTGATAGTATTAATTATATTTTTTTATGTCAGACATTGTCACTTTCTCTTCTAGGAGTTGGATTTTTGTTAGTTTTTTATATCTTCTAAACTTCTATTTAGTATTTTCAATTTTTCCTACAGCTTCTGGGATATAACAAACAGAAATGATAATGGTCTTTGTATACCTGTCTGTTAATTCTGTAATTCTTAAATCAGTTTTTATTGATTGATTTTACTCTTCATCAAGAGTTGCTTCTTCTTGCTTCTATGAAATTGTGAATATTTAAAATTAGATGATACATATTGTGAATTTTACCTCAATGAATCTAATAAGAAGGTATATATTTAAACCTGTTGACCATTGGCAATGATAACTTATGTAGAATTAATTTTCTATGACTTGTTTTCAGTTTTTATTATTGTATTAATACATGGCTGCAGTAAATGACTACATTCCTCATGGGAAGTTGATACATTTACATAGCGCATCTTAATTCTTTTTTTCATCCCCTTCCTCTCTCTCCATCTCTTGGTCCACCTTTCTTTTGCAAAAGATCTATCTCCCTATTTCCCATTATCTATCTTTTATTTTGCTCTTTATTTATATTTTGAGTTTCTCACTTAAGAGAAACCAAGTGATATTTAAGCCTGTGTGTCTGATTTATTTTACTTGACATTATGGTCTCAAAAGTGTGTAAAACAATTTTCTCAGGCATCCAATGTTGTTTTTGGAACACAATAAACTAAAATTAGAAAATATGATTTTAAAACATATCAATGGTACATATAAAGTCATGGAATCAATCCCATAAAACATGTGTTTAATAGCTCAGGTCTCTCTTTGAACATAGCCCCTTTATTCCACCTGATAAACCTCACTGCAGTGGAAAATCAACTCCCCTTTGAATTTCCATCAGAAATTTGATTCCATTTTGAGGCTCTAGTATATTTTAAATCCAAAGTCACATAAAGATTAATGAGATACAATTCTAAATTAAGCAGTATGATTATATTAAATAAATGTTAAACACATAAGTGCTAAATTATTTGAGATTATAAATAAGCCTAGACTAAGTCAAGGTGACACTTTATTTTTTTCCCCCATTAAGTTTATTGGTACATTTTAGTTATAAAATACAATTTCATACATCATTGGATTGTACAATTACATGAGTATCTTGGTTCTTATTTTTCCCCTTCCCCTGCCCTTCCTTCACTCTCTCCACCCTTTCCTATTTGCAAAGACTTTGTTTCCATTTTTTTTCCTTTTCTCATATTTTTTTCCCTTCTTTCATTTCCCCTACACCTCCCACTTCCCCTGCTTCTTTAGACCTTTACTTCCTACTACACAATATCGATTATACATTTTAAAATTACAATATCAAGATCTAGGAGACATTACCACACATTTTACAGAATTTAAAGGATATAGAAAGCATATTACAAAAACCTGTTTTGAAATAAATTTGACAACTTCTAAGAAGTACCTTAGAAGACAAAATGAAACTAACTCTGGAGGAAATATAAAATTTGAATAGCACCTATTAAAGAAAGTATATTCCTAGCTTGAAAACCTACCTATATGACAAGAGCAGGCTCATATACATTTTAACTGATAAATTATATCAAACAATTAAAGCAGAAAAAAAAAGGAACACTTCTCCCCTCATTTTAGGAAATCAACATTGTGCTAATACTAAAGCTGGATAAAGATAATGGAAGAAAAAAATGTGAACATAGATAGAAATTTCTTTAACAAAACAAACTCTTAGAAGTCAGATCTGGCAGGATGTAGAAAGTGGTTTTGTTATAGGGATGGCAGTGTTGGTT
>NW_004624744.1:22410372-22436400 GCF_000247695.1 Heterocephalus glaber
CCTGGTGCCCTCACGGCTCACTTCCTCTGCCCTAGGAACAGTGGAATGGTGGTGGAGGAGCCTCCTCCTAGGTGCTGGGATTGGCTCACCTCCTCTGCCCTAGGAACGGTGGAATGGTGGTGGGGCATGACACTTACTTTAAATGGACATTTTAATCTATCTTGTGAATGCATCAAATTGAAATCTACTTTTCTCACTATTTAACTGATACAGTTTCTTTATAATGATTGTGATGGGTTACACTGTCACTAACTTTGATGTGTTAACATCCCCCAGAACTGCATTTTTTTGAGTTGTCATTTTTAACAATGAAGAAATTTAGCTATTATTTCTCAAAATAAGCCATGCCGTACTACATTGAGAAACCTCCAACCTTAGTGGTTGAATAAAATCTAATTCTTGCTTGTATTATCTGCCCAACACAAGTCAGCACACACATCCATGAACCTAAAGATCTGTAGATATTGCCATCTCAATTTGTGAATTGCAAGATGATTGCATAAGAAAAAAAGAGAGTGTGAAGAACTCTTGCCTCTTTCAAATGCCTTGGACACCTGTTCCTTCCAGTAATGGTCTCTTGGCCAGAATTATCATGTGACCTTGCCTAACTCCAGGAGACTAGGAAATCTTCCACATGCCAAGGAAGAAGAGGAAAACAGGATGGGTAATAGTAATCTATCACAGATCCAAAGAAAAATATTTCACACCTCAAGCTATAAGTGCACAAAGATGTCAAAACCTTGGCTTATACCTTACTTGAGGTGTATATATATTTATTTTCTTCATTAAAATATGAATTTCTATAAGTTAATGTAAGCCAGTGATAATGTGATCTTGATTATTCTCTAACGATATTTTCCTAAATATGTTCAATATCTTTGTTTAAAAGAAATTGCAACATCTGGTAATAAAATTTCCACAAGCACCATAGTTCCCCTTTGACTGAGAATCCATGTAGCAAGGTAAACTTTAAGAAAGCCCTTTAATCAAATGTCTGCTATAAATAAAGGATTCTTCAGACATAACTGCCATGCAATATTACGCTGGAAACTGCAAGTTTGCCAGAATAGCAGCAAGCCCTTTCAGAGCCTCCATTTTTAAGCCCTAAATTGGCCATCTCCCCCCGAGAAGCCACATATATTACACCACCTCAAAGCCAGGCACTCTCACCGCCATGTGCTGGGCATCCTCTGCGTGGGTGCCACACTGTTCAGACACTGGGTTATATGACCACTGGACTGTTGCAGGGAACACTCACAGCTTCTCAGACACCTTGTAAATGATTACAATAGGAAGAAGATTTCTCGGTTTTTACCAATCATCAAATCCACTTATGTTCACTTTAGAGAAATTCTATGAACATCAAAGACACAAAATGGTAAGAAACAACCCTAAAAATAAAGTTGTTTTCCTAAGAGTCAACTGAAAATGTCTGTTCAATTCATTTTAGAAAAAAAAGAGAGAAAATAAGTAAAAATATTGCATATTAAAAACTACATTAAAATAAACCAGCAAGACTAATTTTTAGACTTCTCCTAAAGATGTTAGTTGTCTCTTCATCGCTATTAACTAAGGAAATAGGATTTCTGTCATTCAATATGGCCACACACTGACTAAAAGATCTGGCATTTACTTATTTACTTGCTAAATAAGGGGAATTCTACCTTTCTTACATGCCCCCTACCTCCTTATAGTTGCTTTTACTTCATCCACCCACAGGAAATTTCTACAGCCTCAGTAAACCAGACTACTAAAGATTGTTCAACAAAGGAGCCCCTTCTTGCCTCTCCCCAGAAATCCAGCTGTGCTAACAGGAACCAGGACCTTGAAGTGCAAGGATTTTGATCTGCTTCCTAGAAACAATGTGTGAGCCACCCACTCTGCCAAGTGCCCATGAAGTCTTTACTCTTGAAATCACTTTTTCAGTCTCTTAAGTGTTGCAATGTTCCTGAGTCTTGGGTCTCCTTTCCAGTGCAGACTTTTGTCAGGTAATATACTCTACTTCCTTGATTTCTATTATGTTTTGTTTGATCATCTGCATGTTTGTTGCTGATCCTTAAAATCTTGGACATGTCCCCCAACTGAACTGTACATCTGCCCATTGTTTTAAATATATTTCATCACCAGGTGTCCTGGCTAGACATCTAACCATTATCTGTGACTCCTCCCTCTCATCTTTAATCAATTAAATCTCTAAATTCCTCTATTTATGCAGTTCTCTGTCTCCAGTTTTGATTATTGCAAAAGTGTCCTAATCATTCTTCCTGCCTCCAGTTTTGTACCATTATGACCATTTTCCACACTGAAGCCAAGAACTGTCTTCAAGAAATGCAAATCTAACTATTCATCTCCTCAAAACTCTTCCATGTGTTTCTATTGTCCTGATAATGGAACACATCTTACAATAGCCTTTAAGGTTTGACTGCTGCTAAGTCATCATCTGTATCATTTGGCAAAACTGCACATTCTCTCAAGGATTCATTTCAGCTAATTATGCCCTCCTTGTCCTGATCACTAAATTTGACACATGCTATTCTTTCAAGATACTCTTCAGTTCCTTTTTCAATACTATCTGTAGTACCCCTCAACCTTTTTCAGTTTTACCTGAATTATCCACTTCATGTTATAGACTGTAGATGAACCAAAGCCTAAGATTCCTTATGTTCAGTGTTGATTATATCTTCTTCAGGTGCACCCCTTAGAATCCTATAATTTGTTATTAAGACACATTATTACTGTCAGTGTCATATGTGTGATAATGTCACAAGAGTCACCCCTTACATAGGTTTTTGTTCTATCTGTTCCCCTGCTTCTGCAATATCTCTACCACAATTAGATCTTTGCCATCTTTTGCCTTAATAAACCTTCAAGACCTTTATTTTTTTTCTTAAATCTGTAACAACCTTCTAACCATCTTCTCCATTTTTCAGGCTTGCCCATGTCTTACATCTTCTACTTTTTTCCTCACAGCCGCCAGGGTGACTCAAACTAGCTGTTTATCTAACAGCTTCACTCTCCTCTCCCCTGATGAAAATCTTTAGTACTTGTTTTAGCAATGGCTGTCATTTTGGGTTATTTATCAGAACAAATGAGAAGCTTTTTAATCAGTACTTATGATTGACATCCACCTCGGTCCAACTAAATCTTAATCCCAGAGAGATAGCATAAGCATCTACAAGTCTTACAAACCTCTAGATTTGAAGACCACGGGATGGCACGTGATTTTCTTCAATCCAATCCCTGTCCAATATTCCATCCCACCAACCACCACATCATTTCACACTCTGTAAGCTCTCATGATAGACATCACATACGTCTTCTGGGGCACACTCTGCCCACCCAGACTTTCACAGAATTCATCCTGTCACTCCCACTTAGACCCTCTTACCTACCTTCATTGCTCAGTTACTCCACATCATCTTTGGGGAACTATCTGAAGCATCATGTCTTCTAGGCAGCCTTCTTTGTCTTCCCATCGACCCCCAAATCACTCCTTTCTGGGCCAGATCCCAGATGTGTTCCCAACTGTTCTTTGATTCTCTCATAAGCATCCCAGCCGGTAAATCACTGCATGTTAAAGTATATACCTACATTAAATATTAATAAGAGTATTTCTTGTGATGTCTTTGAGAATAAGGATCTGGCCTCCGTGTCCAGGAGTTAAGTGTCTATGGCCAGATCCTTATTGTCAGAGGCTACACCATGGCATAAGTTCCCGTAGTGATTTTGGGTGGAAAAGAGAAAAGTTTCTCAAGAAGCTCTTTATTATGTTGGATGTTCAAGCCCTACCATTGCAATAACTCTGGAGCTGTGTTTAAAAATCCAACAGAAACCAAATAAGTAATGGAAGTAAAGATTGTGCATCAACAGACCCAGGTTTTTAGTGTGACCAAAGATTGGAGAAGTCTTCTGGTTTGGATCTAGATATTTACTGGGCTTAGCTTCTGAATGTACATAAAGGCACTGACAAAGCATAGGGGACAGAGATTGTGGTGTACGTGTACGTGTGTGTGTGTGTGTGTGTGTTTCCTAAATGGCATTAAAGAAGATTCTCTCCTTGAGAAAACTTTAGCTAGACTCCTCTGAGCTGCTTATCAACTAAGCCTAAATCCACACATCAGCAGACTGTTAACACAAAGTATTTCATTCATTCCTGACCCCCATGTTAAAAAAAAACAAAAATCTTGGCTATATACTAACTTAGTTTCTTAACAGCACAAACCTCCATCCTTAGGATGATGCTCCCATCCATTAAGTTTCTGCCTGAGAAAGCTGAAGGATGACAAAACAACATTTTTTGTTTTAGCCAACACCTAAGACAGCCCCTATCTTCGTGTCTGAAGGAGAGTGGAACCCTAACTTTGGTAAGTTCCAGTGATCAAATCCAGGTGGGTTTCACATGGACCAACTCCCTTTTCCTTTTCCTGCATTTTGCAAATTTCCCCTCCTCTGATTCTGCTCAAATCCTTGCCATTTCCCCGTTCCCTCCCTTTCATTCTCTCTTTAAAATCCCAAATACCTCTGCACACATTGAAGTTAAGTTCAGCTCTGGCTGGACCATTCTCCCTATTGTAATGGTCAATTCTTGATTAAAATTTATCTTCATAATTTCAATTAGTCCCTGGTTTTGTTTACCTTTGATGGCATCCTCAGCAGTATAGATCCTGTCATCCTAGTGGATCTGACTCGAGGTCTGTGTGGCAGTTATTGGGGTGATGTCTCCAGGAAAGGATCAGTGAACAAGAGGAGGACTGAAACTAACCAAGTGATGTTTGGAGGCAAGTATGGTTCAGGCATTCATTATGGGTGATATGCTTTAAAGAAAGAAAATTTTTATCAGGGAACATAATTGAATCATCAATTGAACATTTTTGAAAAAATATTCTTTCTGAAAAGGATTTTTAAATAAAAAGTACTTTTGTCCCATAAACTTACTCTTTTACCTTCTCAATTTTCTGCTGAAAATGTACTATTTTGTAAGCACTTAATTTATTTCTATCTATAGAAAACAATAACTTTTAATTAATCTCATGAGTTTCAATACAAAAAAATGGTAATGTAAGAAAATTTATTAGTTACTATAATATAAATTATTTATATTTAGGAATATGGATTAATTCATACAATGAGAATTTCTTTTATTATTTAGCCATGCTCTGGCCTTTAATATTTGTTTCTTTGATAGCTATACAAGCAGCTTTATAATTTAATGTTAATGACTTATGGGTCCAGAAAACAATCTTAAATTAAGACAAGTAAGTTAAAACAGACAGCAAATATACTTGATAGATTTACTGGGATTAATTCACTTAGCATCAATGCATAGCACATTCCAAAAGCAAACATACATCAAATTTAAAATGAATATTCTTAATTGGTTTTAATAATTGCATAAATAGTCTATTTTCATCTCATGTGATGAAAAGGGGCATGCATTTCATTCTTTATTGATCTGATTTTTTTACTTAACATATCAATTATTTGTCTTGATAAGAATTGGGAAAATAACCTTGGAAGGGTAGTCATGGGGAATGTGCCTCTTACTGCAGCAAACAACTCACATGGTAGGTGATGATACCAAACAGCTAGTTTCTGAAGAGTCCTAAATGGCACACCTTGGAACATCTTTCTAAGTGTAATGTCTATTGGCCTAAAAAATGAGAAAATATTATAAAAATAAAAGAGGTAGAAAACCTTAGACAAGTGAAAATACAGAAAAAATTGAAGCAAAGTTATTTGGATCAGGCAATATTTTAATATATCAAACATTGATATTAATAACTATGTATAAAGTAATCCATACCCAGGATATTAACCATGTCAAAAGGCAACAAGAATCCTGACCGCCCCAGAGTCCTTTGCCAGAGTTAGTGTTCTGATTACACATGTGCCCACCCCCTGGTTACAATGATACTTTTATTACTGATATAAAAATAACCATTCTCTAAATAATTACATAGAGCAAATAAAATTAGGACTATACATAAGTATTCGATTAATTGCAGTTTCTTTAAGGACAACTTTCAACATCTTCTTTCTATTTCACAGACCTGTAGAGGAGAAATGAACAAAAGAAAATATACTTAATAATATATCTATAACTCAGCATAGAAAGATTGAAAATTTAATGTTTTATTCTACTGTTCATGAAAATTTACAATAGCATTAACATTACACATATTTTTCTTATAGTATACCAATTTCTATATGTCTCTTTAAAATTCTAACGAGGTTAGAATAGAAAGTCCATGTTTCTAGAATATTTTATATGCTATTTCTGCTTTAAAGAAATGTTATATTTAATATTTCTTATTCCCCAACTAGACCATAAACATTTTGCAAGAATATTATCAATATCCAAATTTCTCAAAGGGCCTGGAACAGTATAATTTTCTCAATGAATATCTATTTAATAGAAGAGAGAAAGCAAAGGAAAGAAAAAGAGAGGAGAAAAGAGAATCCAATTTTTTAGACACACATTTTTTCCTTATCTGGAACAGACTAGTTACCTCACTTGTTTATTTAATTAACACCATAATCCTTTGTTCTTAGTCTTAAATATCACTTTCTTTGGAATTTTGGTTTCTCAACAAAGAATTTTTACTGCTTGTACTTATTTTAGCCTAAAATGGCTCTGAAACAATAATCACCAACATATTATGTAAGTAATCATTCATTTTATGCCTTCTCCACGATGTAGTAAGTTCCACAATGAGAAGAACCATAATAGGTGCCATGTTAAATATGAATAACTCTAAAGAATGACCAAGTTAGAGCTCTTATATTGAAGAGCATTATGCCCATCTGCTTCATACAGAGAACACTGAAAAACTAAGAGGACCAACCATGTGATGGTTGTGGAATATGGTAGTATAGTCATTACATGGAACATAGACACGAGTATTGTCTGTGACTCAAAAGGAGAGAGCCACAAAGAAAAAAACTATAAGGACTTCATATTTATGAGCAAAATAAGAGTAATTTCTTTTACAATTTATAAACAAAATATTTTAAATACATTTTATAATTTAAAGAGTTATTTGCTTAGTATGCAAATGCTATACTTCCAGATGAGCAAAGAGAGAATATCACACCACAAAGAAACAGCTAGTGATGGCATTTCTGTTTGTAAACACTCAAATGGAATTCTGTAAATGTAAATTTATGATTGTGAATGTATCTGTGCATTACATATTAAAAACAAGTTATATTCAATATCCTCTGATGTGACTTTTTTATAGTTTTGTTTTGTTTTGCTTTTGGCAAAAATATTGAGAAAAATCTTTCCACATCAACGCAACTGAATATATATTTATTCTGCTGATATCAGCACATATACAGTATGTATATATCCAATTAATTTATATCTCATTTTTCCTAATGGAATCACTACTTTCCATTATATAATTGTTATAATTAGTCAGTCTCTTCTGTTGGTTAATAGATGTTTCTACGTTTCTGTGTGTTCCATATTTTACTGTAAAATTTTCCATGCATTGTAGCAACATATTTTATTTTTAAAAATATGTGGCAATGAACATACTATTCTAATGGGTACATAATAGTGCATTGTAGAAATTATTGGGTCAATGTGTGTCCAGAGAAGTCCAAAATGTATGGGCAGCTAAGAAAGATAGTGAACTCCGCATAGAGTCTGGGTGAACATTTGGTAGGGGGATTGACAGAAGGGACCAACACTCTTAACTGGATTAGGAGAAGAGTAGATAACTAAAAATTCTTTCCAGGTTTTATATTCTATGAATCTCTGAAGATTCAGGACAAACTCAACACTTTTGCTCTTTTTCGTGATTTACAGGGAGAAGATAATGGCCAATGTTTTTAATCTCTGTACATAAAGCTCATAGGTAGCTTCATGTTTATGGCTGTAAAACTGTTCTTAGATGCTGTAATTCCAGGGGATATCTGATGCTATGATAGAGTCTACAGTTTGCACAGTGGAGAAATATGTTTCAACTTATATCTATCTAGAAGTTATTTTTCCTGTCAAGGAGAAGGAGATTAAAATTTCTGTTCTACCATGTCAGTATAGAGGAATATGGAATAAATGGGGATGTGAGATCTATAGCACATTACACACACACACACACACACATGACATTGTGCAAGGTGCCTCATGCAAAATATTTTCTGATTAGATCATAAAGAGTGTTTAAAAAACCTGAACACTGAGTAGTTGCAGATAATACCCATAATTACCTGACATTGACACTAAATGCCCTGAGCAAACATACCAGAGTAGACCAGAGTGGGACAAGAAGAGCATGGAACACAAAGAAGATCAGCGGAACCTGCACAATGAAAGAAAAAGCGGTAATATGCTGGGCTAGCACAAAAATATCTATTAAACACAACTTCCTCCAGGTTTATCAAATTTCTAGTGAAAATTGACATTAATAACAAAACTGCTGTTAGACTTTATAGGAAGCTGCAGTTAGATGTTTAAAAATGTTTATGTTCTCATTCTGTAATTCAGTCATGTTCAATTTAACTTTTTGTTAGTTTTTTAAACTAAAATTTAGGCAAAATGCCTCTCCAGGTAGTGTTGTGGATGCAGATGTGGACCATGGGAAGACATCTTTGCAGTCCCAAGTTTGATGTCCAGCAGGAATTTGGCAGGAAAGCCAGGCACTGACAGAGCTTATTCAGCACTGGACACATCTATGTGTCATATAGTGTGATGCTATTGAACTTATAAATTATACTATCATCATGAAGCTATGAAATTTACATGAGGTAGTGTATATACACATAGACACTATGTTCACAAATGCCAGGCACATGCTAAATGTAATTCCTCTAAATGTTAAAGAATATGAGGCTATCTCTGAAGGAGTAGAAAAATAGTACTTAGTGGGCTAATGGGAGAAAAACTGTTCTAGTTGAAAAAAGTGGGGAAATAAGGAAGAGAATAACAGCAGATGAAATAAGGATATCAAAAATAGATAAGCAAGTCCATATAATTTGAAGAGAAAAAAATAGACAAAGTCCAAATGTTCAAAAACCAACTCTAGGAAACCTAGTCTTACAAGCTGTTAGTATAACTATAAACAAATGGTTCACTCTAAAGAATTTTGGCTAACATCATACTATATATCCATTTTGTAAAATCAAAATATTCAATGGCATATTAAAAAAACTAACCTGATATTCACCAAAATCATTTGATAATAGATTTTCACATAATATTCATACTTAAAAATTCTTTAAAACATTCATTCATAAGCACTGCTTCAATTAGAGTGAAGAGGAACAATGATTTATCTGTTGTTTCATTCATCTGCAAACTAGGAGAGGCATAGACTTTATATTCAGCTAGTTTTAAGTTCAAATCTTGTCTTAGGGTGCTCAAGTGAGTGACCTTAAACTAATTAACATATATCAGCATCTATCCCAGAGGACAATAACCAAAACACCTTTGGAAGTATCAGTGAACAATGAGCATTTAGCAATTTTATGGTATTCAAATTTAGATCACTAAGAATTATAAAAATATTTGTAGTTGGCAATTGTATATGAAAAGTGGTCACTGAATAAAACTGGAGAACTTGGTGTATTTTTAGAATGCTTTTCCAATGGGCAGGCTTAGAATAAAATAATAATACATTTGTGTTTGATTGCTCATTATCACTCAAGGATATTGAGAAGACAGCAGTTGAATGCACCCTATATAGCACTGGTTCTCAAATCACGTAGGGGGCTTTTGAAATCGCAGTTTGCTGGGCTCCAGTATCAGAGCTCTGACTCAGTAGATCTGGGGGTGGGGAGCCCGAGGAAATTCTAGTTCTTACATATTTCCAAAAGATGCTGATGCTGATACTGCTGGTTTGGGGACCACACTTTGAATATCACTGTTCTGAGTAGCATGTACTTCAGGTTGAAGGATGAAGCCAGCTGGGTCTAACATACTTGGAGACAAAAAAAAAAATAGTATTGTCTGGTTACCAAAATTAGATATGAATGTGAGTTAAATAGGAAATTTTAGGGGCCAAAAAAATAGGTGATAGTAATTTACGCTAAAATAGTAGAATTGGTTGCTATGCATTTGATCAGAATATGTGTGAAAAACCATCACTTTTTAAGAGGGTCCAAGAAGTAGAATGGTAAGACCTTGGGTAAATCACTCATGGGGGAGTTAAAATTTCCTGATGACAGAATTGTAATTGAGAGGAAAACAATGAATCAGATATAAGCATTTCACATGGAGGAAGAGAAGCTATCATTAAGATTACAGTGACAGGAAAGCATAACAAATAGCATGAGCCTGAAAAGAAAAATTTCAGGTAGAATGTCAGTGTTAATTCATGGCTCTTGACAAGTTGCATTTGGAAGAAAGAACACTTCTCCTAGGGAAGCTCAGAGGAAAGCACTGTCTTCTAGAGGAGAAATCATTTTAAATAAGGAGGAAAAGTTCTAGAGAGTATTCTTTGAATAGCACTGAAGGACAATCAGCTTACAAATCAAATTCCAGTCCCAGAGGGCATAATGCAGAGATCTAGGAAATATATCAACATGCTTCACAGTACAAATACATGACAAGATTTTATTTTAGTAGTGGTAGTCAAGCAAGGCAGAATAGCCAAGGATAACAGGGATCAAAGAATTAATTAATCTCAAGCTTTTTAATCGAACTTTGACAAAATTTTGTTTTTGCCTGGAAACGGGCTTAGGAATCCAGCCTAATACTTTCCTTGGTTTTGCAGTAGGACTTCCTCCACTGGGGAAAGGCCATTATTTTCCATACTTGTGGGAATCTAAGAAATGAAGCAGCTTTGGAGGGGAATGGGGAATACAATAAACAGGTAAGAGAATAGCTGGAAATGCACACATTTATTTCTTTTTGAGGGTAATGTTATAGGAAAAGTTTTTGGCTACTTTTTAGGGCAAACAGAAACACAAATCACCTAAGGCAGTCCATCACAAATGAGTGAATAGGGCCTAAAGTAAATTCTATACCCACGCACTATGTTCATTCCAACTCTAGTGGGATTTTCAAAACTACAGAGAAAAAAACCTCATTAATTTCTTTCCTTTCCCCTATCCCTCCCACTTTCCCTTCCCCTTTGGAATGGAATCAATATAAGAAAATGAAAAAAATGGAAACAAAGCCTTTGTAAATAGGGAGGGATGGAGGGGTTGAAAGGAGGTCAGGGAAATGGGGAAAAAAGTAAGAACCAAGATAGGTTACATAAAGGTGCAAATTCCCAATGATGAGTGTCATTATATTGTATATCTAAAATGTACCTATAAAGTTAATTAAAAAAAACATACTGAGCATTTGACATGCCATTAGGCATATCTTATTTTGCAGTGTATATCGGTAAACTACTTAATATATATAACTACTTAATATATATATATATATGTCTATATTTCTGCATTTGTACACATTAAGCCTTCCCTGAATTATCAGAAGACAAATATGGAGACAAAGGCTTGACTATTTCTTGAGTGATTTTTAAAAGTCAGTTAACTAATTTGCACTAAATTCTTTCATCCATTAAATAATAGGTAGTCAATGGATAAATACATATTATGTAAATATTTTTGAACAACTACAACATAAAATAGGAATATTAAGACTAAACTTTTCTTAATAACTCAAATTTTAATTTAAAAATACATATATAATATAAAATATAATATAATATATAATATAAATAATATAATATAAAATATGAAGCCTTATACAGTATAAGTGGTAGAAACATTTAAATAATAACAAATGTATAATCTTCTGTGTCCAATATGAAGTTGAAAATCACATCTAACAGGTTTTAGCACACAAAGAAAAGCTATGTTTTTGATTTAAAGAACGTTTAAATACACTAAAGATGATATACAGTTCTGAGATATTTAGTCAACATTTCAAAACAAATCATTTTGAAAAAATTTGGCAGCATGCTTTGAACAGTTGTTTTACTTTTAATAGCTTACTATGAAATTGAAAACATGTTTAATGTAATTACTAAAGTTATTTATTTTATTCTGTCAAAATTTTAATTTTTATATTTACCATATATGCCACCCTTAATTTTCTGGATGACTTTGCTTGTAGATAATAATTTAAAACACTGTAAATATAGCTAAATCAAGTTGAAGTTTCTATTAAAAGCCGACTTCATGCCCAAATGTATTATTACTTCATTTTCTTTATCTGTTTTTTGCTTTATTTTCTTTAGAGTGTTTTAATTATAATGCAAACTCTTTCAGCATCAGTGAAATAAATCTTCTCTTGGTGCTATCTATACCCACATCCTTTCCATCCCATCCATATATTTTTAAGCTTCTAAAGATATAGTGAAATTTCAGAGTAGAACATTTGGCCCTCGATTACATTAAATGTAAATTGAACTTATTAACTGTGAGTTTTTGGGAAATTATACTTAATAAATCTTTATTTATAAAATTAGAATAATAATACCTACACATTAAGTTATCATGGGGATTAAAAGGGACACTGCATGGCATATAACAATAAAAATTAATAGCACTTCCATTTTTCTCCTCCTTTAAAGATGTGTATGTTTCTCTATAAACTATTAAAAAGTCAATGACTTATAATAGGCTTTAAGGAGAAGTAGAATGTTATAATTCTAACTATATCCTCCAAATAGACTTTGTGGTCTATTTTATGTTAGATTAAATGACAACTTTCCAGATTTATTATTAAATTAGAGCTCTATCTGATATAAGCTAGCAGTTTCAGTGAGAAAGATTTATTATGCCACAGTTTTATCATGTCAGTTTTGAGATTAGAACTGTTACTCTGCTTTCCTACACCTTTTCTATTGTGTTTACACAAGTAGTGTTATGATCCACAAACCGTATAGTCAGAATATGATTTCTTGCAAAGATCCTAATAACAAATAGTCTACCACCTTTTCTGAGACTATTCCAGTTACATTTTATATTAGCTCAAATAAATGAAAATACCCCATCTATTGGAGTGAATAAATTTTTCATTGATTTTTTTTCTTTTGTCTTAAAAAGTAAGATTTAAGTCCAAGTTAGAAGGAAAAGGGAGAATGAGACAATATGCTAAGTTGAGATCATTGATACTATGAATGTAGTTAGGCCAACTACTATTGCATGATGAAAAGCCTGAGATCTTACATCCTGGGAGAATATCTCAGAGGACGATATAAGATGACTGTAGCCCTAATGAGAAAATGAAAGACACTATCTAGAACTCATTCAAAAGAACTAGAAATTAAAAATGAACCAGACTTCTGGAAACAGGGAAGTGGTAAACAGCAGCAAATCAGCTTCTCTGAGATTTGGAATCCAGATAATAGAATATAACAACTTGGGGAAGAAAAGAGGGAGGAGCACAACTAGAGGCATCATAATACCTGATTTCAAGTTATATTTCACAGACATAGTAACAAAAACAGCATGGTATTGTCATAAAAATGTAGACCAATGAATAGAAGAGAGGACACAAAAGCATACTCAAGCCAGGTGTGGTGGCACACTAGGAGGATTACTGAGAATTTGAGGCTAGCCTGGACTACATGGTGAGTTCAAGACCAGCCTGAACTACATAGCAAGACTTTGTCTCAAATAAAAACAAAACAAAACACTCAACTATCTATAGTCATCTGATATTTTTTTTTTTGGTACCGGGGATTGAACTTGGGTCCTTGCGCTTGTGCAGCAGGAGGCAAAACCACTGAGCCGAATTTGTTTATTGGTTATGAATGTCTTTTGGTAGAGTCCTAGGGTCTTGAATGTGTAGGACATAGCCTCTGCAAATAAGGACAACTTGACATCTTCTTTCCCTATTTTTATCCCTTTTATCTTTCTCTTGCCTAATTGCTCTGGCTAAAATTTCAAGTGATATATTGAACAGAAGTGGTGTGAGTTCAGGATTTTAGAGGAAATGTTTCTGTTTTCCCCCATTCAGTATGATGTTGGTTATAGGTTTGTCATATACGGCCTTTATTATATTGAGGTATGATCCTCTGATACCTAGTTTCTTCAGGGCTTTTATCAGGAAGGGATGTTGAATTTTATCAAAGGCTTTTTCTGCATCAATTGAGAATGATTATGTGATTTTTACCTTTGAGTCTATATGTATACTGTAGTACATTTATTCATTTAAATATATTGAAACATTCTTGGATCCCTGAAATGAAACCAACTTGATTGTATTGTATGATTTTTATAATGTGTTTTTTAATTCAGTTTGACAATATTTAGTTTCCAAATGTTTTATTAAAGACTTTTGTATCTATGTTCATCAAGAAAAAAAAAAAAAGAAAAGAGGGAGGAAAGTGAATCCGCAGGACCTAGGAAGGATCTGAAGGGAGAACTGAAGATCAGAGGGAAAGTGAAGAGACAGACCTTGATGCAGAAAAAGGAGGTGGCAAACTACTTTCTCCCCGACTCCCAGCTTGCACCATGAGAAAGGAAGCTCGAATCTACAGAGACATAGTGAGGGCTGGTGACAGAAGCCTCCAAGGAGAAATGCACAGTCCAATGGATCAGTATGACGGGTGAGTCCCCTGAAAAGGGAGCTTGGTAATACATCATTTTAGGAATGGGCCAACTGAGCCCGGGACTTGGAGCAGCTGTGGGTTGGCTTCATCTCATGGGTCCCAGTGAAATAGGTGAGGTACAACCATGGGAGACATTCAAGGCTAGAGAGCCAAGGTCAGGCTGGCAAGATTCACCCAGAGTGTTGTAGGTTGAACAATGCTGTCCCAACTCCACAACCAGAGGCCAGGATCAGCCTGAACTTCTTTGGAGTTGAAAGCACCAGAATCATCACCTCATCCTACTGTAGGCTTAATGGGATCATCTGGTATGGATTTGGACTCTGTCTGCCTCCTCTGTCTACCAGTGACAGTGTACACATGTCATGAATTGGACACTACCACAAAACTGTAGACCTCAGAAGATAGCCACAGGCTTGAAATCACATTAAAACTTCCTCCTCTTCCCCCTCCTCCTCCTCCTCCTCTTCTTCTTCCTCTTCTTTTTGCTTTTGTTTTTATTTTCTTGATTGTTTTTTTTCATAAGATTGAACATTGATTTTAGTTTTTTTGTTTTGTTAGCTCTGGTTTTTGCTTTTTCCTTCTTTCTCTCCCTCCAGTCTTCTTCACCAGTTTCCAAAAGCTTGGGTAATCTTCCTTTGTCCTTCAGCCTTATTTCTAATCTCTTTCTCTTGTTTTATTTCTCTATTTTTTCTCTTTTCCTTTTAAAATTTTCTCCCCTGAGGGTAAAATCACTCTGTTGAGGGATATTTACTGTATATAATTTTCGGAGACTAGTTTTGCATTTTTTTGTATAGCTATAAATTTTGTACCTATGGTTAAAGGTAGAAAGTTAAAAGTTATCACAGTTTATCACTTACTATTTTGTCCTTGATGCTATTGATTTCACTAATTGTACTACTTTAGCCAAGGTAATATAGTTGCTGTGATCAGTTGTTTTTCCTTGTAAGCTAATACTGAAATTATCAGGGGTCATAAACAAGACTATTCCAGTATCAAAGAACTGAGTGCTAGGCCAAATAGAGAGCAATTTCTCATGATTAATAAGTTAAAGAGGCAGGATCTTGGGACAGACTCAAAAGCCAAAAGCCAGCTACACATAGAAGACATTTCTGAAAAGTAATCATTTACTAAGGTCTCACTACCAGTAATAAAGTTACCTACTGTAAGCAATTTGTAAACCTCAATGAAGAAAACAAATTTTAAAAAATAGAAAATGAGAAGACATAGAAGCAAGATGCAACCCCAGACCTCCAGTTTGCTCAAGGCAAATCCAGGGTCCAGTGAGTGGAAGAAATCAAAAGCCATCCAGGTGAACTTTCTGAAATGGTAGCTGTAGAAGTCACAAAGAAGATGAATGAGTATCTAGGAAAAATAAAATCAGAAAGAATTACACAGATCACTAAAGAGAAGATGAGCATAATGAAGGACATGATTAGTAAATTTAGAGTAGATACAGATTAAAAAACTATAAGAGCTTAGGAACATGATGGAAACCATGAACACCCAAAATAGGAAAGAACTGGATGCTATGAAACAGATTCAGACAGAAATCCAGGAGATTAAAAAATCTATTGAAAGTATACACAGCAGAATCAACCAATATAAGGACAGAATATCAGATCTAAAAGACAAGTTTGTAGTTAGCAGTCATCAAATGAAAATGAAAGACTTCTTAAAAACTTCAAGAGACCATGAAAAATCAATCTAAGAGCTGCTAGATGATGCAAAGAAGAACAACATAAGATTGATCAGAATGAATGAAAAATCAAAAGATAACACAAAGGACATAATAAGCCTGTTCACAGAAGTAATGGCAGAAAAATTCCTAAGCATAGATAAAGAATTTGACATATAGATAAGTGAAGCACAGAGAACTCTCATTAGCCATGATCAGAAAAAAAAACTACATTGAGGCATATAATAGTTAAGATTCCAGAAATTCAACAGAACAGAATATTAAAAGTTATTAGAGAAAAGAAACAAATCATCTACATAGGACAGCCCATCAGAATCACGCAGACTTCTCAACACAAACACTTAAGTTAAAGAGAGTTTCGAGTGATGTACTTCAAGCCCTAAAAGTAAACAACTTCCAACCCAGATTGATGTACCCTGCAGAATACTCAATATTGATTATAACCCAAAGCAAGCTATAAGCAGTGAAGGCTGTAAAGAGTTAACCCCACAATTGGCTTGTTTATAGAAGTGAGTTTGGCCGAAGCCTATGTGCTGAGGTCAGAGTAACTTGCACACAAATTCCATTACCACAACTAAAACTTTCTAGCTAGAAGGACGATGTTCTAATTACAATCATACATTTTGTCTATTCTGTTCCTAATTTGAGAATGCTTTGTCTTTTCTTTTATGAGCCTTGCTTACATTAAATTTTTTAGAAACTGCATGGCTTCACATCCTTACATGCAGTACTGCCATTGCACATAGCTTGCCTTTACTCTAATTGATTACTAATAAAAAATTAGTGGCTTGAACTGGCCAGGGCCCTTGTCAGTTACACCAGCATTGGTGGTCCTGGTGCCCCATTCTCTGTCTCTCTTAGTTCCGTCTTTTAGGTTTTTTTCCCCTCAGGCCTGAGTCACACACTGAGCAGGAGACTGGAACCTATTGGTGAGGTTTCCAGTAATGTTTCAGGAGTTCCCAGTAGCACCCCCAAAATTATCTTTCAAAATTGATGGAGAAATAAGTTACTTTCATGATAAAGAACATCTGAAGAAATTCATGACCACCAAACCAGCCCTTCAAAATGTATTTAGAAAAAGATAACAATTCCAAGAATCCAATAGAATGAATCTAGCAAGCAAGGCAAGCAATTAAACAGAGGAAAGAGACGGAACCGATAACAGGAAAATAATATGACAAGGATAAGACAATACATATCTGTTATAACCAACAATGTAAATAGTTTCAATTCACCCATCAAAAGAAACAGATTGGCAGAGTGGATCAAAAAACAAGATCTAACAATATACTGCCTACAAGAAACACATTTAACTCAAAAAGAAATTCACAGACTAAAAGTCAAAGGATGTAAAACAATGCTCCATGTGACAAGAATCACAAAAAAAGAAGAAGTAGCTATTCTATTTGCAGACAAAGTGGATTTGAAACTAAGGCTAATTAGAAGAGACAAAGAAGGTCACCACATATTTTTTAAGGGAACAATAAAAGAGGAAGATATAATAATCATAAATATATATGAACCAAATACCAGCACACCCAACTATATAAAATAAGCATTAATGGGTATGACAATTCAAGTAAGCACTAATATAATTATGATGATAGACCTCATTATCCCCACTGTCACAAATAAACAGGTCAACTAGACAAAAAAAACAAACAAACAAAAATCAGAGCAGAACCAAATCTTTGAACAAATATGCTTAGTAGATATCTATTGAGTGTTTTATTCCACGATAACAGAATACATGTTCTTCTCAGCTGTACACAGATCTTTCTCCAAAATAGACCCTATACTAGCTCATAGAACAACCCAAAGTAAATGCAATGCAATTGAAATTATCCTATGCATATTATCAGATCACAGTACAGTGAAAGTGGAGATCAATGGCAAAACCACAAAAAATGCATAAACAGAAATTAAATAGTACCCTCCTGAACAACCAATGGATCACAGATGAAATTAAAGAAAAAATAGACAGTTTCTTAATATTTTTAATACTCTTGTCAAATAAAGGAAAATGCAAAGCTATCAAAAATATTAAGTATTATAGTGTCTTAGTTACTTTTCTTATTGCTGAGACAAAATACTCAATGCCCAGAGTTAAAGGAGAAAAGGTTTAATTAGCCCACAGTTTGTAGAGGTTTTGGTCCATAATCAGCTAGTTCCAAGGCAGGGTGGCATGGCAGATAGGCATTGAAGAGGAGAAGTAGTTGATGGCAGGCAGAAGGTAACAAAGCAACAATAGATGACCATATCATATCCAGTGTACTTACAGTGGGTAGCACTCACACCCTTAATCCTAGTGCCCTTAATCCTAGCATTGAACCATGAATCAATTCCAGCAAAACACACTCTAGATCCAGCCACCCTGGAAAACTCCACCTATGACCACATGAGGCTTTGGGAGGATATCTAAACACAACATATAGATATAGGCCATAACCTATAGATTTAGAAGCATTCTTATTACCCATGTTTAGTGAAAAGAACCTAAGATTAAATAAACCCAGCTTAGGTACATGTAGGAACATCATCACAAACCTGTAAAAGACCAAATGGAAAATTTTAACAGTATTTAGAAAAAGTAACAATCTGACAAGTGACTTCTCAACATGATGGAATGATATATGTATCTTCAAAGTGCTAGAATAAAATAACTTAAATCTATCTTGATTTTTACACTCAATAAAAGTATCCTGAAAGAATAAAGGAGAAATAAAGACATTTCAGATAAAGATAGTTCAATACCTGTAATTACAAATTAAAGTGAATATTAATTGATGTTCTTTAGGCAGAATAAAGGTGGTACAAAATGTAATCTGAGATTATATGAACATATAATGAATAGCAATAAATATAATAATGAATAGATAATAGCAATAAATATAATAAAACAGTTGGAAAGCATAAATGAATGTTGGCAATATGTTAAAATAATAGTAAAGCTTTCCGTATTTAAAATATACAAAAATAACTCAATGAATGTCAACACTAGTGTATAATCCAGGCTAGGGATATATGGAGTTAAAGCATTCTAAGAGAAAAGGATAAAAGGATTAATTAACATGTGAATTTAATAATCACTGACATAATAACCACTGAAATAATCTTAAAGAGTACATAACTACATGCTAATATAGAATAAAAAAAGAAGAACTGTAACCTGATGAAAAAGGGGAAAGGGAAATGTAATAAGAAGTTAATGAAGTATGAAGTAAGATGGTAAATTCAAACCTAAAATGCTATAGTTTGGATCTTAAATATTCCTCAAAGGCCCATATACTAAAGACGTGGTACTCAGGTTGGCATTTTGGGGAGGTGGTAGAACCTTTAAAAATGGAGCCTAATGGGCAGTCTTTCTGCTATTAGAGGCATGCCCATAGTTTGTGTAATCTTCCTTTCTATCTCTTGCTTCTTGACCATGAGGTGAGCAGTTTGATTCTCCCATGTGATCTCACCATAACGTGCTACCTCATCACAGGTGCAAAAGAAATGGGGCCAAGTGATTATGGACAGGAACCTCGAAAACTATAAGCCAAAATAAACCTTTTCTCTCTGTAAGTTTTTTTTCTCAAGTATTTATAATAGTGATGGAAATCTAACACAATAGCTATTTGCACATAAAGTCACTACATGATTTAAATTTTAAAATACTACTAGAATTTTTAAAATAACTAGATATTTTGAAGTGATTCTCTATATATGTGAATACAAAAATGCAGAAAAGCTAGAGAATGGAAAAACATATTGCACACAAATATGATTCAAAAAAGCTATGATAATAGTGTCATATAATGTGGAATTTAATGAAAAATTAGTTGCTAAGGATAAGGATAAATACTTCCTCATAAAATATCCAATTCATGAAAAAGATACACTTCTGAATTGATATAAGCCTAATAACATAAGATTAAAATTTACAAACAAGAGCTAATATACATAAAAGAAAAATAGTCAAATCTGTAATCACAGTAGTAGGGAAGAATACATCATTTGCTAATGTATAGAATAACATCCCATAAAATATTTAGTAAGGATATCAAATATTTGAATGATACAACCAGCCAATGAACATATAAGAAAATGATATTCAAAAACCAAATACATTTTACATTTAAAAAATAATAATTTGGTAGCTCTAAACACTTGTACCAAACTGGTCCCACACTGGGTCATCAAGGAAGACTCAACACACTTCAAGTTATTTAAACAATACAGACAGAGCTTATTCTCTTAAAAACGTGGATGAGGACTCAAGGTAAATATTTAAGCTTTAAATCTACATATCAGAAATGAAGAAAGGTTGAAAATCAATAAATTAAGCATTTCTCTTGTGTCAGAAATTTTTATTTGCCTTCACATACAATGTTTGTCTTCAATACTCAGCTCTCTGCATAAGAGGCTGAGGTTCATGTTCTATGTATCAGTGGAGATGTCAAGCTCTTTTCTTATATGTATGTTTTTCTAATAAGCATCCTCAGCTAAGACTGAAGAATAAATGAGAGTAAATTCAGAGCATTTCCTCCACTGGACTCCTTCCTTCATCTTAATTTGGTTCATCTCTCAACTGAAGATTACTGTTAAAATTTATTAGACAAATTGCCTCAAGTCAAACTCCACTGATTTTCTTAAGTCTTTGTGCAATTAATGAAGGGAAAATTTTGGCTTTTATAGAGACAGATGGAAAGATTATTATATTTCCTCAATAATATATCTATGTCTTGCTTATCTGATTTAATTCTTAAAACCATATTATGTAGTAATTAAATGTTAAATTTCCTAGCCAAGATGTCATAAAAAATACAGAAAAAGTAAGATCTGGTGTTTATTCTCAAAGGTATTTTATTTTAACTGCAAAGACATACATAGATAAAATAATTGTGGAAGTTTGAGGCAAGAAAATTTCATTCTTAACTGTTAAATTTCAATACATATGATTTTAAATAAGAAAATGACAATAAAGCTATGGAAAATTGATTTGCAATGGAGTCCAGGATAATGCTTTTATGTTATATTATAATTGTTTCTGAAACTAGACACAGCACCACTGCAGATAGAGTGAATGTAATCATTATGTACTACGACTATATACTAATAAAATAAAAATTTAAAAAGAAAAAAAATTGTCAGTTCACAGAAAAAATCTTTTGTGAACTACCAAACACAATTCTCTACATAGAAATATTTTAATCCATATTCATATGCAATATAAAAAAGTTATTTTGAGCTATCAGAAAATTAAGAACATTTCAATACCATTTTAATTATAAAAATATAAGGCACATGTAGAAAAGTATTTGAAGATATATAATTCAGTTAAAAATGACAAAGTAAACACTCATTAACCACCATCCAGGTTAAGAAATAGAACATGACCAGTCCTGGAAGCTTCTCCCACTTAGTCATCACTGTCTGCAAAAACATAACTATTATCTTACTTTCTGTATATTATTTCCTTGCTTTTTTTTAGATTAAAACAAGATAGTTATGCATACTGAAGCACTACAGTTTAGTTATTCCTGGTAATAGTAGGAAGCTTAGTTTCATGATCTAAAAAGGTAAAGTTTCAGTAAAATATCAAGTATGACATTTGCTATATGATATTTTATAAATAAATTTATAAATTAATTTTTCCTTGCATTTCAAACCCATTGAGGGTTTTTAAAATCATGAATGGATGTCATTTTTGTTTCAAATATCTTGTATGCCTTAGTGTTATTATTTTCTACTTACAATACTGTGGCTAAATCCATTGATTGGTTTTCAAAAGTTAATTTGGTATGCATTTCTGCAAGGAAGGCAATGTTTTATTGTGTTATCTTTGCATATGGTAGGATCTGGATCAACACCAATTTGTCATGGAGTTTAATATCCATGTTCATTAGTATACTGGCCTATTTTTACAAAGATGTTCCTTTTTTTGTCATGCATCTGAAACATATTGGAATCAAGATTAGCTACCCTCATTAAATAGATTGGGCAAAATGTCCTCTTTGATTCTGAGGAAATGATACTCTGAAAATGGAGTCATTTTTCAAGCATTTGGGAGAATTCAATGGTGGAGCCATATGAGTGTGTATGAAAAGATTTAATTATGGATTTAATGTTTAAAAAAACAGTTATATGACTACTCTGTTTTTCTTTTCTTTTGGGGGGAGGGGGTACTGGGGATCAAACTCAGGACCCTGCACTTTCAAGGCAGATGCGGTGCCACTAAGCTAAATCCCTGGCCCTACTACTCTGCTTTTCTATTTCCTCTTATGTCAGCTTCAGTAAACTTTCTTTTCTTGAGATTTTGGTACTTCATTTAAATTTTTCAGTTTTATGTAACAAAATTAAAATTATGCATTATGAATGTGGATGGAGATGAATTCACAAAGATATTCTTCCCTGTATCATTTTACATAGTTTTAAGAATTGGGTATGAACCATAGGTTCATTTAATTTGAACCATAATTAAATAAATCATAGCACATCCAGACAATAAAATACTATGCATTTTATTTTCAAAATTATATTATAAGGGAATATTTGACAGTATGGAAAATATTAAAAATATAATGTTAAAGTCACATTAAATATTGTATGTTAGATATATACCATTACATTATTGAATAAATGATTGAATAGATGATCCCAGGTGTGTATGTGGGTACATGCACATGTCTGTGAAAGAGAGAGGGCATATGAGAATTTTAAAATAAAAAAATTTCCTGAGGAAAAAACCCACAAAAATAATCAAGACAATATTTTGAATAGTGAGATTACAAGTCATTTCTATTTTATTATTTATTGTTTTTTCAACTTTTATAACATGTCTCTTTCAAATCAAGTTATTATAGCTCCTCTTTTCAATAAAGAGATTCTAATGAATATTACATGAATGTTTTCAGACAAAAATAATATGCCTTTAGCTCTACATGTGAATTTTGGAGGATTTAACTGTATCAACACTGTGTTCCATGTGTTTGTGAGAGAGGGTGCTAGTTAGCAGAAAGGATTTAGGAACTGGTAACATTTTTTTAGGTAGTGTGGTGGATTAACTAATGGTCAACTTGGAACAGCCAGCTGAACTGAATCAGCATGGTTTGGGTGTAGAAGACCCACCTGAGGACTGTTGCCAAGGGCATAAAGATAGAACCGAAAGGAAAGATCGGTGCTGTTGGTTTTCTAGGAGAAGCTTGCCATGGTTGGTTTTCCTAATGTGAACTTGGCTGTTCTCATTAGAGGAGGCATGTGGGTCCTCTCTGTCCCTGGCTGCTGTTCTCCTCAGGGGAGCTCTGATCTTCACCATGAGTGTCCCTTCTTGGCTCCAGTATTGATCCCTTAGCCTGGTGGCACAAATCCTGCAACCTACTGGCACAGGTTTTCTGGCTTCCACCACAGGCCTTTGGGCTTTCCTGTGCAGATCCTCAGTATGGACAAGCATGAGACACTGCCATGGGCTCTTGGCCACTGGCTGGACTCATGGAGGACATTGCCTTGGAATCATTGCCTTGGGCTTTCAGATGGACTTGTGCGGGATATTACTATGGGATCCAGGCCCTTGGCTGGATTCTTTGGGTCACTAGTGTGCGGTTCGATTTCTTGAACTCCTCTTCATTTCACTTTTTGGGTGAATATTATAAAATAACTCTATAAATTATGTGTCCTGTATGAAATCTATTCCTTTCCAAACTGTGACTACAACTAACAGTGTGAAAAACCTTTGGGCAACTAGAAGGAGATAATTTTGGCTAACCAGGATGACCCATCACCTGAATCAGAGAGGAGATGAGCATCCTTCAATCCTGGTCAGGGCAGAAAGGAAACGTAAACAAGTGAAGCAAACTGACTGGAGAACATTAAGAGTGTTGGAGAGATGGCAAACCAAGCAGTGTACTTATCAAAAAACATTGCTGGGGCTGGGGATTTAGCTCAGTGTTTCTTCCACCTGCCTCGCAAGTGCAAGGTCCTGAGTTCAATCCCCAGTACAAAGAAAAAAAAAACGTTGCTGTTCAACTCATATTAGATGTTGCTGTAAGGGAATGCAAGCCTAGCATTGCAATACCTTCTCTGTCTCAAAGAGACTAATATCTGGATATTATACTTGGGATCTCCTAATTTGAAAATATATGGTTTATTTTTGTATTAAAATGTTGGTCTGACCAACAAAGCATGTCTGCAGATAGCCTATAGCCTGCTAGTTCATAGTCTCTTACCTTTAATGATTACTACAGAGATAAAAATGCCTTCATGCCCTTTGAAAATGCAACCTTATATATAAAGGTAAGTTCAAATATAGGCTTTTAACAAAAATAATGTCTCATTCCAAAGGGCCAGTGTTTTTTCAAGAACTACATCTAAATCAAAAAAGAAATATAAACTAGAAGATGGAATGAATAAACATTTCCTCATTGCCATTAAATTTCATAAATAGTCCTCTTCTTAATACATTTATTTTTCAGCTAAGGAAGTCTAATCTGAATTCCTGATTTTGGATCTAGAATATGAACACTGAACCAAAAGCAAAGCCAGTCAAAATAGACAGGAGAGTTTGCTAACTTCTGTAGAATTTTTTTCCTGACCTCTCATTAACTAACTAGCTAAAGAGTACTAAAAAATCCTTGTCATTTCTTTGGTCCTCAGTCTCCTTACTAATAAAATTAAGAAGTTGGGTAGATGTTTCTTATCTTTGAAATTTTTCTCATCTTTAAAGATCTAAAATGGATTTATGTATAGAATTAAAATATAAGCCATATATATACATATATGTGTATATATATTAAACTGAGCCTTAACTAGTAGAATAATTAACCCAGTAACAGCAAATTTTTAATAAGAACTCTTTCACAATCGTTTATTTTATCTTCTTATGAACTGGGTTGCACTATTGGTCTGTGTTTGCTCTCTTTGCCTTGTAAAGAAAACAGGTTTTTAAAAACCTATTTGTGCTGTAGTCTTTGGTACAAACAGCATATCTTAAGGAGATGATCTCTGGTAGAGATGGCACTAGCACTGTGGTTTGCATTTGCCTTACAAACTCATGTTCAATTTTAATTGCCACTATTGTGAGGTTGACAGTCAAAAGGTTTTATGGTCAGGTCATGGGCTCTCTGTCCAGTCACCACCCCAAAGTCCCATCTATGATTCCCATGAGGCTTTGGGGGGGCCATCTAGATATAAATCATACAAATGGATCAATATTCAATTTCATAAGAATGGGCTAGTTATCACAGGAATAGCTTTGTCACAAAAGTGAGCCCTGTCTCAGTGTGCTCACTGGCCCTTCTGCCATGTTATGATACAGGAAGGAGACGCTTGCCAGATGCCAGTATCATATACTCATATGTTCTAGCTTTTAGACCGTGAAAAATAATTTTTTTCTTTACAAATTATCTGATCCGTGGTGTTCTGTAATAGCAGAAAGTGAACTAAGAAAACGAAAGCAGATGGAGTTTAAAACCAAGTTTTCTTTTCATCAATTTAAGAAATATGTAAAATGCCATATATTATTCATTATTTGAATCTTCATTATTTAGATCCCAAGCTACAAGTCTGAATGTTCTCATCAAAGTCGCTTCCTATGCTAAAATTTCTACACTTCCTACTTTATCAATTTACTTAATTTTTTATTTTATTTTATTTTTTTCCCCATTAACTTTATTGGTACATTTTTAGGTATAAAATACAGTTACATTCATCATTGGGATCTTGTACCATTACATGAGTCTCTTGGTTCTTATTTTTTTTCCCCTTCCCTTCCCCTCCCTTCACCCCCTCCACCCTTCCCTATTTGCAAAGACCTTGTTTCCATTTTTTTCC
>NW_004624744.1:22448861-22460357 GCF_000247695.1 Heterocephalus glaber
GTCCCATTTGACCCAGCTATTCCCCTGCTGGGTAGTTTCCCAAAAGAATTAAAAGAATCATACCACAGAGATATATGTGCACCCATGTTTATAGCGGCACAGTTTGTAATAGCTAAAGCTTGGAAACAGCCCAAATGCCCATCAACTGTAAACTGGATAAAGAAGATGCAGTTTTTTAATAAAATGGAGTACTACTCAGGCATAAAGAAGGAGAAACTAGAGTCATTTGTTGTTAAATGGATGCATATTGAGGCCATACTCTTAAGTGAAATAAATAGGACACACATGTGTGAATACCAAATAGTTTCTCTAGTGTGAGAGCCAGAGAGTGTAAATAAGGATTAAAAGGATTAATAACTAATAATCGGTACTTTGAAATAAGAATAGGTCCAAAGGGGTAAGGGTGATGGGAGGAGATGGGGAAAGGAAAGAATGGAAAGGAAAAATTATGAGAAAAGAAAAAGAATGAAAATGAAGTCTATGTAAATAGGGAAGGGCGCACAGATAATGAGGAAAAAATAAGAACAAAGATACATTGTGTACAGGAACAAGGACCCAATGATAAATGTAAATGTATTGTATACCTAAAATGCACCAATAAAAGAATTTAAGCAAAAAAAAAAAAACCCAAACTACTCATTTGATAAAAACATTATTTTACACATCCAAGAAACTCCAAGTAGACATCTTATACCTACATATCACTATGGTGAAAAACAAAGATCAAGGCAGAATCTTGAAAGAAGCATGAGAACAGTGACCCATCATACACAAATGATAATCCCTAAGGTTGGTGGTAGATTTCTAATCAAAAAATTGAAAACCCAGGAGACTGTGGTATGTCACATTCCTCATATGAAGGATGAAATTGGTTTACTTGCTTCTAGAGGATAGAGTATAGAAAGGTAGGTTAAAAGTAACTTCACTGTAGAGAAACTAGAAACACTAACCCATTGATACTATTTCAAGTGGTAAATATTGCTGACAGCATGTATCTTCAGTATTAATCATGTGGGTCTTTACCTTCTTGGCCTTTCTACCTCAAACCCAGAACAATCTAATCATGAGAAAACTATCACACACATTTCAATAGAGAAACCTGCTACAAAATCCCCAATCTATGTCCCTCAAAACTGTCAAGGTAGGGAAAAACAAGGAAAGACTAAGAAACAGTAACAGATCAGAGGATACATAATAAGTTTTTAAAAGTCTAATGTTTATTAATAGCAAAGTTGGTTTCTTAGTTTTATCCATGTACTATGGTAATGAGGGATGTTAACATAAGGGAGACTGAGAGGCAGACAAGGTGTTATGGTTTGAGATGTCCTCTGATAGCCTTATGTAGTCATAGATGGGGCTTTTCAGATGTGGCTGGATCTACAGTGTGTGACACTGGGATAGATTAATGGTGCAATGCTGGGATCAAGGGCACTGGGATTAAGGATGTGAGTGCTACATGCCTTAAGGGTGGGTAGCCTGTATAAGAGATAAAGGTCAGAAAGAGGCTTGTCTGGGTAACTTGTGGCTTGTCTATTGCTGGTTTGCTATTTCACTTGTTTCTTGTCTGCTTTACCATGAGCTGTTTCTCCTCTGCCATGTCCCTCTGCCATGTCACCCTGCCTTGGAGTCAGCCAGCTATGGAATGAAACCTCTACAAACTATAAGCAACATAAACCTTTCTTCTTTTAACTTTGGATGTTGCATATTTTATCTCAGCAACAGAAAAGTAAGACGCAAGAAAACTTTCTGCACTATGTTTGCAATTTTTTATATTTTAAATTATTTCAGACTAAAAAGTTGATTTTTTAAAAAAATCCGGCTAAGACATGTTAAAAAATTAACATATATCATGTCATGCTTTTGTAAGAGATAAATAAACATGGATCTTAACATTTTAAAATTATCAAGAACAATCAAATATGTAGAGCAAAACATGTTCAGATATACATACATAGATACTGGATCAAATTTACGAACTTTAGCTTTTAACATTAATTTCTGATATTTCAAAAAATACAAAATTTAAGAAGCAGTCTAGTATTACCTTTTCTTAGGTTCAAAGAATTTTCATTGTAATTTAAATTTAGTCATTAACATTTAAAACACACTTTTTCATTTCATCTATATCAAGCTAAAAGACACAGTAAAAGTTTAATAGATTGGAATTTTTAGATTAATACAATTATCTGATAAATACTCATTTAACTAGAATCTATTCTTATTTTAATTTATTTTATTTAAAAAAATTAATGAAATATATTTTCCCATGTTCTGTTTTTGTATATATAGTTGACTTGTAAAATACTGAGTTTTACTTTGATTGAAGACCCACATAACTATAAACATAACTTGTATTATTTTAATAAACTATATGCTATTGAGCAATACTTTTGCCTTCTTGTTTATATCATACACTGGCTCCTTTATTTAATAAACTTTTTGGATTCACTTTTTCTGTTTTCTCCCTTATTTTTTTTTTCTTAAATTCTTTTATTGGTACATTTTAGGCATACAATTCATTTACATTTTTCATTGGGTGCTTGTACCTGTACATGATATATCTTGGTTCTTATTTTCTCCCCATTACCTGTGCGCCCTTCACCCCTCCACCCTTCTCTATTTACATAGATTTTGTTTCCATTTTTTTCCTCAATTTTTCCTTTCCCTCCTTTCCTTTTCCCTTCCCCTCCCACTTCCCCTACACCTTTGGACCTTTTCTTCCTATTTCAAATTATCAATTATTCATTTTAATTGTTTTAAAACTTATTTACACTTTCAGTTTCTCATACTAGAGAAACTATTCAGTATTTACACATGTGTGTCCAATTTATTTCACTTAAGAGTATGGCCTCAAGATGCATCCATTTAGCTATAAATATCTCTAGTTTCTCATTCTTTATGGCTGAGGAGTACTGTTTTATAAAAATTTTTTAAAAACCACATCTTTATCCAGTTTCCAGTTGATGGGCACTCGGGCTGTTGCCAAGCTTTAGCTATTACGAACTGTGCCGCTATAAACATGGGTGCACATATATCTCTGTGGTATGATTCTTTTAATTCTTTGGGGAAAAAGGAACCCTTCTCCATTGTTGGTGGGAGTGCAGATTGGTGCAACCACTGTGGAAGTCAGTATGGAGATACCTCAAAGAACTAGGGCTAGAGGTCCCATTGGACCCAGCTAGTCCCTTGCTGGGTATCTTCCCTTATTGTTTTTTAATGAAAAAATTTTTCATCTTAGTAATTTTTAAAGGTTGCCAAGATGTTTACCAATTTTTTTACACATCTTTCTTCCTTTCATACTTGAACATCCTTAGAAAATCAATATTTTTCTTATTGAAATATATCTTAGAGTAGTCTTTTCAGTAAAGGTCTCTGATGAGCAAACTTTCATACTTGATATTCTTTTGGACATAGGATTTTTCCCACAGACTATTGGAGATATGCAGTCTCAAATGATGAGAACACTGAATTCAAATTTATTATTTTCATATACATCTTAAATACTCCTTTTGGTTGTTTTCAGGATTTTCTCTCTTAGTTATGTGCTATATTTTTTACAACGTGATTATTAAAATAAGTAGTGTTTACTATGTTTCCCATTTTGAAAATCAAAACATTTTATTAATTCTGGGAACATCTCAATCACTGTATCTTTCATCACTGCCTGTCTTTCTATATTTTCTCTTCTTCTGGAATTTGGAATATACATAAATATGTATCTGTAATATGTATGTATACATATATGAATATTGTAAGCTATATATGTGCATATAATATGTATATGTAATATGAGATATATATGCATTTATATATCCATCTTAAGTTGTAGGTTAAATTTTCTATCTCTTTATACTCTTTATTGCTTTCTGGCTATCATCATTAGCTTCTAGGTATCATTCTGACTATTTTTTCTTTAAGCACCTGCTTTGTTTTGTCTTATATTGTTTTTATTTTGTTTTGTTTTGTTTTGTTGTTGTCATTGTTCTGTAGTTTGCTTTTACCTTGGTTATTCATATTTTTTAAAATATAAAATGTACTTAGAGGATGCTGGCTGGACTGACTGTAAATGTTTAGTGACTTAATTTTGTAAGCATTGAACCCACAGTCTGTAGAATCTGTCCAATTTTCCTCCACATTTCTTCCTTCATGTTTGAGTTTTCTTTCTTCTTTAGCCCTATATTTTATACCCAAACTTAATTTATGTTAGAAGAAAGAGGCCTGTGAGCAGAAATGGGAGGGGTAGGGAGAAAGAAAGAAGAGAATGGAATTAATATGAGAAAAAGAAAAAAATGGAAACAAAGTCTTTGTAGATAGGGAGGGTGGAGGGGTTGAAGGGAGGGCAGGGAAAGGGGGAAAAAATAAGAGCCAAGATGGATTATGTAAAGGTGCAAATTTCCAATGATGAATGTCATTATATTGTATACCTTAAATGTACCAATACAATTAATAAAAAAAATTTTAAAGGCTAAAAACATAACTTTCTGATTCATTAAAATTTTCCTTTCATTAGTCTTCAGCATAGGCAAAAATCACATAAGGAATTATTAAAATGCAGAAATCCAAGTTTCATACACAGAAATTCTGACTCAATAAGCTCAAAGTTCTCCCCAAGAATATGGAATAACCTAGCAGGTACACAAATCTGTAGATAGATTTATTTAGCAACTTCAGACTATAATTTGAAAAAATTATTTGAAATAATTTTTTTTTGAAAAAAAATTCAGTGTGTTTGTACTTAAAATTTATATTTTTCTTCTAAAAGCATAGTAAAGAAAAAAAAACTACTTAATCAAAGGTTCATAAAAAAGAGAAAAAAATCAAAGAAAATAATGGAAACATAGCTTTTGTACATGGGGGTGGGGAAAAAAGCAGCAGCAAAATATATCATGTACTGGTACAAATTCCCTATGATGAATGTTATCATTATGTATATCTAAAATGTACCAATATATGTTTTGCTAAAAAAGATTCTGCTTATCTTGTTTATAATAAAAATTTATAAAGCTTCTTATTTAATTGTTCATAATATCTTTTCTTAAAAGGTGCTCATTTATAAAATTTATGTGAGCTAAATCTTTAAATGATTGAATAAGAAATATGTACCGATGCAAAGATTCTGATATTATTTGGAAATTTTCTGCCATGATTATTTTGTCTCAAGAGAAATTGCAGAATTGCATAATATTACTAGGAATTATTTATAGAAAGCTGCGTCAAGAAACAGGTGTTACTGTTGAAATGATGAACTTTCCTCTTTCCCACTCATAAATTTCTAGTAAACTCTAATCAGATGCTTGGCTCACATGGATTTATGTCAGTTATTTCCTTTCACTGAGAAAACAGAAGTAGATAATCTACATCTATCTTGCCAGCTGTTCCACAAACCACATGTATGGAATGCAAGTATGAGTAGAGACGCCAATGCTTCAGTGGCTCCAACTTGCACATATCCCAGCACCTGGATGTTGGAAGCCACTCTTGAAAAATATTTGCATCTCTGTGGTATGAGTCTGTGCTATAAGCCTGCCTGCAATGCTAACTAGCATTCCATTTCCAGATGGATCCTATTACCACCTAATTATCTCAACCCTGATTTTATTTCAAACAATTTACCATTGTCAAGGGTCACTTCCCAGTACAGCATTACTGAGATGAAATATTTTTGGTTCTAGGTCTATGGTTACAAGAATTCAGGAATGACCTTCTTTAGAATAATTGATAGACCATTCAGTAAAATCTATGAATAAAACTATGAATCTGATATTAAAATTATAATAAAACTACAAATATCTTACAACAATTATGCATAGTCACAATTATTACTGGTTTTACATTTCTTACTGTCCCATTAAATAAATTGGAAAGAACTAAAAGAATCCATTCATTCACACATTCATTTGCTCCTTCATTTATTCACTCTTCTGATACTTATTGAGGGCTTATTGTATGCAAAGGAGACAGGGGGACTCCTCTCAAATAATTTGCACTGTAGTAGAAGAGGAGAAAATTACAATTTATTTTCAAAATCTCCTGAAGGTATATGTAAAAGATAGTATGCATCAGATGTCAAGTACTGAAGAAAATCTGGAGATTTTTATCTCCTTTACATTATTAAGCTATGTGTTTTAGTCTTGATACTGATGGGTTTTAGGAAAGGAAATTTGAGTGTGAACTTGGAATCAGATACTACACAGCATTCTGATTGATTCTTTTCTCATACTTGTTTCAATCCATTATAAGACAAAACATACATGCAACTACATTTTACCTAATTATGCCAATTTTGGGTGCCTGTCTGTTGGGTCTAACAGTCAGAGTAAAACTGCACAAATTATATATGTTGTGTTTAGACATTACATACACACAATTGCTGGGGTTTTTTAAATAAAGAAATTATGAAATCCTTAAAAGAATTTGGTATTGAACACAAATTCTAGAATAAATAACTTATGTGATATTTAAATATATGGGAAGGTGGAGAAGGGGGAAGAGTATGCTTGTGCTTGCATTTTTTTTCCATAAAAGTTCTGAGCCCCATTGTTTCAGATTTGGAGGCTCTCTTCTTTGTATACACGCTGCTTGTTCCTAGACAATTTTACTTAAGATTTCTTGCTTAAAGGTCTTCCAAAGTATTCTCTTCTTTTACTACTTTCTAAAAATTAATTTTATTGGTAAACTTTAGGTATATAAGATAATGACATTCATCACTGGGAATTTGCAATTTGTAATCTCTCTTGGTTCTTCTTTTTTCCCCCATTCCCTTGCCCTCCCTTCAACCCCTCCACCCCTCCCTATGTTCAAAGACTTTGTTTACATTTTTTCCACTTTCTCATATTAATTCCTTTCCCTTCTTTCCTTTCCCTTACCCCTCCTACTTTCCCTTCCCCTTTGCCCCTTTTCTTCCTATTTCACATTATCTATTATACCTTTCAGTCCTTATTTACACTTTCAGTTTCCCACACCAGAGAAACTATTCAGTATTTACACATGTGTGTCCTATTTATTTCACTTAAGAGTATTGCCTCAGTGTGCATCCATTTAGCTATGTCTCTAATTTCTCATTCTTTTTTTTTTTTTGATACTGGGAATTGAACTTGGGTCCTTGCACTCATAAGGCAGGCGGCGGAACCACTGAGCTAAATCCCTGGCCCTGATTTCTCATTCTTTATGGCTGAGTAGTACTCCATTTTATAAAAAAAATAACAAAAAAAACTTTTGCTACTTTTTAAAGAACATTATTCTTTAAGAGTTTTCCAAATGTTTGTTTTCCATGGAAGGTGCCCCGCCCATAGGATCTATAAAGTGTCAACATGTTTTTCACTGCATTTCTGAATATGCCCCTGGGTGACATTGTATTTGCCCCTACTCTAGGTACCCTGATCATTATACTCCTCTCTAACCTGTGCTACTTCTAGCCACATGATCATGTGGCTATGGAAGTGGGATTATGATACTGTAAAATGTCTTTTTACCTGGAAAAGTAATTTATTGGCCATTCGATAATACAGAATCCCATGATGCTACCTGTATAGCATAGTAAGCATCTCTAGTGGTTGTGGCTTGCAAGAGCTATTAATTAATCACACCAGTTATGATGAAAGTAGGTTATCATACAAAATTCTTTCAATATTGTATTACTGGTAAAATGTTTTGATATGCTGTTATTTTAAAATTCCACGCTATTTCTATATACTCCAGACACAAATCTCTGAACTGGATTGCAGAACCCTTGTGTGTGACAATGTCACAAATTTTCTGGAGATCAGGACATGATTTATGGTTTTTTATAATTATTATCCAGTTAAGCAAGAGCAATATATTCTATTTACCTTAAGTTCTGTAATAATATTAATTTGTGGAACAGTTTCTATATGCATAAATTTGCTCTTTTAACCAATAAAGATATTTTCATTTATAATAATCACCTGACCCTCACATACTTTGAAATTTTATTTATTTATTTATTTATTTAATTTTTTTTTTTTTTTTTTTTTTTTGTATTGGGGATTGAACTCAGGACCTTGCACTTGCGAGGCAGGTGGTGGAACCACTGAGCTAAATCCCTGGCCCTGAAATAATTGAAAGTTGTCCCTAATATAATTCTCTGGTATTTCTCCTGCTGTGTTTGTGTGTGTGTGTGTGCTTTTTTTGTTTTGTTTTGTTTTGTTTTGTTTGGTACCGGGGATCGGACTCGCGTCCTTGCGCTCGAGCAGCAGGCAGTGAAAGCACTGAGCTAAATCCCCGGCCCATCTCTGGTATTTCTGACCAACATTCTATGTTGGTTTAATTCAGAAAAATAAAATTATTTCTTTTCAAGAAGTTAGTTTATGGATTTTTATGCAACAATCTATTCATCACTGAATCAAGATTTACAGACTGAAAGCATAGCTTATCTTTAAGTGTTCTTCCCAATAGGTCTGGCTTTTTTTCAGAAGATTTTTAGTGTTACGAAAAGTAAATACTTTTATTATGAATTTCCTTTGGATAAAAGCAATTTGTCAATAAATAGCAGTAACTACTCACGTTTATCTTGTTCTGCTTCCACTCCTTCGCTTTCTGTGTCACTGGGCAAGAGCCATGGCTGATGCACAACCTGGAGTTGCTTTAAGGATTCATCCTGCCAGAAAGCAAAATATTTTACATTAAACTCTAGACTGATATCATAATCACCAATATGGTTGAAGAGTTCAGTGTCTACAAATTGCATGTTCAAAAACCATGAAAAGAATTTCTCCATGACAGGGAAGAGCTTTAAGTTGAAATTCATTTTCATGTCATACACATGAGCCACAGGATTCTAAACTGACTTTTAACATTCTCCTTCTAATAACATTTAGAATTTTAATAAGAAGAAAAGTCTAAACTATGTTCCTCTTGAATTAACATTTTAAGGAAATGCTAGCACTCATTCTTGAAAATATCATAAATATTACCTTCAAATATCCATAAAATTACACAAAATGTGCTTCTTTCCCATCAAAGTTTAAATTTTCTTTAATGAGAATGAAGATCAGTAGGGTTTAGGAAACACTGGATTTTATCCTTCAGTGCTACTTTGTTCTTTCCTTCCTCTTTTCATGTCTTTGAGGGTTGTTTGTTTTTTGTCACAAATTCCCAAGCTGAAGAGATCCTTTTGCCTCAGCCTCCTGACTAGCTGGGACTACCAATCCATATCACTGCACCCAACTTCAATTCCATATATTTGTTAAAATATTTCTCAATATTTGTTGCTGCTCCTTCCCTTCTGTTGTTGACCAAAAGACCTTTGTAGACCTTTATCATCTCCTATTTTAACTGTAGTAATAGCCACCTTTGAAATATTTTAAGACCAAGTTTTGTACACTCTCTAATTTTCCCCACTGGTTATCAAGCTGTACGATGTAATCATTGCTTTGCTGATAATCTTTCAGTGGCTCTCTCATTATTCCTAAAATAAAATCTGACCCAAGGCCCTTCATGAGCCATGCTTGTTAGCCTCATGAACCATAATACCATTTCCATTCTACCTCCATCTCTCTAGCTGCAATTAATGGGTAACTTGAACTGTAAGCTAACAGGATATTTTACACTACATTTCCTGTCTCTCTCAAACATTAACCTCCTCCAAATTTCAGGTGTCAGCTCAACTGGAAGCCTTCCCTGACCCTACAAGGCAAGCTTATTCCTCTATTCCTTTATGTTCTTGATGTATCAATAGAACAATTACTGTATTCCATTGCTCCTTCATATTTTCCTGCCTCAAAAATAACATGAAAGGTCCTCGAGGGCATGGGTAACTATTTTCTTCTCTGCATTTTCAAAGTCTATTATAAGAACTCATAGAGAAAATACTTTTGTAGGAGAAAATAAGAAAGAAAAGACAAGAGAAGAAAAAGTGAAAAAAAGGAGAGGGGAAAGGTGGGTCTCCTTTTGAACAAAATAAGTAACAATTTGAAATTTATTCAGTTGTATAAAAGAAAATCTTTTCAAATATTTTTGAAAGTTAAAAATACAAAAATCAGTATGACCTGCTAGTTCACTTTTTCGACCTTTCAAACTCAGTCATTATTTTCCCCATTTCAATGATCTTTTTCTCCAATTTGAACTATTTTACTTTTTTTGTTCACACAAATATTAATATGATAAAAATAAACATCCACAATCCTTGGACTTTAAGGAATATGACTTTATGAAACATTAAATGCTTAATTTGCTTAAAACAACTTCCACAAGAAGGAAGCATTCTATTTCCTAAGCTTTGACTTTTATGGTAATTTCTGTAGAAGTTCAATCCCAATCAAAGTTTTAAAAAATAAAAGTACACTTTTCCAGAAGTATGGGAGTAGGGGGAAGGGTTAATATGAAAAGCACAAGGACTATTTTAGGGCAGTGAAATTACTCTGTATAATAGAGTCCAAGGAATTACACATGTGTTGAAACCCATAGAGCTTTATCCCATTGTGTGAACCTTAATGAATAAAAAAAGATTAATTAGCAGACTGGGGAATCCCAGGATGGAAGGCAAAAACACCACATGCACACACAAAAAGAATTCAAATGCATTATAAAGATACATGAGCAATCTCAATGAAGTGGATAGAGAATCAAGTGCTGACCTAAATAATTCTGAAAGTGATTGGAACCTGAAAGACCAAACTCAAGGGAATTGCAAGCAAGAACTGCACTTTGGTAATGTTTCTCATGGGCATACAAGTCAATAATTCTGAAACACCATTCACGTATTCTGAAATTAAATAATGAAATAAATAAATGGCAGATAGCTTCTCACTCTTGGAGTAGGAATTAAAGACTACCAGGGGAGAAGGCTAGAATAATCCATGTATATTGGAGCTGGAGACATCAAGATAAACTCTTCTTTAGCTTTCCACACATACAGCGGTTACATATAAAAATATTTATAGAAATTGGCAGATATTAGTTACTACATACACTCATATCTCCATGATTTAACAGCTGCAAAGGCTTAGCAGCAATGATACTCAGAAGAAACAAACATTCTTACCACAAAAACTTGGTCTGCAATATCATTTGCTAATGAAAAAATCAGAGCTGTCAGAGAAATTCTGGAGTCTAGGACTCAATAATTTGAGGAAGGAAATATACAAGATAAGTTAGAACATCTTATAATGCCAAAAAGTTAGTGGGTTCAAATACACATACACATACAAAATGGTGGGTATGTCAAAGGGATAAAGGAGCCAGTTAAAGATATCAATAGCCAAAACTGGAACAATTTGAGCAAAAAATGAATAAGAGACCATTTAGTTACTGAGGAAAATATAAAACAAATATCTATGAGTCCATAAGGATAAAAATAATTGATTGAATCAATAAATGAATGAGTGAAAATACATAAACATATATTCAGGGGAAGTTTTCAATAATTTATGCAGAGAGTCTGTTTTTAAAGAGATAGAAAATAACTTCCCATTCCAGTACCATGCTATTTTTATCACAGTAGCTTTGTAATACAGTTTCAAGTTGGGGATTGTGATA
>NW_004624744.1:22461639-22488361 GCF_000247695.1 Heterocephalus glaber
TCTGTTGTGACTTCCCCTTTTTTGTTCTTAATTACATGGATTTGAGTCTTTTCTTTCCTTTTTTTGATAAGGTTGGCAAAAGGTTTATCGATTTTATTTATTCTTTCAAAAAACCAACTCTTTGATTCATTAATTTTTTGTATTGTTGTCTTAGTCTCCATTGTGTTGATTTCTTCTCTGATCATTATAATTTCCTCTCTTGTGTGAGCTTTGTGTTTGTTATGCTCTTCTTTTTCTAGGAGCTTGAGTTTCTGCATTAGGCTATTTATCTGAGTTCTCTGTTTTCCTAATACGAGTATTCACTGCTATGAATTTCCCACGTAGAACTGCTTTCAATGTGTCCCATAGATTCCTGTATGTTGTACTGGCATTATCATTTACTTGTAGAAACTGTCTAAGTTCTTCTTTAGTTTCCTCTGTGACTCATTGGTTGTTCAGGAGAGTGTTATTCAGTTTCCATATGTTTGTAGGAGTTTTGCAGTTTCTTATGTTATTGATCTCCAATTTTATTGCACTTTGGTCTGATAATATACAGGGGGTAACTTCAATTCTTTTACAATTACTTAGACATGTTCTAAGAGCTAGCCTGTGGTCTATTTTGGAGAATGACCCATGTGCAGCTTAAAAGAATGTGTATTCTGATTTTGTGGAGTGGAACACTCTATAAACATCTGTTAAGTCCATTTGTTCAATAGCTTGGTTCAATTCTAGAATTTCAGTGTTAATTTTTTGTCTAGATGACCTTTCTATTTGTGATAGTGGGGTATTGAGATCCCCCACTACAATTTTACTAGTGCTTATTTGGTTTTTCATTTCCGTTAGTATTTGTTTTGTATCATCGGGGGCATTCATACTTGGTGCATATATATTTAGGATTATCCTCTCTTCCTCTTGGATTGTTCCCTTAATTGTAATTTATGATTTTCTTTTAAAAAATAGTATGAAAAGGGAGACAAGAATGGCAACTTTATAGTAGAAAAACTTGACAAATATGTCCTCAAGCCACATAATCAAGGCCAAAATTAATAGCAATAAATTGTATAGATAATGTGTACCTTTGATTGTATATGATAAAAATGAACTTATCCTAAATTCTTCTTTTTAATACATTATACCAATCCAATTATGAAAAAAATATTAAGCAAAGAACAATCTACAAAATATCTAACCAGTACTCCTCAAAACTTTGATGGTCATAAAACACAAGGATAGCCTGAGAAAGGCTGCAACTGAAAGAGCCTGAGGAGATGTGTAGTTATATCCTGGAACAGGAAATGGACATTAGGAAAAACTTATGGAAAGCTTGACAAAGACTGGATTTTATTACTAATAATTTATCAATAATGGTCTTATTAATTGTGGGAAATACAGATACTAATATAAGGTATTAATAATACTTGAAATTATATAGGAGATAGTAACTTTGAATTATCTTTGTAATAATTCAGCAAATCCAAAACTGTTGTAATAAAAATGTTTATTTTAAAAATTGAAAGAAAGACAAAATTTTGAAAGTGATCTTCATTTAAAATATAAGAACACAACATTTTTAGCAAGAACAACTCCTGAAAATAGTCTGTTATTTGGATTGAAACTTAAATTCCTATCAAATGAGAGCTGGATCCAAGGGAAATGTCCTTGCTCCAGGGATCAGGAGGACCAGTCTTTGACCTGGATAGTCTAAGGGCTTGTTACTTTTCCTCTTAGAATGGACTGGAGAGGGTGAAGGTATTACATTAGATGATGTCTAGTACTTCTAAAGTGGTCCTTGTGTATAATGTGTACTGAAAAGAAAGCAAAACTTAAAGATATTCAATCTTGCAATATACTACTTACATATAAATCCATGTTAACTTTTAGAATTTAACTGAATTTTTAAAAATTTATCAGTTATTAGATTTGGCATCATAGTTCTATACCAAAGAAGCAGTACAAGTGTGAAGATACCTAGATTTAAAATTTTGCAACCATGTATCATATGGCAAAAAGAAAATTTCAAAAGTTTTCATATTAATAGAGAGGGAAAAATCACATTTCTACATTTTATTCAAACATAGAATATGCAATCTCTGATGTTTAAAGAACAATTTTTTTTAATGGTTGAGTTTTCTAAGTTAAAAAACAAAAGGCTGAAGCTACTCAGTTGAAAAACAGAAAAGCTTAAAGTTATGATGAAAAAATGTTGTTAACTAAAAAAAATTTTTTTGGTTATTAAATTTTTTGTCCCAAATACTAAATCCATCTGCATAACAAAGGATATAACTACTAAGTGAATTTTGTTATTTTTTCCCACAACAGTGCAGAACTACTGCACTAGCAATATGGCAATACTGCTAATTGATTCCTGGTTTATATGGCTTTACTCCTGAACAGATAAGCAGTGTTAACTATGTATTCTTTGTTTGCTGCAAATTACATAAAGAATAAATGAAACATTAGCTCAGTAAAATATGTAGTGTGGGAAGAACTTTGAAACGTTAAATTATTAAAATCATAAAGACAGAATAAATATTATTACTAATTGAAGATTTAAGTTTTATTTGGTTTTCCATAAAATAGAGTTAGTAATATAATACACCTGTTTACTTTATCAGTGTCAACAGACAGCACTGTGAATATCCAAAGCTGGACCCATCAGCATAATTATTTCTGATTGGATCAAGAAGCTAAAATCTTTAACATTTTTAAAAACAAGAGCTCATGTGTTCATCTTTGCTAAATTTATTGAATAATTTTCTTCAGGAATATAAACAATTTCTGAGTGTACTACAAATTCATATCCCCAAGAGTAAGTTCTCTGGGATGCTTTTAAAAGAAATGCCATTCATTCTTTTTCTAAAACACTTTCACTCTGAGTACAGCAAATGTCCAGGGACTAGGAGTGGTGGGAAATAGTGACACGGATCATATGGAAAACAGTTGCCAGTCTTGAGTCAACATAGCATTCTCTCTGCTAACAGAATAAGTGCTTTATAAACTTCACAATATTGTTATTCCATATGGATAGCTTATTTATGGATTCCTTGAATGCAATCAATCAGTGATTCATGTCATATGTAGGCATGAAAGTTCAGTACATTTAGAGAAGAAAAAAAGTTCCTTTGTTCAAAATTTGACCATTGACCACTTCAATTCTGAATTAACTAAGTACATTACCCCTTTGGTATCGGTATGTAAATAATGCACCAAATATTAGTTTCCATCTTTCCAAGTTTTACTCACTTTCATTCTACTTCTGTAATAACAGAATCTTTATAAATAAGGATGTCTGAAACATGGTGTATGTGAAAAATATGGTAACACAAAGCACAACACAATTTCTACTTTAAGAAGTTTAAAATATATTTCCAAGGGGTGATCAAAAATATGATGAATATTTAAATTAAAACCTCATTAGAGTAAAAGGCACATTTCCAGGAATGATGGGATAAGTGTGTTTGAAGTAAGGGGGAGTACTTGAGAGGAATTAATGGCAAGGAAATATTTACTGTATTTTTATATGGAAATTTGATTTATTTTTTGCTTTTATCAGTACATGTTTGCAGTAGATAATTATTACATTCACTGTAGGGAATTGGTATATGTACATAACACAGTTCAATTCCCTTCTTTTGCCTTTCTCCATCCCCCTTTTATTTTTTTTTCCACTGAATTTTTTTTGTATATCCTACAGTGCCCAGCTACTATTTACAGAGTTAATTACATGTACTTCTATTAAATGATATTCCCATATATAATTTACATAGTTAAATCAACAAGTTTGTAAGTAACTTCCTTTTTTCATTATTAATGAAATATTCTCTACAATTATGATGAAATAGAGTTCTGTAGCCCACTTCTTTTGGGAATTGTTAAAGGAATTAAGACATAAGAAAAAAGGGTTGGCTAAGTTTGGGAAATGTAAGTTCGAATGAATAGGATCTGGGAAAAGGAAAAGAGAGGAAGTAATAAGGTAATTAAAAAAAAAAAAACCATGGTAGATTGTAAAGAAACATTCCAAATAAATTCAAACTTCTTACATAAATTTACATGACAAATTTGCTATAGCACACTACACTATTCATAGGGACTAAACTCCATCTTATTTTGTAATGTAACTCATTCTATTTGATAGCTTTTCTTTCCAAGGAACTATGGTGCAAAGCTGCAGAAGACTTTAAAAATTACAGAAGATTATTGGGAGTAGTCAATGAAAAACAAGTCATTGCCTAGCATACTCTTCCAGTTACCAGATTCTACAGTAGCTCCAGATCTTTCACTGATGCTAGGTATTTTACATGTATTTAATTTGTAGAAAATTATAAAAATGCAAATGACTCTTGTCTGTATAAATACAAATTCCATACATTGGAATGTGATTATCATCATATGATTATTCCATTTTGCCAACTTTTGCATGTATTTATAAAATAATTTCAGCATCCCTCATCTGTGTGTATTTGAATTCTCCTTTGAACAATTTATAACGTCTTATTTGTTCCCTTATTAATTTCTCAGCTTTATAAATTTTTGACATATTCACTGCATTTCTATATGAAAGCTACAATTCTAACTTTTTAAAATTATTTTATAACTATTCTTAATGATTATTGTCTATTCCTAATGAATTTCAATGACCATATAGGCTTTTCCTGAAGAAAAAAATCTTGTTTCCTATGTAGAATAAAATTTCAACAGTAAATAAAAGTTATTTTAATTGTTTAAAAAGTAAATCTCTATCAAGAATAAAAAGTAATTTATCTTTCTATCTACTCCAGATGACAATATCATGTACTCTCCATCAGGAATACAACTGGAATTTCATTGCATTAGGATCACAGAATACAACACAAGAGGAATAAGACAGGCAGGCCAGAACTGGCATAAGAAATGATTCCGAGGTACTCTTTTGCATAAAACTGATCCCCTTTCCGGTTCAGATGGTATAGCTGGCAAGATCTACCTCAACAGATATGAAAAGGGCTCCCTTGCTCTCTGTGTTGCTGTTCCCGTCTGACATCCTTAGAGATTGTGAAGCTGTCACTTAGCACCTTGAGTTCACACTCCCATGTGTGTGTTCTGTCCTTCACCAACTAACTTTTTGAAGCTGTGAGGGACTTCTTTATACTGCTTTCTAAAAAGCTTAAAAAATCATTGACTTCAATCTTTACTTCTTTATAGTTTCTCAACCATTTAAATTGATAATACTTATCTGATGCATGTATATTTATATTACATTATATCTTGTTAATGATTAGGGGATTTTAAACCAGTGAGATATATTGATTCCCAATTTTTCATATGGACCAATGTGACATTTTAAACAGATTAGCTTCTCTACAAAAGGTATGACAATCAAGATTTGGAAGTACTTGAATTTTATAAGTTGTTTTCTGTTCTATATATTTTATCAAGGAACATTAATAATGCTATTCTAAAAGCTAAAACTTCTATGATACAAAATTATTTTTATCTTGAGTTATCAAGTGGCTTATACATAAAGAGGATAGAACTTTTAAAATTTTACTTAGAGCTATTTTGAGGATTAGAGAAAGCAAACTATTTAAGATATCTCTTTTTTATTTAATCAAATATATAAATACTAGTCTTAAAAAACAAAACATTAGAAAATATAGAATAAAACTTACATTTTAACCTTACTTTTAAGGGAGACTATATTGTTTCTCCAGTTTTAATTTACTTCTAAACAAAATTGTCTAATGTCATGTGGCTATGATTCTGTCTTATTATAAGACTACATGAAAAAAACCTCAGAGATGGTTAACTACAGAGTTGTTTAAACTTTAGTAAGAAATGTTAAATATATAAAAAATGTAAACACTATTGTTTATTTCAGTTTTAGTGTATACTAAATAAAAGGAAATGTTTGCTAGTAGTTTTAACTTCAATGCTTCTGACATTTACAAATATTGTTCTTTATTGTTTACTGACCCAAACATGAAAAAAAGGGCAAAAGTGAAATAAAATAATAAGTGAGAAAAAAATAGTGTAATTTTGATTCATATTCTAAATATGTTTGTTCTCAATGAAGAAGAGTTTGAATGTATACTTTCTAAGCATCAAATGGATAAAAGTCTGCTAAAAAATTATTAATGGTAATAATTCACTAATCAAAGTCATACAGTTTTACTATAAATGATGATTATTTATTGGTTTAAGAAAGTTAATATATAAGTACCAATCAATAATAAATGAAAATACGATGTAATATTAAATCACAAAGGAAAGCAAGGTTTACATTGGGCAGTTCACAAATACTTGCAAAACTCAAACTGAAAATCTGTAATGAATATGACAAGCTAGAGGAATTTATTCCTCCAATAAACAAAATATAATATTATTGGGAGTTAGATGAGTAAAGAGAACTTGTCAATTTATTGACAAAGCTGTGTTCTTCACCAGTAGTTGACAAAATTTGGTGTTTTCCTGGATGTGTGCAGTTAGTGTCTAGAAATAATATTGGAAAGAACACTTTAAAGAAGTACTTTTCAGCACTCAGTTGTGTTTATGAATCACATGGAGCTCATGCTAGGATAAAGATTTTGATTCCTGTGGACTCAGAAAGTCCTGAGTTTTTATATTTCTTACAAATACTGACACTGTGGCCAGAGGACTATACTTTGAGGAGCAAGGCCTTCAAACATTTCCAATGAGAAGGCACAAATTCTCAACTTCTTGCCACATTCAGCATTTACAGTTATATACAATATGAACACATCCATTAAACATTAGTAATTACAGAGAAAGCAGGGAACTACAAAGATAGGAACTTCAGAATTAGAATAAGATTCATACTAATGTTTCTGTAGTGTCAGTACCTCAGTATCCTCCTCAGTTGGAACTAGACAGGTCACATCACAAAAGACATCAAAACACATTCTCGGAGGCTCACCAGCTTCAGCTCTACCAAAAAGTAGAGATTGCTAAACCAAACACTTAGGCAACCATCAAATCCCAAAGGGAGCTTCTGCTGGTGCCTACCTTGAAAATAGTGTCTTCCTGCTTTTGGGCAACATAAATTGTTTTTATGAGGTCTCCTTAATCTCTGCACCAAATTCACGGAATTGAAATTCAGTGTTTGTGTTTCCATTTCACAGGTGTTTTTCTCCATATACAAGTATTTTGACTTTTCCAACCTGAACTTAAACATCTATCTAGTTCTTTTCTATGCTTTTGTTACTTCTTCTCCATGTGTTTTGGCAAAGGTTCAGCCACTACTAAATAAGTATGTAAACCTGAAAAAACTGCTATGCACTCTAATTTTCCTGTCTAAGTGATACTTGGAGGCAAGTTAAAGTATTGGTACACTATTCTGAATAAATATATGTAGCATATTCAGGAGGCACAGGATGACTTTTGTCTGGAATAATTAGAGAAACAGATACTATCCCACTGAGAAGTAACATTCAAACCAAATATTTGGTACTGTTATGATATTATCACCAAGCTGTTTCCTGTCCCCTTCACCTGCAGCAGATTCACATGGCTCATTTAGTGACCACTGTAGTTTGGCTTCAGAGCAAGTCCTACGGCCTCTGTCCACTGGTTTTCCTGAGAATTCTCTTATATTTTGCCATTATTCCACAGTCAAATGACATAAAAGACCCTTTAATATCTTCAACAATAAGCTTAAGAATCTAAAGGGTTTTGCAAGAAAATTATACTATATATTTAAATTACTACAACAGCATTCTGCGTAACAGCTTGCCAAATAACAATTTGATGGGCATTTATCGCATGCATGAATGCCCACCAGGTATTAGCTTGTCCTTTAAATAAGAACAATGATTGTTTTTTTTCTTTTGTTCATGTCAATATAAAACATGTAGTTCTTTTTTTATTAGGCTATCAACAAATGCTTTGTGAATGAAAAGATATGTTAGTACCAAGTTCATGAAGTTTTACCTTGTTGATCAGGATGACTAAATTGATATAGTCATCTCTCATTTCTCTACCAATGAGAAACAAATGTTACTTTGGTGATATATTATTATTCTGGACATGACCAGTGAACATATATGGATTAGGAACCCTACAGGTAAGTGAAGAAAGCCCAAATTGAGTGTTCCGTCTTACATGATCCACTGATTTCAGGCTATGTTTACAAGGCCACCTTGAAACTCACTTCTTCAGTATAGTTTTTCAGTGATGATCCTCCACTGGAGACTTCTCCCTAGAAGGAAAGAGTAAGAGATGTTGAGAAAGTTAAGAGAAGGGGACAGAAAGGATGATCATGGAAGGTAATGAGGTCGAAGAGCTGTGCCCAACCCTCACCCTTCCCCAGCCTTCTCGGCTGACTTGTGATGTTATCAATTTGACAACTGAATATTCTGAAGGAGATTTTTTTTCAAGGCAGTAAGACATCTTTTCAGTGGATTTTAGTTCATGAAAACAAATAACCAGCTAGAATAGTAACTAAATCTCAGAGCAGAATTTTAAATTTAAAAATTCTCTTCGTAAGTGCTTAAAATTAGGAGAAGAAAAGCAGTCACTAGATCTGTATTCTATACATTTATGTGAGGATCTATCACCTGACTTAATAAATATTGTATGGAAAGAGAACACATCCTTAACTTTTAAATCCAGTCTTTACATTCAGTCTTTCTCACTTTACTAGCATTTAATTATTAAATTCTCTATTATTTGTGCCTTTTACAAGCACTTCATTGAGCACTCATAACCACTGAGATTGGAATCATTGTAATTTAAACACAGAATTAAACATGCATCTCAAATTTTCAAACAAATTGTCAGTTTGGACAAGTTTTATTTTTGTACTCCACAGCCAGAGACATTTGGAATAAATTGCCATATATCATGAAATGATAAATTCTAGGATACCATATGTGTTTAAAATGTAACTAAATAAAAGTGAATAAAGCTTACATTTGTTTCCACAGAATCTTTAACTTTTCAAGAACACTCACATATATTATCTCACTGTTTTTCCACTACAATTCGAGGGTATGACATCCTCAGGCCAATTTGATATGTAGAGACACTGAAGCCAGGAGGGATAGAGTAAAGTGATTAAAGTCAAGGAGCTAGGTAAAACATCAGTGGTACTGAATTACAGTCTGACAATCTTTTTACCTCACTGAAATGAAAAAAATATATAATAAAATATTAAATTTACTTTAACTGAAAAAAACTTTTGATATATCCTCTAACAGACTTGGAGGGAGAGAAGGCATCATGTCAAAACAAAAATTAAGCTACAGGTAAAATGTCAATATTCCTAAAACCTTGGAAAGCACAGGTCAAACCACAGAGATGGTAATATTTCTTTCCAAATCATGTTTTCTACTAGCAAAAAATCAATATGCTGCAGTTGAAATGCTTCCAAATGCTTCCAAACTTGGATGAAATATGGATAAAATGGGAAAAAATAGTGAAAGAGATAAGGCACTTCTATTTTCTTAAAGCATAAACTATTTGGAAAAAAAAATCAAATCTAAATAAGTCCCTTAAGCCATGAGGAATTTAACTCAAACTGCACAGAGAGGACCGGAAACTTGCTTCAGATACACTATCTCCCCTCATTTGAACAACTAGCCAGGAATTCTGCGTCTCTTCCAGTGTGGCTTTTGCATGTGACAGAACTGGTCCTTTGCATGCTAATAATCCCTTCTATTTTGATTTGGTTGCCAGGGGTAAGAGGACAAGGTAGCAAACAGCTTGGAGTTACAAATGTGCTCTCTGGGCAGCCAGCATGTGAAGCCTGCCTGGCAGGCCTCTGAACATAAGAGGGCAAACAGCAAGGCAGTGGAAAGCAGCTCCTAGCTGCTCACTGAACAGGGAGATTCATTTCCTGAGAGCTTGAGTGCAATAGTTCTTCCAATTTGTTTGGCCATTTGTGGTCTGCTACTAAGATCTGGTAGTGACTGAGAGTTTTCTTGATGATCAAATACTAATAGAACAGGTTTCTTGGCAGCCTTGCTTCTTTCCACAGTGCCAGGTCTTTTGAATATTTACACCAGTGGAAAAGAGTATGAAAGTTGTTGATACTAAGACGAAATCCTTCTTACCTATCAGATTGACAAAACTAGAGTCAGGAAGTTATGAAGAGGGAGGACTTCTGCCTAACTTTCTTAAGACTGACTAAAGGCTGAGAAGAGATTTATCTTTTTATACACACCCTAAGATGTGCACACCTCTCATGTATGTATGCAGATTTGTGTAATTAAGTTTTTCTTTGACCTTTACAATTATAAAAATTCAGACAGAGCTGGGGATTTAGCTCAGTGGTTTCACTGCCTGCTGCACAAGCACAAGGACCTGAGTTCTATCCCTGGTGCCAAAAAAAATAAGAATTCAGACAACATGCTCTTCATAGAACTGGCACCAGCAACTGTCGCTTTCACCAATGAGCTGATGTCTACTCCTGTCTTGGTCCCCAAGACCAGTGAACTTTTTATCTAAGTAGATTACATAAATTTTTCTCTTTTGCCTTTAAAAACTTCCCATTGCCTAGCCTTCTTCAATACACCCATAACTTACTATGGCACATGTATTCCCATTACAATCCTCTGTCATTCTTAAGTATCATTATTCTTAGGAAAATCAGACTCTGATTATTATGTACAATGGTAGGAGAAACATACATAACATCATTTATTTCAGGAACCAGAATATGGCTGCAACTGTCATCCATAAATCATTGACCAGGTAGCAACAATGAACAAGGAACATAACCTAGGAAGAAAATACAAGGGAAATGACCATTTTGAAGAGAGGGCTAGAAATGCAGCACAAGGCTAATGGGACAAAGCAAAGAATAAGATGTCAGCATCTCATTCTTAGGGTCAAAAGAGATAACCTCAGTCACGAGGCTCAATCCAATATGTCTGGTTTAGGTTTCCCATTTCCAACATAGGACCACTGAAAGCCTGGGATTACCTCCTCCTCCCACTGGGGGCACTAATGAAATGAAATCCCTTTCAAAGCCCAAAGCTATCAATTTCAGTCCATCTTGACTTAATTTTAAAGAATTGACAATTTAAATATCAAGTCATTCTCACAACATAATATTTTGGTAATCACCTGGAAATGAATCAAAAATATCCAAATGCAATTTCCCTTGAAAAACAAATAGAGTAAAGGAGATACAAAAGAGGAAGAAGGGGGCGTGTGAAGGAGGAAAAGGACAGAAGACATGAAAACTATACCTTAAAAAATTTTTAAAAGGTATTTCCTGAAATATGCTTTCACTTATCATAAATTCCTAATATAATCATAGTTAAGATAAAAATGTTTTAAATGTGAATTAGAAAATATATTGTAAACTCAGAGAAAGTTGGAGAAGAAAGTTAACATGATTACTGCTGAACATATCAGATGGAGTGTTAGCTGTCAGAGAAGTTTCTTGTCATTTTCTTGGTTATTGTAGAGTTAAAGAAATAGTCTCAGTAAGATGGAATGTCATAGAGACAGAGGTAGAATTAGATCCACAAGCTCCTCAATACATTGCCATTTTTCACTGTTTCATGCCTCTCTTGTTTCAGTCAATTAAGTATTTTCTGTTCACCTCTTACTGATCCTTAGACAAAATACAAACAGACTGGCATTTTCCTGTACTGCACATTTATTGATAAACATATATCTATGATCTCAGGTCTTAATTTGCTTCCAAACTTTGCTGAAATGCTCTTTCTTTCTACCTTCTTCCAAATGAAAGTAAACAACAGTTCTAACACAGAGTACTTTTTAAGAAGTACTTGAGGTATTTGTCACCTGTACCAGGATAGGAGCTCAAAATGGCTGGCCAAGGCATTTCTGAAACCAAGGGACCCATAAATCTTCACCTACTGTTTCCTCTACAAGCATGTATCAAGCTCCTGTTGGGTGCCATGTACTGTGCTGGGTGTTGAGACAAAAGCTGAACAAAAACTAATCCCTACCATAAAAAGCTTACCTTGAGAAAACAGATTTACAAGTAATAAGAATACAGACCAAAACTTACTTTACACAAGTATGACCAAGGTGCCATGGGAAAACATAAGAGGAAAAGGTTAGATAGCTAGGTAGCTCAGTCAGTGGCACTAGAGAAACAGATATAATAAAAGATACACAAATTCTTGTAAGAATTTACAAGATTGGATTACAATGGCCACCCACAGAGTCAGATGTGGAAGAGTGCAGAAGGTAGGTCTGCCTACTGGAGACAGATGGATCCCATCAAAGGTCTGGAGTTCACTGCAGTGTCCCATACAAGTCCGTATCAGGAGGACAATGGGTCTGCAATGGAAGGCTGAAGAGTCTATACCAGAAGGCTGAAAGATCTGTGTTAGAAGCTGGAGAGCCTGCACTGGAAGCCAAGAGATGACATCCAAGATGAAGGCAAAGAGTGGGGCTCCTCCGAAAACATAGAAGTAGATTTGTCCTTCTTCATTTCCCCTTTATACCACCCAGGTGACAAGCTGCCCTAGGGTGGGTCCTCCACACCCTAGAGTATGGAATTGCTGAGTCAATTTAGTTGAGCTTCTCTTACTCAAGTTGACACCATCAACCATCACAGTAGCCTTTCATTTAGTTAACAGGCACATACTGACAGTTCTCGTGCGTTGAAAACTGGTGTACCGTGCACAAATATGATGAAGAAAAGTGCAGAGAGTAGCATTTGAGGAAAATTATTTTCAAACTTAGTTGTAGAAAAATAACCTGATGGAAGAGTTGAATAAGGACAAAGACTCATACCAGAGAAAAGGGGAAATTTTGTGCAAGGCTTCAGGCACCACAGAGCAAATATTTGAGACTGTAAGAATTATAAGGAAGAGCACCAATCATACTATGCACTGAAATATGTACTATATTTTCAGATGCAGAAAGATCACCACTCTGTGTTACTTCTTAATTTCATACTGTGAGTTTCCATAAGTAGCGGCTAACATAGTAGCTATATGTTGTGCTTTTCTAACTGCACTATTATACAAGGTGATTGAATTTATAACAGACAACGAAGAGACGGAAATTCAACTTCAGAACTGGACAAATTGTGCAGGTGGTAACTACTATGGTATTGAAGTCAAAGAGAACATGCAATGATATTGATATCTATTCCCAGCTGGGAGAAATAGAGTGTATGATTGTGGAAATTTAGAAATTTCTGGAAAGCTCAGAAGTCTCTGAAATCATTAATGCATTCAAGAAATTAAAAATTATGTTTGTTTTCAAACCCACATAAATCGTTTCATATTTCATTTTTTGCAATGTCTTCTCATATCAAATTTAAAGATGTTTTTGAAAATTTGTCCCTGACTTTATAGACAAACACCATAAAAGTGCAGACTATCTTTCTCTGAAAGTGACCTCATGAGTCACAGAGAAGATAGTTGTTTTAGCTTTGCTGAAAACCATAAAGCAGGGGCATTGTAGGATGTCTTATGACTTACTCTGCTTTTAAAATCCACTGGTAAAGTGTTTGTACCACTAATCAGAAATTTCAGGTTTGATCAAATGTGTCCTTTCAGAAGGAACAAAAGATACTCTATCCTTATATGCATAACAAACTTTTAAATTAAAATGAAAACAACTTGCAGCTTTTCTTCCAAGCTTTTCATGCTAAGCTAAATGGTAACTTTAGTGGTAATGTCCTTACCTTAAAGACTTTACTTAAAAGAATGAAAAAGAACAGAGGCAATAATGGAAATATTGACAATACTAAGTATGTTACATTTTGGAGTGTTTAAAACATTGCAGCGTTCCTTCTTTTTTCTGCCCAAAACATAAATCTTTTTATTCTTCACTTTTTTGCAGTCTTAATTTTTTAAAAAGTGGAAAAGAAAACAGTAATAAGAAGCCTCATGTTCGGGGAAAGTGGTTATTTTAATCAGTAGACACTGGACAAGAGAAGATGTGAATGTAAAAATAGATAGGTGGTGTTAATGATTATTAAGAGGGATGGCTTATAGACTGAAGTGTATGTTATTGGCGAATTAGATTAGATAGATCCACTTAACATTGAACTACTCATTGTACCAGCCCTGTACCTTTTCTGGTATAGATTGATTAATTTATTATGTCAAAACTAGTATTATTTCACTATTATCATAAAGAAAAAATAGTATTCATTCATTTTTTTTGAAATGTCAATATGCCAACACAACAAATTATCAGTCTTGAGATCTTGAAGAGTCATAACTTTTCTTCTAAAGCTGAGTTTCCTCATTGCTGATGTTCAGACAATAGAATCACACTGTTGTTTTCATATGACATAATAGACTTGAAAGAGTGGTGAAAACTTCAGATTAAGTAACTTTAAAGTACACTATTATTATTTTATAAGTGTATATGTCTTCATGATTTACCCATAAAATGATTTTCCTTCTTCCTGCCTTGCTAAATTATGTACAGCTCTATGAATTTGCCAGATTCCTGCTCCCATCCCAGATCCTGCCTTCTCTTTGGTAGCTTCTTTCGCCTCCAGCCTACTTCAAGTCAGGAAGCCATGCCTGGCCCCCTCACCCAAATCTTATTGTGGTACCTTGATTTGTGCAAGTCTTTATCAAAGCACTACAATATCATTTTATTTTAATGTTGGTCCCACCGTCTGTCTTTTCTACCAAACTGAAAGTTGTTAGAGTATACACACATAGACAAAAACAATTTTTATTAATTTTTGCTTCCCAAGCCCTGGTACAAGTTCTGGCAATACAGATTTTTAAAAATGCTTGAAAAGTGATTGTATTAATGAAGGAATGGACACAAACTATAGGTCTTAGCTGGCTCTGGATAAAGAGAGTTTCTGTAAGTCATAAAGATGGTAAGGAGTAGGATAAAAGAGTTGTCAATTTCAAATATCAGTGAATAAATATTGTTACTGAAAGTGTAGAAAACAATTCCTGATGATTTGGAATTCATAAGTAGCTCTGGAATAGAACTTTCCTTTAAAATATGAAAAATATGTATTAATACATATTTTTTCTTTGTGAAAATTTGCTACTATGGATGTTTATTTTCACATTACTGAAAACAAAAGTATTCAAAAATGGTTTCTATATAAGAAGAGACAGAACTCAGGAAAGAATTACAGGTTTTTCAAAAATTTTGGAAATGAAGACTAAGAAGAAATAATGATGCTTTAAGAGAACTAGTAAGTAACAAGAGGCAATGTTGAAAAAATAAAAAAGAAACTAATTTTCCTGCCTCCTGCTTTGTCAAGTTATGTACAGCTCTATGAACTTGCCAGATTCCTGCCATTTCTAAAAATGGATTTTAGGGGAAATGATAAATGTCAAAAATATAGAAAATCAAATGTATGGAGAACCTGAAGCAAAGCACTTAAACAAACAGGAGGGATGAGAATATATGAAAAAAATTACAACTCAAAAACACTTTTTTAGGCCGGGAGTGGTGGCACACACCTGTGATCCTAGCACTCGGTAGGATGAGACAGGAGTATTGCAGTGAGTTTCAGGCCAGCTTGGTTTACATAGTGAGTTCAAGGCTGGCCTGAACTACTGAATTACATATTGAGACCCTGTCTCAAAAAAAAAAAAAAAAAGGATTAATTGTAATAAAAAACAATCAATGCAGCAAGAACCTATAGATCAAAAGACCCTTATTAAATGAATATCCAATTTTCAAAAGTTGACAAGGTTAAGTACAGTGTCAAGGGATGCAGAGTTAGGCAAATGAAACTGCTTTTTAAATGTAATTGATTATTATAAAATTCAGACTAGTTTTCATTTGTGGTGGGAGGCAGAGGTTGTGACTGGAGCGTTACATACTAAGGGAACGTCTCAGTTACAATATTTGCGTTGTTATATCCCTTGACCTGGGTAATGTACTCATTCTATTAAATAAGTAAGCCATAGATTTGATTTGATTTGATTTTCTTTGTGTTTAATTTTGCAATAAGAACGTGTTTTAAAATAAATAGATATCCACTTCTAATATTAAACTATATATTATAGGCATAATTGTAAGGTCCAGGTGAAACTCTTAAAAAGTTAGAGAGGTTATAATACTCCATTTGTTGGTAGCTATGTCTCCATGGCCGCTTATTTAATCCCTCTTGATCCAAATCTCTTATTCCATGTAAAGTGGTCATTATTGGTCATATATCTAGCCAAAGAGTTTAAGAACACTTATATGTTCTGATTTAATTTTATGCTAATCTAATTATGAAACTGACCTCATAAAATTCAGTTGGCAATTTTGATTTTTACCTTTTGAAATAATTAAACTTTTAAATTATGTTCCATTAAGCTCTTTTTAAAAATCAATACATGCCATTTTGGAATCTGTAAAGTACCTGGATAAATTCTCCAAGGTCAGTGAACATGAATATGAGTCTCATAATTTAAACCAAACATATAATGTATTCTTTTAAAATTAAATTAATCTGTGTCTTTGCAAAGTGACTAAGTGGGTAAAATGAGCAACTTCCTGAACTGTGACTCAGATGGGAACATGGAAGAAAGTTGATACCCAAGCACATGAAATGCCAAGAGGTTGTCTCTCTTGTATTCTCAGTCTGTGTTTCCTTAACATTAAAAAGTGACTGATTTTTCAGATAAGTAATGCTACTAGGCAGTTATCTATAGGGAATGTTTTTTTCTCTTAACACATGAATGGAAACAAATAATTTTCTGTTTATTTCCTTTAACATATGTCTCTGGGTATTTTTATGCAACAACAACAAAATAAGTTTCACATTTAATACATATTAATGAAAACTTTGTAAAAAATTTTTCATTGATTTGCAAACAAATATGAAACTTTTTTTCATTGATTTATAAACAAATGTGTGTCATATAATATAGGAATGCATTTAAAAGTCATAAGTTTTTTTTTTTTTTAATTCTTAACCCATTGACTAGCAAAAGGCTAACTTTTTATTTTGGGATTCCAAAAGTAGTCTGAAAAGAATGGTATCTATAAAATTAAGGTCCCAATTTAATAAACAAAATGCACAAATAAACAACATCTAGCCGATCACAAGCTTGGCACAGTGTCAGGACAAGAGTTGTGGCTTGCTGGGGGGAAATGGGTAGAAGAATAATCAGTTGCCTAAGAAAAAGCAGTCACCTCCAAATCCATAAGAGAAGTGACTTGGAGTGGGAAGACAGAGGAAGTCTTCAACTTACTCCAATTACTGTAATACAGTTAACAACTTTGAAGTTTTATCCACAGTTTTTAATATACTTTGAAGAGGAAATCTCTACACACATTATTTCTTTGGTTTAGTATATGTTTAACATGAGCTAATCAGACTAAGACTGGGCCTGGAATCTATGTACTGTCAGAAGGTGACAAAAGGGGTGATGTTCAGGAGAAATAAGAGAATAGGCTTTGGAGTCAAGCAAGTTGACTGTTCAAACTCCAATTCTGCCATTTATGCTCATGGCCATTGGGCAAATCACACAACTTCCCTGGGTCTTGATTTCCTCATCTATAAATGGTGATAACAGCATTTGGCTCAAGGATTACTGTGAGAATAAAATGAAGTAAGATCTATAAGACATGGAAGACAAGAAAAATACTCTGGCTGTCATCATTATCAACCAGTGTAAGGAATATTAATACTAATATTTAAGAAGTTTATAGTGAATGAAAGAGAAACAGAAGCTAGTACTACAAAATCTGTGAAAATTAGAGGTATGATTAATTCTTTAATAAGATAAAAGGAAGGTGATTTGATTGTGAGGAACTCACGTGTCACATACTATTTCTTAATTTATTCTTTTTTCTGTATCACCTTCACTTGAAGAGTTTTGTTTTTGTTTTTTTGTACTGAGGATTGAACCCAGGGCCTTCATAATGAGATACATCTGCATATTTTTAAATTTTTTGTTTCAAGGCAGGGTCTTACTAAGTCGCTAAATTGCTCAAGCTGGCCTTGACTTTGCCACCCTACCCCAGCCTTCCAGCCTTCCAGTTTGAATTATGGGCATATGTGACCACACCTGGCTTGAGTCTTGTACTTTAGATGAGAGGTAATTATTGAGTAGCATCACATACAAATAAGTTTTCAGAAGTAAATTCAGAGGTAAATGAAGGATTGACTGGTGATGAATAAAGGAGTACTTTTAAAAGCCCGGAGCATCAGAACTAAGAAGAAGCAAATAACGGAAATCAAGTGAAATTAGCTGTTGATAAAAGAACAAAATCATCCTTAACAAAACCTTGTTTCCCATCATCTCCTTTGTCGGCTCAAGAACCTGCCCCAGAACTCAAGTCACACTGCAGAACCTCCAGGTCCCCAGTAGTCAGTGCCTCCTCTTTCTCTGTTCCTTCCCTTTTCAAGCTATTCCTTTGTACATTCCATTCCCTCTTCCTGATGTCATCTAGTAAGACACCTTGGCAGGTCTCAGATCTAAGGCCACTTCTTCTAGGAAGCCTCCCTCAGCCCACATTTTTGTGTTGTCCCTACCCCGCCCCATCATATACTCCATGACTCCCTACTATTAGAAAGTTTGCCCACTGACCAAATTGTCTAGAAGTAGTCTCTACAGTATCTTAGGCTCTACATAACCTATTTTAACATTGGCAAGGCATGGGACCAGTTGTCAAACACAGCTCACTCTGCCAATTAATTATTAAGTAAAGTGAGTTATTAAGTAAGTAATTGTTAAGTGAGTCCACCAGACTTGGAAGGCCAGCTTCAGAGGTAGAATTATTGTAGTACTTCAAGTTCTACACCACTTGGCAGAAAAGAGAGCACCAAGGGAGTGCTGACACCTGACCCCTTGTCCCCATCACCCTGCCCAACACCTCAGAATCCTGGAGGTTTTGTGACTGTGCATGTGGCTATCCCTGCCTGCTTGTCTCTGTGTTCTTCCATACTACTTAGGGCTAGAGTTGAGCTGTTGGAAACAATGAGCTCGGGAAAGAGGTCTAAATAGGTCCCAGAAGAAGGCTTACATAAGGGATTCGGGATCCTGGTACCTAGCACACAGTCAAGTTCCAGGTGGATATGCTCTCCTCAGCCTCATGGATTATTCATGCCATGGGTAGAGGCACAGCATCACTTTAGTCTAAAGATGCCAAGGATCCCTGATCATGAATACATTTATCTTTTTACCATTGATGGCATTTGGCACCTCAGAGTCACTTCACAATTGTTACTGAAGGACTAAGGATTATTACGAACACAAATTTCTGATTTAATAGATAAAATATAGTAGAAGCTGTGGTTAGAAGATGGAAAAAGACATAACAGTTTTGAATAGTACAAAATAACAAAATCATGGAGATTCTAGTAGGAAGAAATGGAAGTAAAGTCATATTTTAGGTCTATGTAAAATCAAAAGAAAATTAAATACAAAGTAGAGAAAGATATTTAAGTAATTAACTATATTTTTGTGAGTTAGATAATATCCCCAAATCATGAATAAACAAAAATACTCAAGGTAGACTGTGAGAATAAAAAAGGAATAAGACCCAACTGAAATTGCCATCATAAGGAGACCTTCTGACCCACCACTAAAATAGTCTGTCTGAGAAGAGATCAAAGTCAAAAGTCCTCTTTAAAATAGGCAAGGCATTTTGCAGTGTCATAAGCAGGGAAGCTGGATATAACTTAGAAAATAGAGTAAGAAAGTACTATATATAGAAAAAGCTACTTTCAGAAGGTATCTTTGTGATCACATTCCACTAACTGTAGTGTACGTACACCATTGCCTCGACCTCATAAGCCTACTCAATTTTTATTTAATAATTCATTCATTGTAATATTAGTCCCCCAAAATGTAGCATGAACTAAAGAAATAAATCACTTTGACTCCAGGAGAATTTATCCAGCAGGAATTTGTTTCATTGGTACATAGGATAGACTTCATAGATCAATCAGTAGAGTAAATATGTTAAGGAGAAACCACAAAGTGATACCAGACTGAACAAACTAATGAACTACAATTTGAATTCTTCATTAAATCTAAGATGGGGCACAGAGTGTGGGCCTAATGATGATCAGCCAGGCCCCTTTGATGCAGCACAATTTTTCCTTTGTGGTCTAAAGCTATTGCCCCTTTGAGGACTACAGTCTCAAGATGTTCTATAGGAAGGATTTTTTCCATTAATTCTGAGTCCAAAACATGAATTTAGTGTGCTGTGTACAACAAAGTTAGTTTGGGACCCTATAAAAGGCCAAACCACATCATAGAGAGTAAGAAGATATCTTCCATTCTTACAAAGGTATGCCCATTTTTAGAATGAAGTTCAAAGCAAATATCTTTTGAGGTCTTACTGAACATGACTAAACACTGAGGTTTATTACAATGTTTTTGCGTATGTTTGCATTTTGTGAGAACAACTTGAGTCAAACAGAGGAACCAAACAGATTTTTTGCTCAGCCTGGGAATCTATAAGTCAGAAATTTCAAGAGGAAAAGTGCAATTCTTAAATCATGTGCAACCTAATTTTATACACTGTCAATGTTAATTGAGATAAATACTTGAAATTTTGGGTACTTTTTGAGAATGAATTTCAGAGCCAAAATATTTAGCCTTGTCTGAAACTCATATCAGTGTAGCAGGTTATACCTCATCTTATGATCACTGTCAATTGGTTAAATATATTAATGTAATGAAGCCAAGTCATGAAGAGCAACCTTGGTATTTTGAAAGATCACAAGCCTTCTGGGAAAGAGTTCTCTTTCCTATGGAGAATGACTTTTAAAGCCTAAAGGCAACACAAATAAAATTTATCAAGGCACCTACCACACAGTTTTGCCTTACACTGAGGGGAGAATCTTTAATTACTAATTTGGCCAAGCACCAGACTTAAGATTAGCTGTGCATAAATCATGCAGAGTGTGCTCCAGCCAGTGAGGTGAAAGGGAGCAATGCTGGCCACTTTTGTAGAGGAGAAAGTGCTTTGCTACTGATAATGAGATGAAAATATGCCAAACAAAAAATTTTCAAATTTATCAAGAACTTGAAACTAACCCAATAGAATTAATTGTAAAATATTTATCTACCAAGTTTACAAAGAGGGGTAGTAGCTTTAGTTAACAACTTTAGTGTACACCAGAAGTATAGTAGAAGGTACTAAAAAAGTTATTTCTAGCAAACATTGTTAATGAAAGTACAGCAAACTAGATTGTTGGTGGCTACATGGTAGTTTGCTAATCAGGTTAGAGACTATATTTAGATTTGATGTGTTGGAAAGAGATGATTAAAATGGAGAAATAAAAAGTTGTTCATTTTTTATCAGAATGACAAAGGCCTAAAAAAAGAGAGATCACAATATTTAACTAACTGAAGATTTAAGAGATAGGAAATTGGAGTCCTTTCTAGAGAACAAATTAAGGCTTATTGATGAAAGTCTCAGGACACATATTTTTCTCCCAAAATCCAGGGGCACTATGTTAGAGTGGTCATAAAATATGAGCAGGATCAGGAATAATCAGTAAAGGTCTAATACTTGAAATCTTGAGGGCAAGTTCAAGCAGTACACTGTAGAATGAACTCTTTACTGAAGAGCAAGTTGCATTCTATTCTAATATTGAACTTCTGCTGAAATTCCTCTCTTAAACAATTTGACTTCTTCCTAAAGTTCCAAATTTGTCCCTTTAAAATGAGGCAGGTTTGTACTGATGAGAAAACGTTAAATTGATTTTTTTCCATTAATTATAACCCTGGTACATTTGGGGAGAATGTGGCAGGAAAGTCATCAGATAGCCCTGTTTTTGACTGTGTTGTAAGAATAAAGAGAAGGAAAATGGGCTTTCTCCAGTACATACCTCACACGAGGAACACGGACTGCTGCACACAAGCCTTTAACATTTCTGGGAAGTTATTCTATGTTCAGCTAAAAAGACTGAAACTGAAGGTAGGCTTCTCGATCTATCTCTGTGACAATCCTCCTCATCCCTCTTTGGCTACAGACATGAGAAGTTGTCCCTCAGTGGCCCACTCCACTTTCCCTATGCTTTGGAACACCTTTTCAAATTTCTCCTTCATTCAATTTTTCTCCAATTACACAATTTGAATGAGCAGTCTTTTCCTGACCTAAATTCTGGTGGATACATTTATGAATGACTTTTAACTTACTGTATGACCAGTGCAAGGCACACTCAGAGAGAGGAAGAACAATGCTCCTCCCCTTTCCAGTCTGTTTCTTCTTTTGGCTCAAGCAAACTGAAAGTCAAATAGTAAGTTGACACAGTGTATGCAAATCAACCTCACAGGATATAAAAAAGGACAAAGACAATCTAGGAAATAACTTTGGGAGGAAGATTATGAAGATATTTACACTTAATACAACGGCACAATGTACACTTTCCATTAAAGCAAATTTTCCATTAAAGCAATTTGCTTAAAGTAACAAAGGTGAAACTGAACAGAATAGTTACATTGACACTGATACTTAAGTGGGTGTGTCAATAAATCATGGATGTATGATTGAACAATGGAAGAAAATATCGACGTATTTTTATATCTGTAATCATATCCATAGATACTGACTTTAATCAGCCATCTCTATGTATTTGGATATCAATATAAAATGTTTGAAAACATACATGAATTTGGAAAGAATAAAGCCTTTACTTTTCATTTAAAAAAAAAGAAACTGAAACTGAGAAGACATAGGTAGAACTAGGGTTTCAATCTACAGCATATGGTCTTTTTAGAAGACAAGGAAAGAAATCAACCTTTTTATTAGTCAAACTAAATGTCTGAACTGGGGCAGAGGTTGATGTAGGCCCATACCTAGACTCCTAATTGAGTTTTCTTTTCATGACATTGTATTACTATTTTCCACATCTTAGTTTCGGTAGTCCTGGGCCAATCTAAAAAAAATTTATATTAAATCTAAATATACATTACTATTATTGCAGAAAATTAACCCATTTCAATTGTATATGTAAAATAACTTTAACAAATCTATTGTGAGTCAACAAATCTATCAGTAGCATCTTAAAATTTAATAAATTATATTGCAGAAACTTCATACGGAGATGAATTTATTTATTTCTGCCAGGAGGAGGAAATAAGAGTAAGCATTAGAATCATTCAGTGTGTCTGTTAAGCTTAAACATATAAACATGTAATTCAACACTTCTAGGAAGCCAAGCCTTCAAATCAGTAGAAAGAGACAAGACAAGGTCTGGATCGTTTTTTTACCACTCATTAGGTGTAGGCCTCTGAGGCAAGTCACATAAACTCCTCACAACTCTCATTCTTCAGTTGTAAAAATAAAATGAAAATAAGAATGATTCCAACTGAAATAATTAGCAGTAATATTCTTAGATCACAGTGCTAGATACTAGATAGATGGTCCCCATTTTGATCACTGCAATATCATGGCGTGTCACTCTCCCCTGTATGCGGGCTCCCAGCCGGCTGTGCTCTGCCTCTGCTGTAATGACCCTTCCCAGCCACCCAGCCAGTGACCCAGGGGCCGCCTTCTTCTGGGAAGCTGTCTTTGATCACTCTCCAACTAAAGACACTCATGTGGGAGAACTTCTAGAACTGCTTCAGAGAGTGGCAAGAACAAGGGAATATGTGTGTTTGAGGTGAGTGGGAATATTCTGAAGGAGATTCATACCAATGTGTCTTATACTGTAATTTTTTAAAATGTAAACATTCACTATATTTTTTGTTCACATGTCATAACTAATGGGTAAAAAATGAGAATTAGGTGTACACATACAAATATTTGGTTAAAATGAGTAAGAAGATTGTGTGAATATATTATATACAGTGTGTGGCATTCCTATATGTGTGTGTTTACATATCATTTTTAAGACTGCTTCCTGTGAAAGGTTAGGCACTATTTAAAAATGCAAGTAGTTAAAAGTAAAATAACTAAATTTTATTTTTTTATTATTCATGTAAGAAATAAGGTCACAGTTGTGCCAGTGCTGCTAAGACTGGTCAGAGAAAAGGTGTGTGTAAATCTGATTGCTTTTACTGCTATGTTTAGGAAAACGTCCCTCTAGTGAGGAAAGTCAGGCTGAGTTGGTTAGGAAGTCAACTTATTAAAAATAACACACCAGATGAATGATAAGCCTATAAGGTCAAAAATGAAAATAAAGTTCAATACGATAATTTGCATGCAGTATATTATCTATGCTTGTGGTGAAAACTAGTGTAGTTTCCAAAGGCCTCCAGGTTCTCATGAAGATAGCAGGTCTCCACGATCCCTTACAACTCCTCCTGCTGGTTTGAAATAGTGAACAGACTTGAAAACTCAATTAAAGATAGATAGTACTTAATAATAATGCTATACTCCCTGATTTCTCAAAACTAATGTAAATATATTCATACACTCATTTCTGGAAAGGATATTCCAGCTTGCTATTCCCAGCCAAGTCAACTGCTAAGGAGTATGGCTTGAATTCAACTTCATAAAAGAATCATCCTGTGTTCCCATCCTGACTCTAAACTTGGGAATATGCTATTATAAAACAATGGGTTGAACCAAACCACTGACTCACAGGAAAAATTAAACAAGGCCATATGGGGCAACTGGGGAGGTAGTTGATTTTATGATTTTACTGTTTGCCTAAACGAGGAAGAATTCATGCATATGAGTTATATATGGCATCCTTGTCTTCTTTGCTACTGCACTCACAGTGGGGTCCTAGGTCAGCCAAATTGCTATGCTAGGCAGAAAGTTAGTCATTAGCAAGCCTGGAGGCAAGTGTCTGGGTGCTACTTGAAAAGCAAAAAGCTGTGACTTTTTTTCCTTCACATTCTTAGTCATTAGCTATAGATAAAATCCACACAAACTTGCAGTTTCAAACTTTAGCTCAGAAGAACACAACATCCTCTAAGTGTGCTGAAAAAGTCCAGGGGCCATACAAAGTCCAGACCATGTGTCAGGGGTTGCAAAAAACCTCAAAGTCTCAAAGCAAACTCAATGTAGACATTCACCTAAGGAATAAACAGAGAGCTACTTCTCTCTGAAGTACATCAACACAGTCCATTTCATTTGTAGAAGAACAACTTTGGAGGAAGGAAAAGAATTATTTAAAAAAACCCATTTAATAATATAAATATAATCTGAGATCTCACTCAATGGAATTGCCATTTTGTTGCTTGCCCACCTTCATGCTTAAAGGTATTTTCTCTCTATTGCTTTAAGATCTATCATTTTTCAATAGACTCTATATGATGGCCTACATGTCTTGTCTGAAATCCTTCGTCAAAGACACAAAGAATCAAGATATGTTTCCAGTTCCTTGAGGTGTTAGAACCTCTATGTTAAGCCCCAGCTTCCTGGTAATGTTCATGGTTATTTCATAGTCCTATGTCTGGCTCTCTTTCTGTAAACAGACTGGACAAAGGCTGAGCCCCATGGCAGTTGTGTCTCTAGTGCTATCAGAGCATTCAGCACCCAGAAGCCATGCTGAAAACATTTCTTGACTCCCTGAATGGCATGTCAGCTCCAGCACTGCAATTCAATTTCAATCCAAGAATTTAGGACAATCTTCAATAATACAGAGTAAGTTAAATAGCAACCTTGCTAGCATTTTACATATAGGTTACGTCATTCTTTCTGCATCCCTATAGAGTTGATGTTGTAGTGTTTCATTAGGAAAAACAGCAGATGTAGAGACTATGTTACTTGCTTTGTATCTTAGACCTAAAGCTTGCTAGGGCCAGATTGGACCTTGAGTTTCCAGCACTTCAGAGCTCATGGAAGTACATTGTGTTTACTTCTCAGAACAGAATCTAGATTTGGCTTAGCCTAAATTTAGAACTGTGTCCATGTTCAGCACAATATTCTGTGTCAAGTGACATTTTTGCTTTCAATCTTCCACACTTGTCAAAAGGAGCTGGTGACATGTGTTCCTGGGCCATTGTACCCAGAGCCTATTACTGGATCATGAACAGAGGCAGATCCACAGCACTCCCCGCTGAAACCACAGAGTACAGTCTTTATATCGTAAAAGTCAGCTTCAAAAATCTTGATGGTAGAAAGAAAACAAAAATAACAAATAATAAAAAAAAATCTTGTCTTTGCTCAGTTGTTCAAGCAAGATTCAAATGGAATAAAATTTATTTTCATGCAACAATCATATTTGATGAAGAAATGTAAGAGTGCTGATAAGATGAGCATTCTTTTAATGTTATAAGTGGAGGAATTTTTTCAACTCATGAATAGTATGCTTGGTACACATCTGATCGTCCTATGTGTAAATCATCAGTGAAGGCTTCTGTCAACTCCATTTAACTAAATAAGGGCTCTCTTTCATCTTTAAGGGGAAATATTCATATGTGAAGGCTCCAGATTTTCCCAGAGAAATAAGCTAGTTCTGTTTAAAATCATATCAATCAACACCATCTAAGTTATTCAAGAGTTTGACCAGGATATTTATTTACTGATACAATTGTTGGATTGTTCTGGTGTGTGGGTTCACTCCCATACCAGCTCTGTTTTAATGAACATTCTTCCAATTAATACATCAGTAAGTATAAAAAATTAAATAAAACAACACAAGTGGACTTGCTTAAGATGTTATTTAAATTTTTGTACTTTTTCCCATTCTTTTCCTTTAAGTATAGACTTTTTTTCATCCTTACTGATTCAACTTAGAACAAAATTGTCTTTCCACTCAATTGTCACCTCAGAAGATAACTCAACTTAGGTTCTTACCAAATATTGACTTGAAGAATAGCAAATAATTGACTTACTGACATTGTGATTTTTAGTTTTTTGTTTTGTTGTGTTTATTAAATTCTTTTATTGGTACATTGTAGGTATACAACACAATTACATTTCTCATTGGGAATTGTACCTTTACATAATGCATCTTGGTTCTTAT
>NW_004624744.1:22493386-22508145 GCF_000247695.1 Heterocephalus glaber
GTTCCATCTCATTTCCCTTTGGGGTTGCTGTAGGTGATCTGGAAGTCTGGTTTTGTGACTTATTTATGTGTTTTCTCATTTTGACTGGGGCAGGGGGCTGTTAGCGCCTGCACGGATTACCTCCTCTGAGCTGAGAGAGGTGGGACAGGGACCGGGAGCAGCAGTAGGGATGGTAACCCAAAAGCCCTTTCCTGTGGGCTGGGAGCAGTGGGAGGGATGGTGACTGGGAAGCCCTTTCCTCTGGACCAGGAGCAGTGGGACGTCGGCTCAGAAGCCCCTACTTCTGGGCCAGGAGCAGGGGGACTCAGTACCTTGGTCTGGTGATCTAGTGTCCTCTGTGTCTTTGTAGTGTGGAACCAGGTGGCTGCCTGTCTGCAGTGGGGTGATTCGGCGTCTTCCGCATGACTCGGGACCTCGGTAGGGCATGGGCAGACCTTCCTGTCTGCAGAAGGCTCTGGTTTTTGTTTGTTTAAGGAGAGTTTTTTTGTGTGTTTTTTAATGCAGAGTCTCTCTATGTCATTCAGGTTGGCCTTGAACTTCTGGTGATCCTCTTGCTTCAGTCTCCCAAATGCTAGGATTATAGAAGTCTGCTACTTTGCCTTTGTTACTAACATTCTGGTTTTTAACAAGAGCACTAACGGTGCATTTTCTACATTTCTCAATGAATAATGGCTAGAAGTTCAGTAGAAGTACCCTTTTAAAATAGAATAAATTAATTTCTAATTGAATTAATTCTGTGTAAATGGTCTATTACACCAGAGTAAATACATCTTTTTCAGGCTACCAGTGTAGGAAAAGCAAAGTCCCTTAGTCTTCTTCCCAAGCACAGACTGGGTGCTAGGGTAGAGTACCCAGACCAGGGAACATCGGATGTTATAATGGAAAGACTGGCCTTCTGGCAGCTCTCAGATGCTCTTATCTGTCTACCCCGTGGACAGTTCCTCATGTTTTTTTACATCACACATGCACTTAGAACATATGTACTTAGAACACAAAGAATATATTCTCCCTTGGTTACTCAGGAAGACCAGGCAATCATGGGTGTCTGAAACCTCCACCAGAGGCAGCCTTCTGCTATAGTTAAGTGTGTAGCCCATGAGATGCATGGATTTGGGTCAAAGCCTGGCTCTATTGTCTGGAAAGATTACTGATCCTCAATAGCAATTCCTACTGCATAGGACTGATATAAAGTTTACAAGATAACATTTCTGAAGAACACGCCACAGTATAAAAGGCAACTTTTTTCTGGTGCTGCTTATTATGCTATTAGTTTTATTCCTGACCTTACCATTGTGTGAATTTCTTCTGACAGAGACCACAGGGAGTTACAGCAGACTCAATATTTTCAGTGTTAGGCACACTCTCAACAGGACACCTCATATAATCAAAAGCACAACTTTCACAGTGAATTCTTGACAGTTCTTCCATGGTTGAACTTGGACACAGTTTTGAATGTGGTGACCCTGAGTGATCCTGATATCTTCTAAGAATTTCTCTTATATATTCCTGATATAAAATATTTACTGCAAGTTGGATGGAAGAAATGGGAAACTATGTTAATATTTATAACAGCATATTAATTAATCAGAGTAACTGAAAATGTGTCCCAGTTGTGCTATAAAATGTCCGGTTTATTAGGTCTGGGAATTTCCTACAAGGCTAAACAGTTCTAAGAAGATTTTAATACAAAAAGTATATTAGTATACTATCTATTAGTTAAAAGTTAAGAGGCCATAAATAATTTCCAATGTGTCCATCTGCCCTGTGACTAGCCAAATTATATAGATGTATATAGAGGAATTCCCCTGAGAAATGGACTTTTCCTTGGTTTTTCTGGTAAAGGTAGGCATTTTATGTAAACATTACAAGTACATTTTCCATCATTGGTAGACAATGATGTCCATGTTATCTTAAAGCGTTAATAAAGATTTTCAAAGGTAGAGTCTTTTGCAGTGTTCTTTGCATTTTTTGCATTTCTATCTTCTTAAAAATTTCAGAAATTCCCCATTCAAATACTAAAGCTTCAGTTAAGTCAGACATTAATTCACTGTGGTCTGAAGAGCCTTCAGTACTCCCGGCCAGGGTCTAGATTTATTCAAGTCCCAGGGTAATTTGGGTGGGTTAAGTTTACTTAAAGTCTTCTTTGGCCTCAAGGTTCCAACCTTCACCTGCCGTTCAACATTCCTTCCCGGATTCTTAAAATATCTGTTTACATCAAAAAGGAATTTTATGCCTTAATACAAAGTAATCATGAAAGAACATACTTGTCAACTTCACTCCCCAGTAGCAGATTTTGGCTTTTTTCCACTTTGAACTAAGGTAATAATTTAGCACAGCTTTAGAAAAAAAATGTAACATTTTTAGGATACACTTTTTCATTTCTAAGGTCAACAGTATGTTTTATTAGTTTACAGTATGATTTATTAGTTTGGTTTTCCTCATACCATAATATGATCCATGTAGCTCTGTATTTTTTAATCAGTTTTTTTAACCAGATTATTCCATTTTTAAAGTAATTTTTTTTAGCAAATGCATGCTTAAAATTGTTTGAAAAAACATGGTACCCAAGTGTTAGATATCAGTCCCAGAAAAGGGAATTGTGCAGAATGTGGAGGCTCATTCTCAGTTTCCTGCTGCTGCCTAGTGCATGACTTGAACTCCAGAAGCCACAGCAAAGGTTTGGCATCACTGACCATGACTCTATTCCTGGCCAAGAACAGAACACATGCCAAGAAATGTCATGTATGGGCCATGCATGACAGATCAAAGTTATTAGTCTATTTCAACAATATGGAGCATGTTATGCACACATAAGAATCCTCTTTGTCATGTTAGAAACCAAATTCCTTAAAAAAAATGTTTCCAAAACACCATTTGTCCAACCTCTCTGAGTCATATGTAAACTATATCATCAAATTTCTAAAGGAGAGTCATATGAAATGTACCTGAAGCCCCTAGTTTTTTGTCTTCCTTATGTTTTTACTTTGCAGAGCTGAAAAGAGATGCTATTAAAACAAATACTCAAGAAGTTCTATCTTTCCTTGAAATCTTATCTAATGTTTCCAATCCACAGAGATCTCCCCATCTCTGAATTGACTGAATATACACAGTCTGCATCATGCACTTTACTTAATGATTCTCATCTTGGTACATTTAGTTCATCTTGCTAAAAGGACTGGAATGTTTTTAAGGATAAATTCATTTGACTTTTCATTTTTCTTATGGAAGACTTTATTCAATGGCTATGGGAGGAGAGGCCCTATTAACAATTTAAGAGTATCACAGTAGATTAACAAAGCAGGATATGTGCTCAAACTGTGCATTAAATTTAATATTCAGCATTCACAAGTACATGCATATGATCCAAAGGTGCTCACTTTTTACTGAACAGTGATAATTTACTTTATCTTAGAGAATTTATTTTCAATACAGTATTGCAATAACATGACCATAAAATACTGCTTTCTATTTGTCATCTCCTAAGTATTCCTGAAAGAACAAAATAATGTACAATACAGAGCTTCACAAGATACTATCATTTTTTAAAATCAACATTCTCTGGTGGATTGGGAAGAAATTAGATTCATACTAGCATTTGTACAAAGAACTACCTACAAATTTGTGGAGAGTTGTCTGATACTCAACAACAAAACAAAAGAAAACAAAAACTTAGTTCAAGAGCTAACAAGAATGCTGACCTAAACATACCACATAGAATTAAAATTTTAAAAGTTTTCTCAACTTAACAAGTCTATTTCTAATCCATAGTGTGTCATCCACTATTTTACATAAGAATAGAAAATTTTTTTCCTACTTTAATTGGATTGGAAAGCATAATCACACATGACAGAGATAGCTCTGTGGAAAACGGTCCATGGATATAAGTTCCTGGGAGCAGGCCCTGGAATCCCAGGTTTGCATCCACAACAAAGCTTGCTAGTGAGGCTCCCCAAGAAGTGACTTGTCTGTCTCTACAGCAACATTGTGTGTTCCCTCACCTAGATTCTTAATATCAGAAAGTCACTGCTAAAAATTGAACAACCAGAGCCAGAAGTGGTGATACATGCCTACAATTCCAGCACTCAGGAGGCTGAGGCAGGAAGATGGCTGTAAGTTCAAGGCCAAACTGGGCTGCATAGTGAGTTCAAGGACAATCTGAACTGCATAGCAAGATCCTATCTCAAACAACAACAACACAGAAAGCAAATGAACAACCAGTTCTCCAGAGAAAAATTAAGGTTCTTATTTATAGCTTTTACTAATTTCTGTTGTAATTACTCCATAGGACTAATTTCAAGGTACCAATGAGTTGTGTCATTGAACACCGAGTTGGGGAAAAAATATGTCAACACCAGTGCCCTGGAGACATGGTCCAGCACAACACTCCAAATCCTACCATACTTCTTGTAGTCAGGTCAAAGAAATGGAAGAACCTAAATAACAAGAAACAAACTTCAGGTATGAATCATACCAGGGCATGAATTATGGTTTAAAGAGTTTTTAGTTCATAGAATTCAAAGACAAGGAAATAGAATTTTATGAGAAATCAATATAAACATTCTGTGGGAGATCACAGTGACCAATTTTGAGTGTTTTGCGGAATCTCCATACTGGTTTCCATTATGGTTGTACTAGATTCCATTCCCATCAACAGTATAGGAGGATCCCCTCACCCTTCCTTGCAAGCATTTGTGAGCCATTCTGGCTGTGGTAAGACAGAATTTCAATGGCATTTTGATTTGTATTTCCCTAATCGCTAAAGTGGTTGAACTTTTTAAAATTTACTTATGGGCCATTTATACTGCTTTGAAAAGAACCTATTCAATTCATTTGCCCATATACTGATTGGGTTGGTTTTTGGAGTTAAGTCTTCTGAGTTCTGTTATATTGTAGATATTAATCCTCCACCAGAAGAGTGGCTACCAAAGATTTTCTCTCATTCTGTAGGTTGTCTCTTCACTCTGTTGTTAAAAAGTAAAAGCTTTTTAATTTTATATAGTCCAATTTATTGATTTTTGATGCTATTTACTGTGCTATTGAAGTCCTATTCAACAGCTATACACAATTTATTCAATTTTGAAGATAGAGGGCTTTATTTGTTTAATATTTTATTAATTTTTTAGTATCACCAAACAGTTCTCTGTCAGGAGCAATGCTACATAATTTTAGGGTATAATCATTTGGTTAGCCTAGTTCTCTTGCCTACAGCCCAGCTATGGAATTCCGAGACATAATTCCATTTTGGCCTCTGGTCACAACTGAGACCTCAATGATCTGGTGATGCTGTGATTCTCCAGGACAAGAAACATCCTGGGAACTGAAAATATCCTGGGAGGAACAAACATCTACTCAGTTCCTCATTGTTCTTGGACTGTTACCATCTTGTTTACGCAGATGTACTGAACTCTCTGCAAGTCATTTGTTACATTTGTCTCTCCCAATGTACTGAATAAAAGGTGCGGTAAACTGGGGGCTTTTGTCTTTGCCTCCCAGAGCAGCACTGATCAGATTCAAAGCTCAGCTTCTTCTCAGTCTCATTTTCTACCTTTCCTGTGATTCGCCGTGTACTACCATGGCTCGCAGGAGACTAGAACTTAACTACAGAGGTTCTAGTAACGTCCCCTTTCCCTGTTCCTTACAGCTCTCAAAGTAATTTCACATTTTTCTAACAACTCCTGGTGAATCTATGCTTTATAAAATCCTCTACTCTAAAAAGGCTGATTGTAATTTAAACCTCTAACTCAATACAATGTAGTGTGCAAGAATTGTAACCTTCCATCGAAACCTTATAAAACTACTCAACACAATCCATATTTCTCTATTAAGATACACCAAGCATTAAATCTTTCAGCCTTTGTAGTGTTTATAAGCACTGGGATAAACTTGTCCACTTTGTTCTTAAAGTAATCTAAAAACAATAATCCTTCCTGAACTTCATTGCTGTTCAGGCAGTCAACTCTAATTCCTCCTTCCAATATTAAGATGTGGTTCTACTTGAAATACTATGTAATTGAAATTACAAGCTCTGTGTTCTCCCTGGTAGTAAGCGAAAATATTTTAAATCAGCTTATAGTAACCATATATTGAGCTAGGAACTGTCATGTTACAATATGGGATAAATTACGGTCATTGTTTCAGTTTACCCAGGGGTCCACTAGAATGAAACACAATGTGAATTTCCTAAAATACTGAGGTCTCCAATAAGAATCTTTTTTCCATTTTCTTCCTCCTTCTCCAATAATAATGCCTTGTTTTACTACTCATTTGTACATGATTCCCCCCAGCTAGTGCATACCCAATGAATTTTGGAACAACAAAATATAGTATTAAGTCCATAGATTTAGAGGACAAGAGATTGTCTCCTAACTCTCGGTTCCATCATTAACCAGCACTGTGATTATGTTAACCTCCTAGAGCTCATATTTCCTAAGCATAAAAGAAAGTGAATTACAATACTTGCCTAATTAGAGTCCTATGAAAATTAGAGATAATGTCCGTGATACTCCTAGAACAATATATGGACATAGTAGACATAGAACTCATGAAGTATAATGATAAAGGGATGACTAATTGATTCGCAGAAAGGGTCATTTCCCCAGCCATTCTGATGCTCCAAGGGCATTGTACCAAAACAAATCAATCTACTCTCTTCATGTGTATTTCAGAATTATCTGTTATAATTTTTATTGTGATAAAATGTGCAAAAAATAACACTATTTTACCCATTTCAAAGTGTACAATTGAGTGACAATAAACATATTTACAATATTTTGTAACCATTGCCACTATCTAATTACAGAAATTTTTCATCCTGCCAAAAGAAAATTCCCAATGCATTATGCAGTCACTCCTCTTTTTCCTTTCCCTCTAGCCTCCAGCAATTAGTTATCTGCTTTTTCTATTAATTTCCATTTTCTGGATATTTTGTATAAATGGAATTATACATTGCTACATGATCCAGGCTGGCCTTGAACTCACTGTGTAGCTCAGGCTGGCCTCATACTTATAGCGATCCTCCTGCCTCAGCCTCCCAAGTTCGGGGATTAAAGGCTTGCACCGCCACACCCAGCCAGAACTTCATTTCTTATGCCTAAAAACATTCAGTGGTATAGATTTAGTTCATCCATTCATTAGTTCATGCACATTTAGTTGTGTTCATCATTTAGCTATTGTGAATAGTGTTGTTCTAAATAATTGTGTGAAAGTTTGTTTCTTTGAACATTCTGTTTTCAATTTAGGGGTTTATATACCTAGGAGTGGAAGTGGTGGACTGTATGGTAATTCTGCTTTAGAGCTTAATTTTCTGTAAACAGTAAACAGTAAAGAAGAAATTTTAAATGTTAAGTGTACATTTATCATACAACTTAGTAATTCTAAGGAATCTCCCACAAGAAATGAAAACTTATATCCGCAGAAAGACTCACATACGAATCTCATAGTAGCATTATTCACAATAACCCATACTAGAATCAACCTAAGTGTCCATGAACTGGTGAATAAATGGAGATGTTTACAACATTTGAAGACTACTATATACTAAGAACAAAAGGAATAAATTACTGATAACCCCATAACACGGATGAATCTCAAAAACACTAAGTCAAGTGCAAGAGACCAAATACAAAAGACCACATGCTCTTATTCCAATCTTTAGAAAGGTCCAGAATAGACAAATCTATAGAGACAAAAAGTACATAAGTTGTTGCCAGGGATTCAGACTGGAACTGAATAATACCTGTAGATAAACATGAAAAATCTTATTGGGATGATGATAGTGCCCTAAAACTGAATTATGGTGATATATTTGCAACTTAGGAAATTTATGGAAAACAGTCAATTATACACTTTAAATAGATGAATTTTATCATCTATAAATTATACCTTAGTAAAGTTACAAAAACACTTGCACAGGGAAAAATGCAAGGTAAAAACCCAGCTATTTCTCCATGTTATCCATGACTACTCTGGGTCCATAATTAGTGTCCTCATCATCTTTAGAATTTTTCTGCGTTCTAATTTAACTACAAAAATTCATCAAAGTTGTGACCAGATCATATTGTTCCTTGCAATATTCCAAATGAATAGGACTTGCTTAGAGGTATTCAGAAAATCCTGCTACCCTCAACCAAACATTCAAGATCCATAAACCATCATTATTTCTACAATGTAATAATAAACTATATGGGTAAATCCTGAAATGACTGTAACCATTCTGAGCTGTAACTTCTCTGATTATCTATGAGTTACCCTACCAGGATTTTTGCATAGTTTCCAGTAACCCTTACATAGATAAAACTGTTAAAGTCATCTGTGGTGCTTTAAAATCAGACTCTCGTTTCAGGGTTGCACCTGATTCTCCAATATTATCATAAGATAAACCAGGTTCATTCCAGTGAGAATGAAGTCATTTTTGTCTAAATTCCTAAAGGCAACCCTTTTTCTAACAGAAATTATGGGTCCCACTGATCTCATTGCTTACCAGGACCACCTCCTTGTTTGTAAATTGCATTCTTTGCAATCCTAGATCTGTCTGCCTCTCCTTCTTCAGTCTAATGGCATCTCAAGGCCAGTCCTCATACTCTAGAGCCCAGTTGTTCTGAAACACGAATTAACTGCTACCAACATGCTGGGTTCTCTTTCAATAAAACCATTTATTCTAAACTGATATATCTCTTTCTCATCCAGCATTTTAATCCCTTCAATTGGGACATTTAAAAAAAGAACCTAAACAGCATTTAATTGTTTTCTCAAGTTCTATTTCCTTAAGAGGTTTTGATTACTTATTAAATTACATTATTATTCTGTAGAAATATTTGTCTTAATTCCTAATTTTTATCTTTAAACATAGACCACCTTGGGCTATAGAGAGGTGGTAACCAGACTGCCTGGATTTGAATTTTCATTGACCATGTAAAACATGTATCTTAAAAAATCTAATTAACCTTTAATTAATTGATTCATTAATAAAGTAAACAATATATCATCTGTTTGTTTTGAAAACTATGTACCATGATGAAAATACTTAGCATAGAAATTGGCACGTTGAAAAAAATCAGTAAATGTCAGTTCTTTCTATAACTTTATTATTATTAATTATTATTATTATTATTATTATTATTGATTATTTTGAGACAGGGCCTCTCTATATAATTCAGTTTGGCCTTGAACTCACTATATATATACCCAGGCTGGCCTCAAACTCATGGAGATCCTGCTACTTCAGCTTCCTGAGTGTTAGGACTGTAGGCATAGGCACCAGTAATATTTTAATTCCTATGATTAGAATACAAGGTTTAATAAGAGAAATTATAATTGACATTTTTGTATTCTTATAGCACTGGAAACAATGACCAGACAAATTATTGATTGAATTGTTGATTTATTAATTAATTTAGAGAAATGAAGGACAGAATTTATGCATCTATCCTAGATGTTAGGGAATTACTGTTTTTTGTTTTCTTCCTGCCTTAATGTTTATTATCCTGAGCTTGTCTGTATTTGGACAAAACAGCCAGAGTACAACCACAATATGATGCAACACAATGACTTACACTCAGGAAACATCATCAACAAACAATAAAATCATTTATTTGTATTTCCTGAAACCCATACTTGCATAATTCATTCATTTATTTATTCATTCTTTTGTCTCCATAACCATGCCCAATGATACTATATAAGGTAAGTTCTTAACCTCAAAGTGTTAGAATCTAATAGACTGAAATAAATCAGATTAATGACATAATAACAAAGGGTTTTTGTTGTTATTATTTTAGGAGTTGAACCCAGGGCCTTTGCACTGAGCTATATGATCAGCCTTGGGTTTTTTTTATTAGTTGTTGTTGTTGTTGTTGTTGGAGATGGTCTCACTAAGTTCCTCAGTTGCTGGAGTTGATCTCAGACTTGCAATCCTCTTACCTTAGACTCCCAGAGTGCTGGGATTACAGGTGTGTAACATCATATGAGAGTACTGTAGGCACAACAATACAGCAGCAATCAGAATACAAAGGAAATACCTATGCAAGGAGAGTCAGGAAAGGATTCAAAAGCTTAACTCTAACAGAAAAAGAGATTTTCAAGTGGTGAAAGTATTTTTTATGAAGTAGGGCCACAGAATACCCAAGTATGGAAGTTGGAAATGGCCATATGTGAATGCAAGAATGGTGACTTATTAACAATGACTGGAGAGGCAGGATGCGGAGAGATAGTTTATTGAGAATCATGAATATCATATATCAATTAATTTGAATGTTATTCTACCAGCAACAGTGACATGATCAGATTTTTGTTTTAGAAATATCTCATCAGTTTTAAATAGAGTGAGTTGTGGAATATAAAACTGAAGACATAATTTCAAAATGGCCCAGATAAGATATGGTGAGTTTTTAGTTAAAACTAAAACAACAGCTAAGAAGACTTCAGCTATGACATTGTATGATTAAAAATGGCCATAAAATAGCCATTGCTCTGTTGTTGTTTTTCTTCTTCTTCATGATCAATTGTAGTTTTTTGGTTTGGTTTGGATTTGTGTATATAATTCTGAAATTCATGGAGATATTAAGAGAGAGTTGGACTGAATGAAAATCATGAGTATGAATAATATTACTCAGAAAGAGTGAAAAAGGTGAGACGACAAACACGTGAAGCATTGGTCAATCAAAACTTTTAGGGGCTGGGGATTTAGCTCAGTGGTTCCTCTGCTTGCCTTGCAAGCACAAGGTCCTGAGTTCAATCCCTGCACACACACACAAACATAAAATTTAGAGGTAGACAGGAAGAGATCTAGTAAAAAAGACTAAGCTAGATGGTCAGGAAGGTAGATAATCAGAGAAAAGTGTGTCAAATGATAAAAGTAAAAGGAACTTTAGTAGAAAAGAAATGGAATTCAACTGTTTCACTTTCCACAGCAGTATTTTTTAAAATGAAGGCTGAGAGGGGTTCATTGGATTTGAATATGAAAGAAAAAATGTCACTAGATTAAAGAATTAATGAGTACAAAAAAGGTCTCTTACTCTGTGCTAATACATTGCAATATCTGAGACTGGGTAATTTATAAAAAATATTTATTTCTCACAGTTCTGGAGACTGTGAAGTCCCAGGTGAAAGCAGCTGCAAGTTCACTGTCTGGAAAGGGCCTTGATCTCTTCATCCAGGATAAGGACTTATTTGTACATTCTCCAGAGATGATGAAAATGTTCTCACATGGCAGGCAGAAGGGATGGAAGGAAAATCCAATTCCGTAAGCCCCTTTTTAAGTGTCCTGGTCCCATTCATGACTATTCTATCTCCTAAAGGTTCCACCTCCTAAAAGTTCCACCTCTTAATACCATCATGTTGTGATTGAGTTTCAGGATTTTATGTTGAAGAACACAAAAAACAGCAGAAGCTTAATTTCTTTCTAAGATTATGGTGCAAAGATCAGAAGGGAGAAAGGGTAGTAGAAGCTAATAGTGGAATATGAAATTATTTATTAATTGCCATAGGGAGATAGCTAAAAATATAGCCTGCAGGAAAGTAGGAAAGAGAATATTAAGCATTACACCAAAAAAAAGGAAATATATTTTTAGAAATAGAGAGAAAAGTTTGTATCAAGAGCAATCTTGAGACAGGTTAACTCAAAACCTCTTGTTCTGTCACTGGATGACAATAAAGAAGGGCTGTTCACACAGATGAGGATAGGCTTATAGGATGTTAGAGGATTTCAAACCTGATGAACATATGCCTCATATCTGGTTGCTTTAATTTGCTTCTTATTTTTGTTTTTTCCAGACATATAGGAAGCTTGGATCAGGTTTGGAGTAGTTGAAATGGACATTGAGATAAAGAATAAACTAATGGCCAATTAAAATTGGGAGTTGGGCAGATCCCACAGAGCAGCTGTGAGGCCCTGACAGGCACAGCTGCAGGAGGATCCCAGTCAGGGCTCCACTCCAACCCAACAGGCTCCTGCACACCCACTCAAGCCAAAGGCCTGCCCAGAAAAGAACTGCACAGGTGCACAAGCTTCAGCCAGAGGCCCACCATACCATTGGCCACAGACAAGGACCCACCTGGGAAAGATCTACAAGGCACACAAGCAATTCCCAGAGGTTTGTCCCAATATCACTGGTAGGTGTGTGGAGACCCTAGCCAAAGCCTGTGCAGACAACAGGAACTGGTGTGCACAGCCCCTAGCCAAGGGGCCTCCCAGACAACAAATACATAGGGGCCCAAGCAAGTGGCATGCCTAGATACCATCCAAAGTGTAAACAGGCCCGAGCTAGAAGCCTGTCCAGACAACAGGTCAGCTCAGGGATCCAAAAGGCCACCACTCTGAACCCAGTAATTGTGCACTGGTGAACAGGAGAATAAAGGCTGCTCAGCAGCTCGCTGAGATTTCAAGACCATTGGGTAAAGAAAAAGTCACCTTGAGAAAGGCACAGCAGGCTGCATCTGTTGAAATGAGAAGACATGTAAATAAATCTGAAAACCAGACTTCCAAATCACCTAAGGCAACCCCAAAGGGCAACAAGATGGAACAATCTGATACTCAACAACCTGGACTCCCTGAACTGGCAACAAAAGAGGACCTGGAAAAAATGAAATCAAAAATAATATCTCTGTTAACAGCAGAGATTGTGCCCATAGTATAACACAAGATAAATAAATCTAGAGAGGAAACAGATTGAAAAAATAGAGACGAGAGGAACATGATGGAATCTCAACATAGGAAACAAATGGAATCCATAAAACAGATGCAAACAGATTTCCAGGAGATTAAAAACTATATTGAAAGTTTACACAGCAGAATAAGCCAATGTGAGGATAGAATTTCAGATGCAGAAGATAGGACTGCAAGTAGTGACCAGGAAAAGAAAATTTTCTTTAAAATAGTAAAGGACCATGAGAAATCAATCCAGCAGCTGCTAGACAATGCAAAGAAGAATGACATCAGACTGGAGTGAATGAAGAAACAGAAGAGAGTGCAGATGACATAAAAGAACTGTTCACAGAAGTAATGGCAGAAAACTTCCCAAATAGGGGAAAAGAACTTGACATACAGATAAGTGAGACACACAGGACTCCAACTAGCTGTGATCAAAACATCTACATATAGGCATATAATAGTTAAGATCCCAGAAACCCAATAGAAGAACAAAATTCTACAAGCAGTTAGAGAAAAAAAAAACAAATAACATGCAAAGGAAAGCCCATCAGAATCACAGCAAACTTCTCAACACAAACCCACAAGGCAAGAAGACGATGGAGTGATGCTATTTCAGCCCCTAAAGGAAAACAATCCAACCCAGATTGATGTACCCTACAAAACTATTTTTCAAAATTGATGGAGAAATAAGATATTTTTATGCCAAAGAGCACCTTAGGAACTTCATGAATACCAAACCAGAATACCAAATATTTTAAACAATATCCTAGGAAAAGACAACAAGGATCACAACCCCAGGAACCCCTGCAGAATGAATCCATCAGGCATGACAAGAAATTAAATGCAAAGGGGGAAAATCCAACAAAAACAAAAAGTCATGACAAGGATACGTTAATACATATCAGTTATAACCATCAATGTAAATGGTCTCAAATTATCAATCAAAAGAAATAGACTAGCATAATGAGTCAAGAAGCAAGAACCAACAATATTCTGTGTATAAGAAACACACTTAATTCAAAAAAATGGAAAACAATACTCCATGCGACAGAAGCCCCCTCAAAAAGCAGGAGTAGCTATCTTCCTTGGAGATCAAGCAGATTTCAAACCAGCACTGATTAAGAGACACAAAGGACACTACATCCTTGTAAAGGAAACAATCCAAAAGGAAGAGATGACAATCATAAATATCTGTACACCAAACACTAGTTCACCCAACTATATAAAACAAATACTAATTGACATGAAAAATCATATAAGCACTAATACAATAGTAGTGGGGGACCTCAATACCCCACTGTCACAAATAGATTAACTAGACAAAAAATAAACAATGAAATACTAGAACTCAATCAAACTCTGGAACAAATGAACTTTGTTTACAGAGTGTTCCACCCCACAAAATCAGAAAACACATTCTTTTCAGCTATGCATGGGTCATTCTCAAAAATAGACCATATACTCGCTCATAGAACATGTGTAAGTAACTGCAAAGGAATTGAAGTTATCCTCTGAATATTATCAGACCATAGTGGGATGAAATTGGAGACCAACAGCAAAAGAAACTGCCAAGAATTTCATAAATACATGGAAATTGAACAAAAGACTTTTGAATAACCAATGGGTCACACAGGAAATTAAAGAAGAAATCAGACAGTTCCTACAATTAAATGACAATGCCAATACAACATATTAGAATCTACGTGACACAGTGAAAGCAGTCTTAAGAGGGAAATTCATAGCACTGAATACTCACATAAGGAAAACAGAGCAAGCCCAATTAAACAAACTGATGCTGAACCTCGAGCTTCTAGAAAAAGAAGAGCAGGACAAACACAAAAACTCATGCAACAGAGGAAATTATAAAGATCAGGGCAGAAATGAGTTCAATGCAGACTAAGAGAACAGTACAAAAAATCAATGAAGCCAAGAGTTGGATCTTCAAAAGAATGAACAAAATTGACAAACCCTTAGCCAACCTTGTCAGAAAAAGGAAAGAAAAGGCCCAAATCCATACAATTAGGAATGGAAAGGGTGAAATTACAACAGACCCAGCAGAAATCCAGAGGATCATCAATACCTACTTCCAGAACCTATATGCCAAGAAGATGGA
>NW_004624744.1:22509590-22527575 GCF_000247695.1 Heterocephalus glaber
AGGAGCCAAACACCCTCACTGGAGGAAAGATAGCCTCTTTAATAAATGGTGCTGGAAAAATTGGGTTTCAACTTGCCAAAAATTAAAACTAGACCTATATCTCTCACCATGCACTAAACTAAAATCAAAATGGATTAAAGGTCTAAATTTTTTTTCCTTAGATTCTTTTATTGGTGCGTTTTAGGTATACAATGCAGTTACATTCATCATTAGGATCTTGTATATCTTGGTTCTTATTTTTTCCATATTCCCCTCCCCTCCCTTCACCCCCTGCACCCTTCCCTATTTACAAAGACTTTGTTTCCATTTTTTCCTTTTCTCATAATTTTTCCTTTCTCTTCTTTCCTTTCCCCTACCCCTCCCACTTCTCTTAACCTTTTGCACCTTTTCTTCCTATTTCAAATTATCAATTATTCATTTTAATGATTATTTACACTTTCAGATTCTCACACGAAACTATTCAGTATTTACACATGTGTGTTCTATTTATTTCACTTAAGAGTATGGCCTCAATATGCATTCATTAGCTATAAATGTCTCTAGTTTCTCATTCTTTATGGCTGAGTAGTACTCCGTTTTATAAAAAACCCACATCTTCTTTATCCAGTTTCCAGTTGATGGGCAATTGGGCTGTTTCCAAGCTTTAGCTATTATAAACTGTGCTGCTATAAACATGGGTGCACATATACCACGTGGTATGATTCTTTTGTTTGGGGAAGATACCCAGCAGGGGAATAGCTGGGTCAAATGAGACCTCTAGTCCTAGATCTCTGAGGTATCTCCATGTTTTCCCCAGGGGTTGCACCAGTCTACACTCCCACCAGCAGTGGAGAAGGGTTCCTTTCTCCCCACACCAACATTTGCTATTGCTTGATTTCTTAATAGCAGCCACTCTTTCTGGGGTGAGGTGGAATCTCAGTGTTGTTTTCATCTGCATCTCTTGAATGACCAGTGATATTGAACATTTTTTCATATGCTTATTTGCTGCTTTTACTTCTTTGTCTGAGAAATGTCTGTTCATTTCAGGTGCCCATTTTTGAATTGGGTGTATAAATTTGGGCAGTCTGATTTTTTTTAGTTCTTTATATATTCTAGATAGTAGACCTTTGTCTGAGGAACAGCTGGTAAAAATTTTTTCCCACACTGTAGGTTGTCTGTTAGCTCTGTTGGTGGTTTCTCTTGCAGTGCAGAAGCTTTTCAATAAGATGATATCCCAGTTGTTGATTTTTTGTGCTAGTTCTCATGCTACTGAGGTTTTATTCATAAAGTCTTTTCCTATGCCAATGTCTTGGAGAGTTCCACCTAACTTCTCTTCCAGCAAGTTTAGTGTTTGTATACAGAAATGCTGAACTGGCTGGAGCAGAGATTAGGTAGAACTCTCGAAAACATTAGTGTAGGAAAAGATTTTATGAACAAAACTTGAGTTGCTCGTGAACTACCATAAACAATCAACAAGTGGAATCTCTTCTTACTAAAATGCTTCTGCACAGATAGAGAAACCATCAACAATGTGAAGAAACAACTCACCTTGTGGGAAAAAATTTTCACCATCTGCCCCTCAGACAAAAGTCTATTATCTAGAATATATAAAGAACTTTAAAAAAATCAGGCCTCCCAAATTTAAAGACCCCAATCCAAAAATGAGCATCTGAAATAAACAGACATTTCTCAGGCAAAGAAGTAGAAATTGCAAATAAACATATGAAAAAATATTCAACATCACTGATCATTTGAGAGATGCAAATGAAAACAATCCTTAGATTCCACCTCACCCCAGAAAGAATGGCTGCTGTCATGAAATCAACCAGTAACAAATGCTGGCGGGGCTATAGGGAAAGAGGAACCCTTCTCCACTGCTGGTGGGAGTGTAGACTGGTGCAACCACTGTGGAAATCAGTATGGAGATACCTCAAAGAACTAGGACTGGAAGTCCCATTTGACCCCGCTATTCCCCTACTGGGTATCTTCCCCAAAGAATTAAAAGTATCATGCCACAGTGATATATGTGCACCCATGTTCATAGCAGCACAGTTTGTGATAGCCAAAACTTGGAAGCAGTCCAATTCCCCACCAACTGGAGACTGGATAAAGAAAATGTGTGTGTGTGTGTGTTTTATAAAATGGAGAACTACTCAGCCATAAAGAATGAGAAACTAGAGACATTTACAGATAAATGGATGCACATTGAGGCCATACTCTTAAGTGAAATAAATAGGACACACATGTGTAAATACCGAATAGTTTCTGTAGTGTGAGAAACTGAAAGTGTAAATAAGGACTAAAAGGTATAATAGATAATGTGAAATAGGAAGAAAAGGGGCAAGTGGGAAGGGGAAGTGGAATGGGTAGGGAGAAAGAAAGAAAGAAAGAGAAAGAGAGAGAGACAAAGAAAGAAAGAAGGAAGGAAAGAAAGAAAGGGAACTAGTATGAGAAAAAGAAAAAATGGAAAGAAAATCTTTGTCAATAGGGAGGGGTGGGGGTGTTGGAAGAAGTGCAGGGGAATGAGAAAAAAAAATAAGAGCCAGGATGGATTATTAAAGGTGCAAATTTCCAGTGATGACTGTCATTATACTGTGTACTTTAAATGCACCAGTAAAATTAATCAAAAACATATAAAGTAAAACTGGGAGTTAGCAACAAAGAAAGCTAAATGGACAAGTCATTGAGGCGATTCACTATTAAGATCTTCACTAGATAAAGCAGCCATAAGGAGCCAATGGCTTAGAGCCTGAAATACTACTTGAGGAAGTCAAAGAAGAGCAATAATGAGACTAAGGAAGGGAGAAAGTGGAAAGGAGAGACTGACACGCAAAAGTTACAGACTAAGGCTATTGTCAGTTACAAGGTGTGACTATGGGTGTCAGATGCTTCATGGAGGCTCTTGAAAAGTGGAACATGAAGAAATTTCAAAGACAGGATATTGGATGGATTAGTTACACCAAATCAAAGTTTCCAATGACTGATGAATGGTATTATGGTTTGAATATATCTCCTAAAAAGCAAAGATGGAAACTTAATTTCATTGCAATGGTGTTGAGAAGAGACTAATGAGAGATGAGTTAGCCATGGGGGCTCTGTCCCTATGAATGGGTTATTATGGGAGTTGGCTCCCTGTACACTGATTGCCTTTCTCCTTTCAGCCATGGGATGATATAAGAAGGAGGCCCTCCCCAGATGCCATCCCCTCAGTCTTAGACTTACCAGACTCTATAGAACAATTAGTAAAGTAAATTTCTGAAATTACTCATCAGCACAAAACAGACCAAGACAACTGGTAGATTGACATTGTATCAGATAATATAAACACTAGAAGAGTATTTTTATACAGAGTTGAAAGTGAATGACCAGGAAGGTGTAATGGAGAATAAGGATAAACACAAAATAGCCTCTTAAAACTCTGTTATGATAAAACAATGAGTGTTTACATAAAAAAAGAGCGATAAATGCTTGGGGAAACATTAGTGTTCCATTACTGACAGAAAACAGATGTCAGAATAAGTAAAGAGGTTAAATATATGGGGCACTTAATTTTATTTCAAATAAAAGTGCTAAATAATGTAATTTTTGAATGTTGCAAAATGTAAATTTAACTTTTTTGTTTGTTGATACATGTTTGTGATATATACAATATTACATTCATCTTGGGGACTTAGTACATATATACACATCATATCTTAATCATTTTTACTTCCTTTTCCCTTCCCCTCTTTAAGTGCATTTTTTCCTGAAAAAGAGCTTTCCAAGCTTGTTTTAAAACCTCTTTTCTAAGCCTATTCTGGAAGCATGTTTTAGATGTGTCTTATAGTTACGGAGACCTCCAAGTTTCCAATGCCAGCTTGAGTCAAACTGAGCCCCATTGTTTACAGTTATACTGACACAATAGCCAGTGACAAGAATAATATCATATTATACCCAAACAATGGATTTGGAGCTCCTCTTATTTGATTAGACAAAATAAAATGAAATTTCTCTCTGGCTGTGATGGCACAAGCCTATAACCTCAGTGCTCTGGGAGAATAAGGCATAAGGATCCCAAGTTTGAGAGTAGCCCGGGCATTTCAGCAACGTAGCAGGATAAAAACCTGGGGATATAGCACCCTGTATTTGATAACCAGTACTGCAAAAGAAAAAATATATATATGCTTGTAATAAAATATATTGTATACCTAAAATGTACCAATAAAAGAATTTAAGCCCAAAAAAATTTTTTTTAAAGATTAAGACTGAAAATGGAAATTATTCAGACCCACATCATCTTATAGCCTCCAGACTGGTGAACGGATGCCAGCAGATCGGGAGACAGCTAAGATTGTGGGGCCACAGCTCTGCATGCTGCTGATGTTAGTTTTAAAGCACACAGTTATGCTCGATTTAAGACAACAATCACTTGGAAAAAGCGGCTAATAAATAAGGCAGCTCCTACAGGTTCTCATAGTGACTTTTCCTCCCTCAGTTTAACCTACCAACATTTCTTGAGCTCTTCTTCTTGGACTATGTTAGGAGAGATTATAATAGAAATTCTGCTTTTTACTTTGTTATGTTATTGATAAAAAAAAAATCCTCATGTTGATAATCCCAGACTCCAACTCATGGAAATCTCTGGAGTCATATCAAAAAAGGGTAAAATAATTCAGTTGATGATTTTGTAAGCTACACTGCCATCTATTTGCTAAAATTCTAAAAGACATTCAGAACAAGTCTAAAGATTTGGTGTGATATATTTTCTCTAAGATTCTTTCACATCTTTAAAAAGAGGGAAACAGCAGTACTTATTGCTGGGTTTGTTCAAATAATACAAATTATTTTATAAACTGAAATACACATGTAAATGATACTGATCTTTGAAAACTTCCCTCATGTATGTGGAAAGACAGTTTGCCTTTTTACAGTCTGTCTTACTGGCTATGTGAAAACACACCAAAAATCATCTATTTATTTGTCATCTATTTATTTACACATCATGACTGAGAAGATTTTTAAACTCCAAAGAAAATGAGGAGATTATGCTTGAATTTTCAATGTACTTAAGATGATTGATTAAGTTGGTATGCCTTCCTTTTATATCAGCACCAGTGAAAAAGTCACTGGTCAGAGAAATTAAGGACATCATTCTCTTACTGTATAGTAGGAAAGCAGTCAAGAGCGAAATAGAAGGTTTTTCTAAATGTTTCTGGGGTATTGGTGAAGCTAAGGTCATGAACTAACTCCAGAGTTTAAATAAATGAGAAGTTTAACAAAAGGACAGAAAGTAGAAATTTAGTACTTTGGGTTGGTGTAATAGAAAAAAAGAATGGAAGGAGAAAGAGATTTGGAAGTTATGTTGGGCGTGGAAACAATTTAAAGCAAAATTCTAGTCAGGAAGTGCTCATTCATCCTGTCATCTACTAGAAGCACAACCTAGTGAAACAGATCTATGAAAGCATTACTGATTTCCCCCATGTTGATCACTGCCCTTCTCCAAATGGTGGAGCTACAGGAACATACAGCTGTGGGAACCACATCACGGCAGAGGCCGATGGTTTGAGGCTCCACGCAGCTACTTCTCGAGTTTTGTGGTCTCTAAGTACAGGTATCTACTAATTCTTGATTACTGTTTCTTGACATCATTTGGCATTTATCTTCTTAGGCAATAAACCTTTTATATTTCATCCTTGATAAAATGATCTTTCCAGAAATTCCTCCCTACCACATGCCTTCATTCTTCTTTTATTATGCCTTCATTCTTAAGATTTAAATGCAAATACTTTCTTTTTAAACATTTTTAAAGCATCAGTAAAACTTTAAAAAGAAATGAGGAAGTTCCAGAAATTCAGATTTAAGTAAAATAAATAGAGCCATCTGATTCACAATTCTTATACGAAATACAAATAGTATTTTTTTCTATTTTTGACATCAGGAGAGAAATTTATTTACAAATTATTCACCTTCCTTTTTACCCAAGAAGCTTAAGTTATTTCTGGACCAAGACATTAAGATACTGAACAAGATTTAAATTCTGTCTCTAATTTATGAGACTCTTATGAGTACTATTTAAGCTTTATTTCATAACTCTGCAAGAATCACAGGATTAAACACTTTGTATATAAGCAACCCATATTTCCTTACAAAACTAATAAGAAGGTTTCTTGGTGGGGATTTAGCTCAGTGTCACCATGCCTGTCTGCCAAGTGCAAGGTCCTGAGTTCAATCTCCAATACAATAATAATAATAATAATAATAATAATAATAATAATAATAATGAGGAGGAGGAGGAGCAGAAGAAGAAGGAAAAGAAGGAGGAGGAGAAAGAGAAGGAGGAGACAGAGAGAGGAGGAGGAGACAGAGGAGGAGGAGGAGGAGAAGGAGAAGGAGAAGGAAAAGATGAGCAGCTTTTTTATATTTTGGCAAAAGTCTCACATAGCTTTTGTTGAAATATCAAAATACTAAATCTATATTTTAAAAATCATAAAGAAGGCATCTTTCAGGGATGAGATAAAGGACAGTTAGTTACTGTATAATACTTCTTTGACTTTTCAAAAGAAAATTGAAAGAGTACTTTATCTGCTTTATATTAAATATGTAAATCTATAATAACTAAAGCAGAAATACCACACAAGTTAACGGAGACCAACTCTCCACTGTCCAGATGATGGAGTGGGTAAGTTAGCAGAACCTAGATTTTAACTACCTTGGGAGCAAAAGTCTTTTATCTGATTCCTTGGTGTACAGGCTGAGGTATTCAAGGCAAGTTATCACATCTGTAAGTTAGATAACAAGGTCTGTTGGCAAAGCAAAAGAGATAATATTGTAAAATACCTAGCAATAATTAAGATTCAATAAATAGTAGTTGTGATATTATTCTACATAGCAATTAAGTTTTCTGAGACCATTCAAGCTAGTGAGGAAGAAATACTGTTACAATTTGGACTTTGAAAGTCATACAAAGGCCTAGGTATTGAAGACTTGGCTCTCAGCCTATGATACTATCAGGAGGTAATGGAACATTTAGTGAACAGTGCCTGGCAGGAGACAGTTAAGTTACTGGGGGTGTGCCTTGAAATAGATATTGAGACCTGGACTCCCCTCTTCCTCTCTTTACTTCCCAGCCACTGTATGAATGAGCCTCCTCCAAAAAGTGCTCCCATAGTAACATATTGTGCTGCCTCAGGCCCAAAGCAATAAGGCCAGGCATGCAAGGACTGAAACCACTGGAACCATGAGACAACCTAAACTTTTCCTCCTTTTTAAACTTGATTTATTTCAGATATTTGTTACAGAATTTTAAGTGAGAATATGCACATTATGTTACATAAAGTAAAGAAAAGCAAAATGTGAAGTTGTTCATATTCAATTTTTAAAAGCATTCAAGATCTTAAAACAGGGATAATCAGTTGATATAGTCAATATCCTTTCAAATAATTCTGAAGATATTTTTTCCTAAATATTCTTTTAACATACATCATTAGATCAACGTAATAACAGGACCATAAAATATCTGCTCAGTTACTTTGAGTGTACACATTCCTGAGATCTAAAGTATATATGTGATTACTTTTTATAACAAATTTTTAAAAAAGATTAATGAGAATGAAAGATGAAAAGAAGCCTCATATGTGTAAGCTTCTGTAGGAAAACATTTTGCATCCAGCCATCTTATATAATCTAAGCAGTTTTCTTAAATTAAGAAGATAGAACATGTAAGAGAAACTAATTTATAGGAAACTTGATGCTGATCTATACCCACACTAAGGGGCTGAATATGTGGTTCCCAGAGCACACCCTGAACAATTTATAATCAGAGCTGTAGGACTTGGCTTTACCACACAACATTATTCATATTGCTTTTCTTCCCCATTCAACTTAACAAGCAAATAAAAGTTTCATCAGTTAGCAATCTCTCTCATAGAGCTTCAAAATACCAAACATGTCAATATGCCTTTTCCTTTACACTTTTTATATTTATAATAATGGAATGAGAACTGGGATCTCATGACCATAATAACATGTTGTCATATAACTTCTTTGTATCATTTGCCCAGAAATCAATTGTTCTTCATATGCATCAATGTATTTTAGGCCATTCTCCCTTCTCATTATCTTAAAAATACATTCAAAATTTAACTAATCTCAAGAGATAATATTATACTTCTATTAAAGGAGAAACAGTGAAATTATGTAAATAGACTAAATTGATTACCTTGAGCACATTTACTATGTCATACTTTACCATCTTAGGTCATTTTTTTCTATGCAACTGTGACATTTAGAAGTTACATTTTCAAAGCTCATGGATGTTTTAAAAAATAATATTTCCATAGGTTCCATCTTCAGTGTGTTAAAAATCAACAGACTTGAAATGTCAAAAGGAAAAAAATTCCACCAGATTCCAAAATTTGGTTAGATAACTTGCCTACTATAGCACCTAGTTGCAAGAAGTTTATTGGCATCCTAGGGCTCTGAGTCATAAAATCTAAGTACAATTATACTGGTTAGAAGGAAAAATCCTACACAGTTGAGCAAAATGGTTATTAACCACTGTTGTTTTGCAGAAAATTCAGTGCCACAATTAGCTGCCAACAATTTTTCAACACTATCTTCAAGAGACAAAATCTACTGTAATTTATTATATCTATTTGATGAGATGATAGCAAACATTCATTTCTCTTGCTTTTCATTTTGCAAGAGAATGACATATACTTTGTCTTAATTTCATAAATGCCAGTTATTTTGCCTATAGTTGCATGCTAGATACATAATGCAAGAAAAAAATTGCAATTTGCTCATTAACCTATTCAGTGAGCATACTTTCATTGCCCAATTATTTTAATCAACTTGGCCATAAATGCTAATTGCCTACAAGAAAAATTTCATCTTTTTATTAATCTCTTTAGTCAACATTATTTTTGTTTTCCAACTATTTATTCCATTTACATACTTATAAGTCCTTCAAAATATGCACAATTTACTTATCATAAAATTATATTTGGGTATAAAAAACAATTCAGAAAATGTTTTATTAAAAACGTAAATATCAAGTTGTGAAGATGATGAAAAACAAAATTTTTATGAGAAAGTTGTGTGTGAAGTGTAACAAAATTAGTAAGATACAAAGTATAAAGCAAAAGTATCAAAATTCATAGGTAAATAAATCATCTAGTGGTTTCTTATTCCTCATCCCTGTTTTATACTGGAAAGATAGGGTCACAATTTTTTTTAATGTTCCTGTCAAGACTAAGTGGCCATTTTGTCATTTTCAAAAGCACAAATCTTTTCATGAATGACTTACAGGAGAAGGAGTAAAGATCTGGGAAAGAAAAATATAGAAGAATGACTCTCAAGGAGGCATACACTATTTGGCCTGAAAGTAGTATACAGGCTTCTGGAGAATAAAAATAAAAAGTATTTATTCACACTGCATATTAAAAAAAATCATCATTTCAGCAGTTTGCAGAACTGTCCTCAAGTCTTGGCAATTAACGTTCTTTGTGTGTAGTAGAATGCCTCCTTTAAAGTAATACCTCAAAGCACTCAGAATTCAATATAAGAGGCTTCCACTCTGCTGCTAATTAACTTTTGGACAGGGAGAAAAAATACAGGAAAAGCTCCTTGTTGACTTAGGCACTGCATCTGCTTGAATAAAAATTTTTAAAAAGCAACTAATTATTTCAAGTAAAAAGAATTATTTCTTATCTAATTTTTTTTGGTACCGGGGATCAAACTTGGGACCTTGCGCTTGCGAGGCAGGTGGCAGCAACACTGAGCTATATCCCTGGCCCATTCCTTATCTAATTGTTAATTATAATTATTTCTAGTGAAAAAAAAACATTTCTAATTATTTCTAGTATAAAGAAACCCATTTAGGAACAATGTCCTGGCCATCAAAACTCTCTGAAATATGTCAGTTGTATTTTTCACGGGAGATATGAACATAAATGTCTTCTAGTCTCCCAATTCTAGCTCTCTTAACAAGACTTACAATATTTAAACCTTAACTTCATATACGTGGAACCTTGGGAAAATATAACATGTAGGAAATTCTAACTTCAGACAATCAATTCTAAGCCTTATTACCTCTGAGTAGAAGTAAAAAGAATCAAGGAAGAGTAAAAAAGAATCAAAGAAGAGTGAAAAAGAAAGCTATCTCCTTGTCCTTCAGGCATTAATAAATGCATGGGTTTATTTACTAGTCTACAAAGCACTATATGAAACAAACTTAAAGTAATTAAATTTATCTGCAATCTAGCTAGGTAGATACTTCTAATGGCTGATATCTAGATGTCCCTCAAAACTTCATGGACTCATAGGTGGTGCTTTGGGAGATGAATAGATCATGGAGGCATGATACTCATCAGGGGATTAGCTAAATGTGATTTTGGAAGGTGAAGCCTATTTGGAGGAGATGGATCCTTGAGGGCTGTGGCTGGAACAGTGTATCCCCCTCTCTCTTCCCTTGATCACTCTCTGTTTCCCACCATCATGCTATAAGTAACCCTCCTCTGCCATGCTCTTCTGCCATGCTGCCCTGCCTTGGAGTCAGCCAACTGTGCACTGAACGCCTACAAACTGTGAGCTAAAAATGAACCTTTCTTCCTTTAAATTGTGAGTGTTGGGTATTGTGTCCCACCAACAAGAAAGTAGCTAAGACAATACTTTATCAAGCTAATTCTAGAATCACTAAGGTGTTTAATTTTTGTACCAAGTTTGCCACAGGAAACATGTGTTAGACAGGTAGCATATTCTTTTTTGCTTTTCTCCTCAGTACTTCCCCAAATTCAGAATCACTTCTTGTCATGCTGCCCTGTTTTCTCAGACCTCCCCAAGTGAACCACCCAAGAAAAACTATTCTCTAATATTGCAAATTTACTGGTCCTGTCCCTCATAAAAATCTACCTCTCATAATCCAGTCCATCAAATTTGTTTTTTAAACTATCTTATTAATCTAGTGAGTAATTCTATCTTTGATATTGGCTACTAGTTATGGCTTCTTACCTCTTTCATATTGTATGGACTTTTAAACAATGACAATACCTAAAGGTGAAATAATTCTATGGATCCTGAAAAGTTCAATGAAAGAGCATTTGGAGCCTAGGAAATATGGGTTTTGTTCTGACCTCTATCTGAACAGGGACAAATCACAAGATCTTACAATCTTAATATGCTTAGTAGAAACTAACTACTTACTTCATAGTAGGGTTGTCAAGGATAAAGTGATAAGTCATGGAACTGCAGAGATTCGGAGACCATTGATATTAAAGCATATAAATTTCTTAATAATTTAAATGTGGTATGAAATAAGTGATATCATTAACTACTATCATCATTCTAGTTAATTTTACATATCTCCCCAAATATATAAGTCTTCTGAGGGAAATGAAACTTTTATTAAATTTTAAGAAATTTTAAGAAATTTTTCCTACAGGGCCCTTCTCATAGTTTTTCTTATAATTTCAGTAAGAAATATGACCTGATACTTAAATCTTACACAGTATGAAAAACTGGTCAGTACTGGTCAAAGAATAAATGAACACATAACTTACAAAGGAAAAAAAAAGTCATTAAGATTTGAAAGTCAAATGCTTTTTCTAATTATCTTTTCATCTTTCCTTTATATCTATGTTTACTCAATACCTTTAAAATGAAATTGAATTTAAGATTAAGAAAGCCATTGGAATTGTGGAATTCAAAAATTTATTTATAGTAAATCATCAATCATCAATATAAAACAATGGTCATTATATTTATGAGACAGTCATGATCAATACCTACTTCTGGTATTTTTTTCTCATTATTTTATTTTTGTTGATTCATTTTAAGTAAATGGATTTCCCTGACAAATCCAGCTTTAATATGCATAGGCTGTATGCATGTTAAGAGAAATCAGAATGTAAAAAGAGGGGGAGGGGAGGAGAGAGAAATTATAGAATAACTTGCTTATTTGGGAAAAGGTAAAAATCTAAATCTAAACATCGCCTTTACCTCACTGCAACAGTCACAAAATATTTAAGAAGTATTCCAAGTGTAGATTAAGCCAAAAGGAAAAATAGTTTCCAAAAGTCTGGTACCCACATATTAATGCACAATACCCAGCAGGGAATGTCAGCAAATAAGAGTCAGCATGTGTTGAAACTTCCTTAAATCGCTTTCAATATTGGAGGCATGTTTATATTCTTGCAGGATATGACTCAAAATTTGCTTTGAAATATTTTGTTTCTTACTGTAATAAAAAATTCTTTTTTGCTCCAATTCTCCAATAATACTTAAAGTGACATTTGCCCTTTTGATTTACTAAAAATGCTATCTCAAAATTATTACAGAAACATTTTAAAGGAATATTTAGGGAGTCTAAAATTTAATTATTCTAAAATAATTAACTTTTTAAAAATCTGTTTTCCTCATAATGAAAGCATCTGACATCTAGAAATCACCATGTTTGAGAGACCTGAAATAATTTGTTGATCTGTGTTATTTTTAACCACTTATTGCCAAAGAGTTTAAATGGATAATTTGACATTAAATGGAATTAAAGAATTTTTAAGAATTCAAACTTGGGCCGGGGATTTAGCTCAGTGGTTTCACCACCTGCTACGCAAGCGCAAGGACCCGAGTTCGATCCCCAGTACCAAAGAAAAGAATTCATACTTCGATAAATGATAAGTGAAAACAAACAAAATTGGCCTACAAAAAAGTTTTACGCTTGGAAAACATTATGTGAGCATTGTGGAAAGAAAGCAAAATATTTAAGAGCCAATTTGAAATCATTCACAAAAAATTTGATTAAGTAAAAGTAACCCTCTTCCCCCTTTGGATTATTAGATATTATTAAGCAAACCAGTTACTATGGGCAGGATATATCATGATGTGAGTAAATGATTAGAAAACATCTACTAGTATCTTTTAGACATGAGAAAGAAACGTGAGCTTTTGTGGAATTCACAGCTGATAAAACAAACCTTTGCAAACTGTGATGAATGGCAGGTCATCACAGCCTGAATGACAAAGTGTATTTATCACCAAAAGATTATGGACACATACTGAAGTTTATAAATGCCAGCATGTTCCTTCAAAAAAGTTAATGTAACCTTAGATTATAATCCAAAAATAATATTTGTCCCAAGCACATATTCACTTGTACTCTCTCATGTGGAAACTTTATTTGGAACAGTAGATTTGGCTGTGGCATAATTCATATTTTACAAGGGACTTGGCAGACAAGAATATATTCAGAGAAAGTACCAGAGGTACTAAAATACTTGAAAACTACACAATATAATAATTGGTTGAAGGAATGGATTGGGTGCTGACTGAAAAATTTAAGTCTTAGATGGGACATGTTGATAACTTCTAATATCTGAAGATGAGTTAAGTGAAAGGGATCAGATTTAAGCTATCACTCCAGGAGCAGAACTAGGATCAATGGCTACAAGCAGCTGCCAGGAAAAAAAGAAAATATCTATTACATGGGAATATACTGTGGGAAAGTTTTCCTTAAGGGGAAAAATAAAGAAATATTCAGGATATGCCACAGAAAGAAAATTTATCAGTGGTCAATTTCTGACCTCATTGCTCCTTTAGCTTTGAAACTTTGGTCTAGTTGCTGAGCTTCTTTGAGCTGTTTTCTTCCCTATGAAAGGGATCTCCTTGCACTAGATGGAAGTGCGACGATAACTTGGAATTCTAAAGTAGGGAGGAGAGTTGCTGAACTACATGGTCACCACGGTCCTATTTCTAAGGTTCCACCAGTTTATAATAAGGTAAAATATAATATTTTTCATTTAATGATTAGGAATTATTGCTAAGCTATGTCATTCATTTGACACACAGGTATAATGGGACTACTATGTATAGGTACACTTCTAAGGATGTACTTCTAAATAAAAAACAATGGACAAAAATTCTTGTCCTCATAGATCTTATATTATAATAGAAGGAGCCAGGCAATACATATAACAAATTAGTAAATTATACAGCATACCAGAGCTGTCAAGTATTATGAGCAAAAATGAAGGGAAGCTACAATGAGAAAGTGACAGATGAGGAAAGATACACTAATTTCATCAGTAATTTTTAGACTCAATCTTACTATGAAGTCCAATAGAAAATAGGTATCCTTAACAAAATCCTTCAACTCAAACCATGTTTCAAATAATGTAACTTCACCAAATGGTATGACCTGAATTCCATACAACTAAAATTCATGTGGTAAGGTTCCATCTCCAGTATTTCAGAATATGTTTGAAGATAGGGTCATTACAAAGGTAATACATTAAATAAGATTATTAGAGTGGGCCTAAATAAAGCATCACCGGTGATAATGCGAGATGAATCTCTGATTATAAAGAGATTAACAGACAGGCACTTATATACGCAAGAAGCTGTGGAGACACAGAGAGAGGACAGCCACCTGCAAGGCCAGGAAAGAAGTCTCTGAAGAAATCAACCTTGCCAATACATCCGCATCTATAATTGTGAGAAACGTATTGCTGTTGTTTATGACTTTGTTATGGCAGCCCAAGCAAACTACCACAGAGAATATGGAAGTACTATATGAATACAGTTTAAATATTATACTTAAGGAAATGTAATATTGCATTAGCATAAGTTTTAGAACACTCAGAATCTTTAATAGACATTGCATTTAGAATTTATATAGATGTGTCAGTTTTTCTGTATTCTTTAACTTTTAATTTCATTAAAATCATAAATCTAATGGACTACACAACTCAAAAAAAGAGTATGTGTAAGTACTATGTAAATTTTTAGGACAAGCAAAACATATGTAATATACAGAGAGTCTACCAAAAAATGTGTACACACTTTGGGAAAAGAAAAATAGTATGATATTTTTTCAACAGATGGTGTTACCCTTCTATGGGGGACCCTAGAGGATGTCGTATGTCACAGAAAACCCCCTACACTGCCGGTTCTTAGTGAAGAAATTGAAATTGCATGTGCAGCCATCTCAATGACCAAGGTTACCCAAGCAGCAGCTCACCATACCAATCAATGTCTGGAAGCTAATGGCCACCACTTTGAGCACCTCTTGTAACTGGAGAGGCTAAAGGAAGCTTGTACTAACCTCATGATGTCTTACATATATATTTTATATTATATTATATTAATTATATTATAGAGAGGTTTAAGATACTAATAAACTTTTAAAATGTTCATATGGACAAGTAAGGAGCTAATCATACCAGAAGTTAACTTTCCCTATCTCAATTAAGCCTTCTGCAATTGCAGACAGAGCCTAATACAGCCTTATGACATATTTGTAATACAGTGAGTCATCTACTGATACAAGCAATCTATAACTATAGAGAAGATATTGTATGCACATTTTAAAATATTCTTTAATTTAAAGAATGTTGCTTTCTATTCCTTCTAGATTTTCCCAATAGTGATATACATTATTTTAGAAATTTAAAAATAAATAAATGAGTATACTTACAGGTGCTGTTAATTTAGATGCTTTCTCAAAATCCTCAACCTCTTCCATCAGTTCTTCTTCAGTCCCAGGTAAAGAATCTATTTCAATTTTCAAAAAAGAATAGAATATATCCTCATTACTGCTTATTAATTCTGTGATACATAAACATGTTGGTGAAAAGGATATTAAAGTGATTCAACTGGTTGTTGAAAAAGCATGTGTTTGTGAATTAAAAGAGTGCACAGTGATATTTATTTAGCTTAAAGTCAATTTATGAAACTGATAAGTGGTCCTTTGTTTTTTACAGTGATGACATTTGAACCCAGGGCCTCACACGTGTTAAGTGCTCTACTGCAATCTACAGTCCCAGCCTCAATATTGCTAATTACTGTAAATTCATGTGATTATTGATTTATTCATCAATTGTCTATTTTTTAAAGGCTATACAAAATAAGTATCAATTTGTGTTCTCTTTTTTAAATGAGATTAAAAATTGCAAATGGAGTCCAGAGAAGAATTCCTATTAATAAATGGTGACAGGATTTCCATTCTAATATATCAAACAAGAACTTGTGATTACTTAGCCTAAATAGAAAAGTGGGGGGCCAGGGATTTAGCTTAGTGGTTTTGCCGCCTGCTGTGCAAGTGCAAGGACACGAGTTTGATCCCCGGTACCAAAAAAAAGAAAAAGAAAAGTGGAAAGTGAGTGGTGATTTTCAAATATGGGAAATATGTCTGTTGAAATCAATTAATTATGACACCATGGATTTCTATAGCTATAAAGAAGTCTGCAAAGACTTCTTTATACATGGAGTATCTATTTATACATGGAGTATCTATAAATAATCCATACCAAACACTGTCAACTTTTCTTAATTAAATTTTAACTCCTTCTACTGAAATAAAAAGTTAGTTTAGAGGAGGATATTTTATGCTTTTCCCTTTTTAATTTAATCTTCTATTAAGTAATTGTTTTAGAGAAAACTTGAAAAATATGGAGGTCTAAAGAAAGTTTCATAATCTAGAGACAACCAGAACCCCACACTATTTTAATATATTTTTGTCCCAAGTAGCAGAAGAGGCTAGAGAAGGGTATTTTAAACTAGTAGATTTTAAAATTGATTTCTTTTATTTATTACTATTCAGAGATCCATAAGAACTCATAAGGAAGAGTTTCACTTAGATTCATATGCGAATGGAGACAGATTTTTCTTTGCTATGAAATATGTACTCTGGGAAGAAAATTAGAGCATTAAATCCTTCTAGTTCTTAATGGCCACCAAGCAATAGGGAGACAATAGGAAACTTGTCATAAATCCATAATCATAGCCTTTGAATACTGCAACTCATTTTATCTCTGAGGATTCAGAATTTTATATTCAAGTAGAAAAGTTACAAAATCTCAGAGAATATAGTTTGTCTAGATACAGAAAATATAGATTTTGTTTTAGAACACAGAATGCCCTCTACTATAAAACTGATTTTGGGAAAAACGTATACATTCTCAAGTTATAGATAAATTAAAATTTTTTATCTACTACCTTTCTAAACATAATAAATACATTTAAAAGAAGAAAATTTTAGTTGATAAAGTCAGGACAGATAATGAGAATTCTCCAAAATGAAACATAGTAATCCATTTGCAAAGAATTATTGAATCCTTTTCTATTAAAACCAAGGTGTAAGAGTGACAATAGACCAATATATATCATGTACAGGTACAAATTCCCTGATGAATGTGAGCATTATGTATACCTAAAATATATCAATAAATTTAATTAACTTAAAAATGATAATGTTCAACATCACTGGTCATTTGAGAGATGCAAATGAAAACAACACTGAGATTCCACCTCACCCCAGAAAGAATGGCTGCTATAAAAAAAAAAAAATCAACCAATAACAAATGCTAGTGGGGTTGTGGGAAAAAAGGAACCCTTATTCATTGTTGGTGGGGGTGAAGACTGGTGCAACCATCGTGGAAATCAATATGGAGATACCTCAAAAAACTAGGATTAGAGGTCCCATTTGACCCAGCTATGCTTCTGCTGGGTATCTTCCCAAAAGAATTTTAAAAATCATACCACAGTGATATGTGCACACCCAAGTTTATAGCGGCATAGTTTGTAATAGCTAAAACTTGAAAACAGCCCAATTGCCCATCAACTAGAAACTGGATAAAGAAGACATGTTGTTTTTTTTTTTATATATATATAAAATGGAGTACCACTCAGCAGTAAAGAATGAGAAACTACAGACATTTATAGCTAAATGGGTGCATACTGAGACCATACTCTTAAATGAAATAGATAGGACACACATGTGTAAATACTGAATAGTTTCTCTGGTGTGAAAAATGAGAAGTGTAAATAAGGATCAAAATGTATAATTGATAATATGAAATGGGAAGAAAAGGTCTAAAGGGGTAGGGAAGTGGTAGGGGTAGGGGAAAGGAAAGAAGAGAAAAGGAAAAAATGGAAACAAAGTCTTTCAGGGAAGGGTAGAAGGGGTGAAGGAAGGGCAGGGGAATGGGGAAAAAATAAGAACCAAGATACATCATGTAAAGGTACAAGATCCCA
>NW_004624744.1:22527675-22563879 GCF_000247695.1 Heterocephalus glaber
GGGGAAAGGAAAGAAGGGAAAGGAAAAATGATGAGAACTAGAAGAAATGGAAATAAAGTCTTTGTAAATAGGGAAGGGTAGAAGGGGTGAAGGAAGGGCAGGGGAATGGGGAAAAAATAAGAACCAAGATACATCATGTAAAGGTACAAGATCCCAATGATGAAGGTAACTGTGTTGTGTACCTAAAAGTACCAATAAACTCAATGAAAAAAATAAAACGATATTATAGAACCATGAAAAAGTGACAATAGGCTTTAAATTAGAAGGTAAATTTTGCTTAATTTTTATCCCTAGTGGAGACCCCAAAAGGTAGGAGAAACCAGGGACGTGGATCATCTGAGGAAAATTGGAAGGAGGGAGCAGAGCTGGCCTCAGGGAGAAGCCATGAGAAATATCACCACTGCCAGTATTTTAAGGGCAGGGCCAGCCAGCCACTTCTCACATCTTGTCACAGATTGTCCCTGGAGTTGTATACAAAACTACAGAATTTAAGGCTTTCCCTGCTGGATTTTGGTCTTGATTTGGTCTTTCCTTTCTATTCCCCTATTTGTACACTTTGGAATGAGAATGTTTCTCTTGTGCCATTGGATGTTGGAACCACGGAACTTTTTCATTTTTACAGGGGCTCACAGCTAAGAGTTTACCTTAAATCTCAGAGGACAATTTCAATTTGGTGTTTTCAGCTATACTAAAACTGTTAGGATTTCAGCAACCTCTTAGAGGTGGATTAAAAGCATTTTGCATAAAGGGATGCTAATGAGTCTTTTGGAGGCCAGGAGCAGAATGTTATGGCTTATATCTAGATGTGCCCCCGCCAAAGACTCATGTGCTCATAAGTGGGGCTTTTTGCAGTGACTGGGTCATAGGTGTGAGATACTGATGGGATTAGTCCACTGATAGGTTTAGCATAGTACTGGATGTGGACGATGGACTTACTGAAGAGAGAAGACCCACACTGGATGTGGGCAACACCAGCCAATAGCCTTGTAGTCTGGATGGAATAAAAATGGACAGAGGAAGGAAGCTCACTGTTTCCTGCTGCTATACCATAAAATCTCCACTTCCATGCTGTACTGGTTTGGAGCCAGCCAACTACAGACTGAAATCTCTCCAAACTGTGAACTAAAATAAACTTTTCCTCCTTTAATGTATGGGTGTCGGGCATTTTGTCCTGGCAATGAAAAAGTAACTAAGACACAAGTTCCTCTCAGAAAATACTGTAGCTAGTGGTTTTAAAGAAGTGTTGTTATTCTGCTCAATTATTCATGTGTGTGTGTATTAATCCACTCATTCACCCATTTCCTTGAATTTTAGTGTATTAATTTATTCAACAAATACTATATGCCAGGCACCCTAATAAGTGGTTTCAAAATACATTTAGGGAAATTTTCTATACTTTTTCTTATAGAATTCACTGAACATGTGTACAGTATTTTTTAAATAAAAATTAACATTTGCAAACAGAAGGTGTTTGTAATTTTTTACAGTTTACATTCTGTTTTGTATTTGTTTGCACTGAATTCTTTGTTGGTACTATAATTGGTTATATTTATAACATGGTAATTTCCATTGAAATTAACAGAAATGGACAATTGTGAAGTGCTGTCAGAATATTTGAAAGTTTACGTATCAACAGTTACTAAGTTAAATAGATCCTGTTAAATACAGTGCAAATCTAGTACTAATACACCAACTTAACAAGCTACCTAGGATCAATAGGTATTATGAAAACAAAATGTTTAATGATTAGAAGAATAAATTCTATTTCTTTTAGGGTTCTCAGTACATTGCTTATTAATAATAATTGGTAATATATAAACATTTGCTTACATAATCCAGAGCAATTTATTTTTACAAGTATATATGATTTTCAGAATATAAGGGATTATTTGAGTTTTTTATCACAGAGAGGTTGGTAGAAAATTGGTTGCTAAATTTGTCAAATATTACAGAGCTTATCTCCTCAATTGAGAGAAGAAACTAAAGAAATCTGAAGTAATTTTGTCAAAAATTAACAATCTCTCCAAACCCTGCTCCACTGCTGGTGGGAGACTGGTGCAACCACTGTGGAAATCAGTATGGAGATACCTCAAAGAACTAGGACTGGAAGTTCCATTTGACCCTGCTATTCCACTGTTGGGTATCTTCCCCAAACAATTAAAAAAATCATACCACAGTGATATATGTGCACCCATGTTCATAGGGGCACAATTTGTAAGCTAAAACTTGGAAACAGCCCAGTTGCCCATCAACTGGAGACTGGATAAAGAAAATGTGCTTTATTAATAAAATGGAGTACTACTCAGCCATAAAAAATGAGAAACTAGAGACATTTATAGCTAAATGGATGCATATTGAAGCAATACTCTTAAGTGAAATAAATAGGACACACATGTGTAATTACTTTATACTTTCTCTAGTGTGAGAAACTGAAAGTGTAAATAAGGACTCAAAGGTATAATAGATAATGTGAAATAGGAAGAAAAGGGGCAAAGGAGAAGTGGGAGGGGTAGGGGAAAGGAAAGAAAGAAATGGGATTAATATGAGAAAATGAAAAAATAGAAACAAAGTCTTTGTAAATAGAGAGGGATGGAGGGGTTGAAGGGAGGGCAGGGGAAGGGGAAAAAATAAGAACCAAGAGAGATTATGTAAAGGTGCAAATTTCCAATGATGAATGTCATTATATTGTATACCTAAAATGTACGAGTAAAATAAATTTTAAAAAAATTAACAATCTCTGGTAGCAATCTCTTAGTCTCATGGTTGACTAAGCAAGCTAATAATACACTAGAAATCTGTAAAATTTATCACAATGCACAAAATGACACCAATAGATAGAAATATATATTTTGAGGCAAGTTCAAAATGGATTCACAATTCAGTTTTTAGATATGCCAATAATGATCAACTATTGGATCTAGTGATTTGACTGACTTAAGTAGAAAATATTGTACTAAATTAGATACATCTATTTTAGAATTTGCTAATTACCTCTCCTAATATTAGAGTATGAAGAATGTAGGAAATGAGTACTTCAAGAAAGCTTCAATTTTATGAATATTTTTCTAATAGAGGCAAGTAAGTTTAACCAACAATGAAGTATCGATATATTGTTTATTTCTTAAGATATTTACCTGTAATTCTGTACATGTGATTGCTAAAAGATATAGACCTATAGGTAAATGGATTGGCATAGTTTAAATAGAATTTAAACAATTACTTCAAGCTATTAAAGTGTCTTGTGATAGTTTTGTATTAGTCATGATAGAGAGCACAAGAAAATCTCAAAAACCATGTAATCCAATTAAAGTGAAAAAAATCAATATATAGGAATCAATTCAAAAACAATTAGGGGCTGGGCAATAGGAAATATTTTTGTGGGGTCCACATCAGGAATTCTTAATACAACCTTAGAGCAGTGTCTGAAGAAGTAGAGGGAGGAAAAATAACTTACACTTGGTCAGAGAAGAGTTAGAAAGTTGTGAGTTTATGTTTTGTACTCTGAGTAACTACTTGAAGATAACAAGACACAGTGTTTTAACTATTATTATTCTCATTATTTTGGTTATGAAATTTTGCTTTATTTTTTCATAAAAGAAAAATAATCCAAAAGGAAACCAGGCTGAATCCAGAAGTCTATGAGTATCAACAGACAGCCAACTTGGGACCTCCATGTTGCTGGCAACCTATTGCTCCACTTCCATTGTCATGGTTAGAGCACCACGTGAGAATGTGTCATGTCACAGGACTATGACAGACCAGAGTGTGTGTGTATATATATATATATATACACACTATTATTTCTTTGCATTATACTACTCTGGCATTGATTTATATTCCTGTAACAGTTTCTTGTTTTGGGGGCTTTTTTGGTACAGGGGATTGAACTTGGGACCTTGCACTTGCAAGGCAGGCAGCAGAACCGCTGAGCTAAATCCCTGGCCCCCTGTAACAGTTTTTTTTTTAATGTTTATTACATTTGTCTGATATTGTAATATGATATAAATGTAATATTTCACATATAAAAGTATATATAAACATATTATATGTAAGTATAATATATAATAAATATGAATTTAAAAGCACAATGATAAACACATCAAATCCAGCACCTAATTTTAAAATTAGAGCATTTTCAAAAACCTTAATATACATGTGAGTGCCTTCTTATTCCATTTCCCAGATTCCTCTTACTCCCTGAGGACAACATTATTACTTGGGGTGTTTCACTCCCTTCCTTTAATATAGTTTTATCACCTAAGTATGTTTTCCCAAAGAATATATTGTTAAGATTTGCTTGTTTCAAATTTTATAAATATGGCACTCTATGACTTGCTTTGGTTTAATCAGTCTTTATACTTTTACTACTCATTCAGTGATGAGCTGCAACCTGCTCACACTGGGTTTAGAGAACGAAAGACCATTGCAAGTTGATTGCTTGAAATCAGCTGTGATACTGTGGAAATCATCAGTCTCTCTAAATCAGTTTCATGTATTCAGGAAAAGGGTTAAACATATACCACTATGCCTCTATTTTCTCCGTCCTATGTGTTTGGTTGAAATGTATTTATCTCCCTACAGTGTTGTCCATGAACACACTAATAAAGGCTTGTTTAGATTTCAAGGTACATGAAGCTTGTATCTTTAAGATATTTTTTTGCATTATACATGTGATGTGATAAAAAAATACCGTGTTTAAATTTTAAAAAGTTTGTTACAGTAAAAGATACATTGCCATTAATCACGCCATAAATATTCTCCCTCACTTTGAATATACTTATCCTATAGTTCTTACCACTTGCTGAAGCAGTTTGGGAAGTTTTCCTTCATGTTGCGCTATCCTAGCTTCTCTGATGTCCACAATTGATTCACAACTTTTACCTTTTATGGTCATTTTGACTTTGAAGAAGAGCGAGAAGTCCTTCAGTGCCAGATTCAATGAATAAGGTGAATGAGGACACACTGTAATGTTTTTATGAGCCTGAATTTCCATTAGATGGCACTGCAAATAGCATTCACTGTATTTTTAATCACATCTATAAAAGATACTTATAAAAAGAGTACTTCTAGAACTGCTTCAGAAAGTACCAAGAACAGTAGGATAAGTATGTTTAAAGTGAAGGGGAGTACTTTGAGGGAGAATAGTAGCAATGTGTCTTTTACAATAATTTTAATTATAATATTCACCATATATTTTAATCATATCTCATAAATGCTCAAGATTTTAAGTTAATGGAAAACTTTTCTGATATTATTTATATCCCATCTGTGGTGTATGAGTTTTATTTTATCTTTGTCTTCACTGTCATGGGCTTTTGCCAGCTTTCTTAATTAATGCCACACAACTGGTTACCAAACAATTATCTCACCACAGTCTGAATCTTCCTTTCTCTCATTAGTAGAGGAGTAAGTCATAGTTCATATGCTTATTGTATCTTCTTATTTTCTATTCTGTTAAATATCTATTTATGCTTGTCATTTATTTTTCTATGGATTTATTGACCTTTATTAAATTGTAAGTTTATAATTTTTTGAATATTCATTTTTTATATTTTCCCATTTTTGGCTTTTCCCTCACTTATTTTGATGTATGAGAGTTCTTAATTACCTATAGTTGAATTTCTATTTTTATTTTATAAAAATAGACTTAATTTTAAAATTAAATTTATTTTAACTGATAAAACATAAGAATTCCATATATTAATAAGTTGCCATGAGATATTTCAATACATGTATGTATTGTGTCTTCTTAACCTCAGATTGAACATATCTACCTCCTCGCTTATTTCTTTATGGTGAAAAATTTCAAAACCCCCTTTTCAAGCTTTTTGAAGTGTACAGTATAATATTGTTTCATTATATTCCTTATGGTTAGGAATTTTTGTTTGTGATGTCCTTCTCTATCCAGGTTTAGGGAAGATATTCTCCTGTAGTTTCTAGCTGTCCTGATTAGAGGTACTGGCTGTCCTGCTAGGACACTGACTGATGAAGAAGTGAGGCATCTTAGATGTCCCTAGAGTTGCATTACACGTGATGGTTTACTTATTCAGCAAACATTTTGAAGTGCTCTGACATTACCATCATAAGTACAGAGTTTGAATTTTATCATATAGAAAATTGGTATATACTAAAGAGCTTTATCTTAAGAAAGATAGTGAACAAAACATGGACTGGGACAGTGCAAAGAGGGAGAAAGTAGGTTGTTACACTAGATAGAGAAAGAAGAGAAAAGCATAGGCCAGGTACTAGCAGGAAAAAAATGAAAAAAAGGCTGTCTTAGGAAATTCTGAAGTGGCATTGACCGTAATTAAACACCCACTCAACATAAGGCTGAAATAAAAGGTATATGATATGTTCAAGTATAGTACTGATATTTCTCCCTAAGAATATGGAATTTATCAGTGATCTGAGAATGGAAGTTGAAGTTATTCAAATGTCAAAGGGCAGATAACGAGTTTGATTTTCTATAGAGTGAACAGGCAAAGTTCTAAAAACAAGTTGTAATTACTGACAGAGTTTTAGGAGCAGCCAATATACAGTTGCCAGTCCTCAGAATCCACATTTCCTGCTTCCTTCTCTCCTTTGCCCTTACCCTCCCAACATAGAGCCAAAGAAGTGTGTTGGTGGTGAGTCCATGACTCTAACTAGAGTGATCTGATGCAAGAGAAAATGTTTAGTTTAATTTTGCTCTTGTTTTCAAATCATGAAGTACTGCTAAAACTACGATAAATATTGTTGGGTTTAAAACTTACCCAATGAATCTGGAATTATTTCATCTGGAGAATGAAGTATTTGTAATGTCTCTTCTGTCCTTTCTGCCAGGTTGTCTCCTTGAAGCCTAAATAATTAAAAACAGTCATTGAAATATCTAATAGTGTTAAATACTGAAATATGAACTATACATTATGGGGAATAAGACTATGAGCTTCAAAATCCTTAAATCAGACATGTTTCTTCAAAGTAGAAACAAAAGTTGACTAAGTCATCCTATCGTAGATTTTTTACATTCCAGGCTTTAAGGGAAATTTGTCTTCTTTCCTTGTAAATACCTGGCAAGACTGGTTTAGGTTCAATCTGCTTTACTTCTCAACCTGAATGAAGAAACAGTTAAAGCAAATGTTTTCACTGAAACTGCCAAGGGAGACTGAGAGGAAGGGAAGAAAAAAAAAAAGTTCAACACAGTGTGCTAAACTGAGTCCTGAGTCCAGAAAACATGGGACAATTTTCATGATTTTCAGTTTTATCAAACATTGTTCCCCAAATAAACCAATTTGAAACTGAAAGGTTGCAGGTAGCAGTGGCAGTAAGGTTCTTGGTGTGTGTAGCTGCCTGAGGTTCTCTTAGCCACTGGGTTATCCACAGGAGAGGAAGATCTATGTGCCCTTTCATAACAATATATTTCTCAGCATCTGTATCCTCATCTCTGTAATGAGAAAAGTGGACTGGCAACATCCAATACAACTCTGGGTTTGTATTACACTCTGAAACTGCATTATCAAAGGAAGCAGGGCTCAGCAACATATTTTGGGATTTTGCTGTAAATAATTGCACCCCCACTAAAGTTGGAGGACAGTATAAAAATCAGTCCAGAGATTAGAAGTTTCTAAGTGTGTGTTTACTTTTTCTTGTAGTGAGCTAATAATGATAATTGCCCTTATAGGAAAGTGGTAATAAATGTATAACATATAACATTAAAATTTCTTAAAAATACGAGTACAATTCATAACTATACAATGATCAAATGTTATAATTCAAAGCTATTTTATAACTTTGCTTTTATGTACCACAGTGGGATGGCATAGTAATTTGCTTTTATCTTTTGCAAATTTAAGCAAATATGCATCTCTTTACTTTTTGTGTAATTAAAAATATAGAAAATTGTACTCAATATTTTATAATATTAAATTCTTGCATTTCTATATGCATTTATACATGTTACCTTACATACATAATACTAAATTTACTGTATTATATAAAGTAATTATAGAATTCTCAAAGGGAATTTCCTGATAATTGTAATACTTTTTGGTTAGCTACATATGTATTTCATACCTTAAATAATTTTTGAAATTTTTACTTTGAAAAAAATATCACCTTTAAATGAATTAGCTACATATTTTTCAAATCTTTCCTACTATTTTTTCATTTGAATCACTTGCAGTAATTAGGAAAGCTACTACAATAATCAGCAATTTCGAATAGTCTTTTTGAGCTCTCTTAGGGATCATTGTATCAATATTATTAAAGAGAGAAAGTAGCTGGGGATTTAGCTCAGTTGTTGAACCGGCTGCCTCCCAAGTACAAGGTCCCGAGTTCAATCCCTGGTACAAAAAGAAAGAGAGAGAGAGAGAGAGAGAGAGAGAGAGAGAGAGAGAGAGAGAGAGAAAATATATAGGTGCACGACTTATTGAAAGGCAAAAGTAATAGCTATTATTAAAAATTCACAAAAGCACCAACACTTTTGGGTTTTTAACATTATATTAAACACCTAAAAGAAAAATAAATTCTCAACAAAGATAGAAGAGAGACATTTAAACCCATGTCGTATTTTTTGGTTTTTTCTCACTGCAAGTATCAATAGAGCAAAATATTTATTTAGCAATAAATAGAGATGCAAGGAAATTGTAACTGTCCTTGATTTCACACAGCTCTCAATGTAGCTGAGTTAAAAGCCAAATGGTCATAAATAAAAACACAACCAAATGGGTGGCCTGGAAGCTGGCTCATTTTTGTCCAAACACTGTCCTCCAGATACCTGGAGAGGTGTGTTCACCGTGACTGGGCACCAGTTCCATTGTGGAAAGTTCTCCTTAAGTGTTCAGCCAGTGTTTCCTAACTCAGTCCACAGAGCACTGCTTCTGTAAGAGGTTAATGGGTGCTGTGCAAACAAGGGTTTCTGGGCAAGTCCAGGAAATGTAGTCTTTAAAAAGTTAAATTGTTTTGGGGGGATTTTTTATTTTTTACCACAAGATTTTTACCATATTCCTTAACCTTTTCTCTCGACTTGCAAAGGGACTCATATTTAACAAATCTCCTTAGTTTTTTAATCTCTAACAGGATGCTTCCTGTTCCTCTTTTTATTTTGAAATTGTTTTCTTCTCCAAGCATATTATAGAACCAGGGCTGGTGTTGTAGCGCAATGGCACAATGCATGCTAAACTTGTACAAGGCCATAGGTCCAACGCCCAAGACCAAAAAGAAGAAAAAAGGTATTACAGTGCCACATCTGTCAAGGAAGCTGCCTGACCTCTCGAACATGGATAATGCAGGAATATATATATTAACCTTTCTTCTTTCTGTCTGTACAGACTCGGCTCTGGCTCAATTTTCTCCCTCAACCTTTAAGTTATCCTCATAATGCTGCTTTGGTATTCATATGTAACTACTTGCTGACCTCAAAATCCCTTGACTTCCTCAATCTGCAGTTGTGCCTCTGCTGTATGTTCCCAAGGACAGAAAGCACAAAATTGCTCCACATCAGAAATCTATAAATCCAATGTTTTCAAAAGGCAAACTTATTTTTGTGTTCTTTCACAAACTCACTTGCCTACTTAGATGGATTCTCCCGATTCCCTTTCTGCCCTACTTATCTGGGACCCATTGTCTCCTCTGCCCCCCTCCCTCTGTCCTTCTATTGTTCCTGCTTAGCCAAACCTCAATTCCATATTAACCACTGTTTTTATGCATGTGTGCAAGTGAATAGTCCTGAAGAAAGCTTTGACACTCTGGAATTGGTGAATACCAGTCAGTGGCCTCCAACTTTAAACTTGGACTTCTTGGTTGTCTTTCTTGTATTTTTTTCAAGGTCTTTTCAAAAATATCACCTCTCTTCTATGCCACTTAGAGGGAAAAAAAAGTTGTAATCAGAAACAAAGACTTTCAACACTCCCTCACACCCTATTCCATAATTATTCTCAACTGATTTTACAACTCCCAGAATTCACCAATCTTCCAATTCACAGAGAGACAGAGAGCCCTTCTTCCCTATGTAAGGCTTAGACATCCATTAGGTTGGCAATTTGTGTCCCAATATGTCATCTCCTTATAGGACCTCAGTCTGTTTTGCCAACTTCCACTATTCATTCTGTTTAACTTCAGCATCATTTCCCACAGCACAAGCTCACTTCTCTTTCAGCCTTAAACAGAAACACACACACACACACACAAACACACACACGCGCGCGCACACGGACACTCCTCCCAAAATTATCTAAAACATCTAGCTCCTGCCTTTTCTTACACATTCTTCTTTGGGTCAAAACTCCTCAAATATTCTTCATCATTATGATACCTTTACTTTCACTGTTTTCATGCCCTTCTCAACCGGTTTAATTTGGTTTCTGCCCCAAATTTTCTGGGAAAACTGCTTACACCAAGACTGCCAGACCTCCTAATTGTCATTTGTGCCAACTTATTTTTATTTGACCTTGTATGAACACTCATTCCTGAGGTTGTCACTGTTTATTCTGTGTGTCCTCTCTCTGTCTTGCATATCTGACTGATTCTGTAAATATGGCTCTCCTCCGTTGTCTTTAAAGGCTTTTATTTCTTTAGAGACTCTTAAATATTATTTTTGGCCTCAGTTTTCTTCATAGCCTGCCCTTTCTAACACTTCACGATCTCCCTGAATTATCTCATCCACTGTGATCATTTTAGTCACATATCTATCACTTTATCTCTCACTGTACATGGCTAATCCATCCCAGTCTTACTAATTATACTTCCTAAAGAGACTCCTTGTACCATTTCTTTACACTATTGGTATACTATGCATTATTACATTGCTGTATTACCACCCACCTTGATTTGCCTAGATTTATGTGTGGTTTCTTTACAGATATCCATATCAGAAACTTGCCTCCCAAAAATACATTTTCCACAGTGCTACCAGAATGTTCAAAGCAAAAATCCAATCTTATTTCCATCATGTTTTAAATGTTTTAGTGTAAGAAATTTTAATGAGTAGTTTTCATGGGTTCATGGACAAGCTTAGGGAAATCACAATTCATAATGAATGGAATAAAGAGTTTTGATGTTTGTGATATTTTTTGGAGAGAGGAATGGTAATTTTAATCAGTTTCCTTTTCCCCCACAGCCTTGCTAGCATTTATTATTTGATTTCATGATGGTGGCCACTCTTTCTGGGGTAAAATGGAATTTCAGTGCTGTTTTAATGTGCATTTCTCTAGTGGCAAGTGATCTTGAGCATTTCTTCATGTATTTTTTGGATATTTGTACTTCTTCTGAGATGTGTCTATTCATTTCAGTTGCCCATTTAATAATTGATTTTTTAAAAATTTTGGGTAGCTAATTTTTTGAGTTCTTTATATGCTCTAGATATTAGTTCTCTGTCTGCTGAATAGCCAACAAAAATGTTTCCCATTCTGTAGACTGCTTTTTCACTCTGTTAGTTGTTTCTTTTTCTGTGCAGAAGTATTTAATTCAACATGATTGAATTTATTGATTCTCCAATACTGCTTCCTGTGCAACCAAGGTTCTCTTCAGTAAGTCCTTGCCTATGCCTATGATTTCAAGAGTTTTACATATTGTATATTCCAACAGATTAAATATTTCTATTTTAACATCGGGTTCTTTGATCCATTTTTGCTTAGTTTAGGATGTGGTGAGAGACATGGGTCTTAGGTTGCATTGGATAGCCAGACATTTATTAAAGAAGTCATCTTTCCTCCAGTGTATGTTTTTAGCTCTTTTTGTCAAAGATCAAATAGTTGAATGTGCTTGTGGTTGTTTCCTCATCCTCTGTTCTATTCCATTGAGCCACACATCTGTTTTTGTGCCAGTACCATGCAGTTTTTATCACTTTGTAATATGATTTCAAATCCAGGATTGTGATCCTTCCCACTTCACTCTTGCTACCCAGGATTGCTTTTGCTATTCTGGGTGTCCTCTGGTTCTATATGAATTTCAGGATTGTTTTTCTAGCTTGCACCTTGAGATCATAATATTAAGTGAAATACATGGGACACACAAGCTTAAATATCATATGGTTTCTCTTAAATGAGAAACCTAAATTATAAATGAAGAGCAAAATTAAAAAGTTAATAGAAAGTAGGGAAATAGATCTTTCTCAGTGGTGATAGGGATCAAGATATGGAGGAAAGGGTCAGGGAGGAGCAGCAAAGGGAATGAAAAAGGATTTAAAATCTGTTATGTACAGGTACCAACTCCACACAAAGAATGTAAACTTTATGTACTAAATATACACTAATAAAAAATAAATAAACATCAACCAAAAAAACTTTAACCAAGTTTTAACCAGTTTCTCCAAATAATCCTGGACTCAAAAAGGTTTAAGAACTACTATTTTTATTGGCATCTCATCATCTACCAATGAGTTATGACTTCCTTAGCGAATTATTTGAGAATCTCTGTTGAACAATCCCTACCTATTTCTGCAAATTCCTCTCCATGGATGTTCCACAATGGATTTTATACTCCATAAACTCTAAACTGCTTTCACTTTAGGGAGCATATTTTGTTATTAAGCCTCTGGACCATTATACTATTATCACTGGCAGCATTTACCTCCTCTCTTCTACTATATGGATTATTCTCAGATTTTCATTCTAGATTCTCCCTTTTTTAGAAGCTTTTCATCTGGTAGTCTTACAACCTGTTTAAATCTTTACCATGGTTCTTAATTTGCTGTGTTTTATTTATTCACTTAGAGGTCTGTTTGTCAACATATGTGTCTTAAAGGAAAAGAGTTTTTTTTCATACTTTTGTATCCCTAAAGCCTTACAGTAAGCTTCATACTTTGTAAACTGTAAAAGAGACTTCTGAAGTATTTGTAGTGATTATTTCACTTTGGAAATAAAGTGACCAAGCCCATACATGGAGAGTTTTCGACAGAATACTATAGGACAGTTATAATTATATTCCCTTAAGGAGTGTTAAACACCATCCTTCATGTATTTAAGATTAAGTAGTTCTTAGCCTGGTTCACCATAATGCAGGGCATGAGACAAAGACTTATGTGTAAGTGGTTCTATACTCCAGGAAGCAGGAATGAGGCGCATGGAGATGATAAAAGAAAAGAGGAAAGCCAACACAGTGAAGGCTTACTGAGTTGAACCAGTGGCTGAGGCTCACTCCCACAAAAATTTCTAAGGCGCCTACAGAGATGTATCCACTTGAAGGTTGAAAGGGTATAAAGCATTTATTTATAGGCTTCTGGTCAAGGGTGGTTCTTGAGCATTGAATGATATTTCTGAACTTATGAGTTGCACACGTATTAGTATTGAGTGATTCCCAGTGGTTATCCCAGGCCAGGAAATAAGATCTAATAGGTACCAGCATACTGTGACATGCTGAAGGCTGCACCCACACAAAACTTGTTGTTGCAACCAGAAACATCTGTTAAAGTAGTTTACAACTCAACAAGTGAGACAGAGGGTATTTGAAATAAGGGGCCGATGGAGCTGATAAATATGGGGCTGTAAATACATTTGAGTTTAAATAAATAAATTCAATGTAGGTTTACACTGGCCTATAAGATCCAGCTAGAGGAAACGCTGCTATTAATATTAGTAAATTCTGTCTCAGAATTTGGGAGTCATTAATCACCTTCTGCTGAGTCTTAATAGTGAGTAAGCCAATGAAATAGTGTATTCACAAAGATTATTGTGCCTGTTGCAGAGCCTATCATTGTACCTGGTAACTGATCAATAAATATTTATTGAATAAATATTACTGAAAAATCTTTGTGTCTTGAATAATAGTCTTAAGAAGATAGGTCAGTTAAGGGAAAAGAGGACAGAGCTAATTCAATGATTGATGTCCATAGCAGTGGTTAAATTTTTAGTTGATGTTTTAGGATATAACTTGATCTCACTGTTTCACTCTGTAAACATGCAAGAAAACTGAAAACTAATATGAGTCAAGCAGCATCCAAGTAAGTACAGGTCAAAAAGGATCAATAAAAACAGTACCAATAGCTATTTTAAGGAGAAAGTTTTGAATAGTGTCAGCAGTGGGAGGGTAGGGACAGCAAATCATGAAATTTGGGTGTTTTATTTTTTTTACTACAAAAGACATCATAAAGAAATACATTTCCTTTAAAAGCACACAAACAAACAACAGATCACTTGGCATTGACTGGGATGCTGAGACACACCCGTAACCCCTGAACTCTGGGGAGCCGTGGAAAGAGGACTACAAGCGTGAGACCCACCTGAAGAAATTAGTAAGAAGTTATGTCAAAATGAAAAATAAAAATAAAAAGGGCTGGGATGCAGCTCAGTGTGAAGGCCCTGTTTTCAATCTCCAGCATATCCACACACACACACACACACACACACACACACACAAAATCCTAGTGTGTCGACACAGTTGAACCATGTCACGGGTGATAGATTGAAAGATACAAATCTTAATTTGTGCATTGGTTCTAGATGACATTCAAAATCCAGATTCAGTTATCTTTCTGAATGCTGTCATATTAGGTATTATGTTGGTTGAGTAATTTCTGGAAGAAAGTAAAGAGTAGGTATTCTTCAAAATGTATCCTTAGCATTTAATAACAATAACTAATTGAATACTCGATTAACATTTCTAACCTATAAAGAAACTCAGAGGATGTGATAAACCAAGATTCAAAGACTCATTAATTAGGGTACATTTATTTGAGGGTGGTGTCACACAACTGTAATTCAAGCCTCTGGGAGGTCGAGGCAGGAGGATCACAAGTTCAAGCCCAGCCTGGTCAATTTAGCAACTTAGCAATATTATGTCTCAAAAAAAGGAAAAAGATACTGGCTGTAATAGTTCAGTGCAAAGGCCCTAGGCTCAGTTCCGAGTACTGAAAAAAAAATTAGAGAAAGTTTAATGAGCTGGTTAGTACTTGAACAGAGTTTGGGATAATCCTAAATTTTATCAAGTGGAGAAAAAGAAAACAGGTTATTCAGGGGAAAGGCAGAAAAATAATAGAATAGATTCAGGTTGGAAAAGAAGCCTCCTTAGAGGAAATAGTTAATAAAAGGAACGATAGAGAGACTCTAAGCATGGTGAAAACAGACTAACAATTTAGTGAAAGAAGTATGTTGAAAGCAAAGAATAAACAATAGACTTAGATTGATGAGCTGAGTCCAGGTTGGATCTTGCAAGTCAAGCAAGAGGAAGAAGCTTTGGAGGGTTCTAATTTTCTGCCTAATATGATTTTTTTTAAATGGTACAAAAATGATACTTATGTGGCTCAGTGACAACTACAAGGCCATTTGGGAAGCTCTTACAATAATCCATTAATAGAGCATGGAGTCAGGGAGGCCTATGGAGAGTCCTTGTGAGGGCCCAACACTGTCCCAGGAGCTGGGGAAAGAGCAGCGCACAAAGCTAACCAGATCCCCATCCTCGTACAGCTTATTTTACACTGACTGGAGATGATGAACAAACAAACAAGTAAAACACATAATCAGCCATATAGGAAATCTGGTTAACATTAAAGAAGGGAAAAGTGAAGCAGGGAAGTACATGCAGAAGATCTGGAAGAGGGGATGTATTTGGCTTCACTTATGTCCAAGGAAGGCCTCTCTCGAGGGTAGTACTTAAGCCAAAGTTAGAAGTGAGAGTAAGCTATCTAGAGTCCAGAGAAAGAGTATTACAGAAGAGGAAATAACAAAATAAATATTTTGAGGCCAATGACTGACAGTGGAGTGAATGAGGGAAAGAGAGGACAGTATGCTGTCAGATTGCTGAGGCTAGACCAGTAAGGCATGCTAGACATCATCTAGGCACTGAGGATGACATAACTAGCTTTCTTCCCAAGAAACACTAGGAAGCCATTAGCAAGTTCAGAAGTAGAGGAGTGACATGACCAGACTTTTGCTATAAGACCGATCACTCTGCCTGCTGTGTTGATGACAGAATGTGCCGGGACAAGCACAAAAGCTCTTGAGGTACATTAGGAGGTTATCACCCAACCTTGGTAAGAAGTGAGTGTAGCCTGCACAGGGTGGCAGTGATGAAGAAAGTTAGATCTGGGGTGTGAGAGAGAGAAGGTGGGAAAGAAAAGGCACCAATTTGGGGGAAATGAGCAACTGAAATGATCATGCTGCCATTTGCTGAGATAAGGAAAACAAACATTTGGTCAGGATTAAGTGAAATTTAGTTTTCGACATGGCAAATTTAAAATGCATTGTAAACATATAGATAGAGGTGTAGGGAGGCAGCTGGATAGCTTTATGGAGGTGTTAAACTGGTTTTTAGAGTAATACAATGAAATTTGACCCTTCTGTGTTCCAAAATGTCAACAAAGGACACCAGAATATGATATACCACCATTTAATTCTGCTTTTTGAATATTATAATTTTTGTATCATTACAAAATTAGTTTATCTGGATAAAAGTCAATTAAATCAGGGAAATCCCATTAAACAGTTTTAATTTTAAGAGATTTAGAACTATTTTAATCAAAGAATTAAGAAATTAACTTATCTTTCCCCTCTAAAGGCTACTGTTAATTCACAAAGTCTTTGTCTACCAGCAGTCATTGTGTTACTACTGAGTCTCTTCCTAAACATTACTTTTCCATTTTAGGAATCGAGTATGTTTCTCCAGATTTGTTTTTTGAGCGAAATTCTAACAATTTGTTGTCATTAATTCAATCTTGAAATTTTACAAAGTCAAGATTGTCATCAACATCAAAACTTTGTTGAGAATCTTCAAAGACAAAGCTCAAGCCCTGAGCCTGCAATCTGGCATGAAATTTCTGTGTATTTGCATGATTTCCCCAAAGACCTTGTGTGCCTCCTGAAGACTGTCTCTGATACTCTTCCCACTCTCAGGGCCTGGAATATCAGCTTACTTTTTTGGCTCCCAGAATAACTATCTAATTCATAATAACATAATAACTATCTAATGTCTGTCTGAATTCATTCAGCATTTTAATTGTTCCTTTCCTACTCTAGTAAAAGTAACTGCTGCCCTGCACAACTTTACTTCTTTCTTCCACAAGTTCCAATTCTTCAAGAAATTACCTGGATGTTCCACCTTTCATTCTCTTTTCCCAACACACCTACCTCATCTTGCTATTCTCTTCCCCCTTGACCACTCCAGCTGGACCCTCTGATAAATGGTCTTCTTACTTTGACTCTGGCCTTAGAACTGCTTCTGAGATCTTGCACCCTAGATATAGCTCTATCTTTGGAGCTCTTTTCCCAAGAGAATGCTCAACAGAGACTCCCTTTCTTACTGTGGTGTATTGTCCTCTCTAGCACTCATCTGCAGGCACTCTTGTTGTTACTCAAGTCTTGATGTTGAAGTTCCAGGAAGATAAGTAACAGCACATCAAGATGAAGCACCATTGCTCTGAGCACAGAATGAGAAAATAATATCCCTGCTCACGTCTGAGCTTTGCCTAAATTCTCCTTATTAAATTCACTCTCTCATTCACAAGAACCTCTGAACATTAACCACTAAAATATAATGATTGATAATGACATAGAGATAAAAGCCATGCTCTTTCCTATTAAATTTTCCTTTTAACTTCCTATCTCCTGAAAGTGAGATATGGGCCTTGAGCTATCTGTAACTCTCTAATTGAATTTACAGTTCTCTCATATATACAGGATGGCAGACATGTAGTTGCCATAGTGTCCTCTTATCTGGACTGCTAATTTCTAGCAGAGGCTCATGAATTTTAAAAACAAATCTAAGGAAAATATACATCAAGAATAGAATTGTTTTGTTGTTAATTTCTTCTGCTTTATCTCAATTCAGATGTAAAAATATCTTCATCTACAAAATAATGTAAAGAAGATTAGGCATGAGAAGGACTGAATTATAGCACATTTAGGAACTACTGAGCCATATTTCCAGGCAAATACGGCAAACTGAGGGCCACTGACTCACATACCTTGGCTACATGCATCAAGGACAACTCCAATATTCCAGAAATCTGAAGGAGCTACAAGAAAGAGTTATGTTCAAATTACAATCTTGTCTGGAGCTAAGAAAACCCCAAGAGAAAGCAAATATGGGATAGACAGGCTAGGAACAATCAGGGGCTTTGGAATCAGAACATATCTTTCAGAGCAATCACTGATGCTCATCATTAACCAGATTTCATACACATAAAAGGATCTATGTGTACTTTTGGGCTCCTATCACCTCTAGAATGTAAGCAGTAAGTTAAGGACCTTATCTGACACTGTTAGACTAAAGGTTCTCAAATTTTAGTGTGTCTCGGAATCTCCTAAGGACTTCTGAAAGAACAGATTGTGGGCTCTACTTGCAGAATTTCTGATTCAGAAAGTCTGGGGCAGAATCTGAGAATTTGTTTTTCTAACAAGTTTCCAAGTGATGCTGATACTCTGGCAGGGACCACAGGAATAAGTGACCTCACTTTATAACATAGAAAGAGATGCAGCTTTCCAACCATCCTTGCTGTAATAATGGTACTGCACCATGAGAAAAATTCCAAAAGCAGACAAGATTGCACTGGGGGATGTTGGTGTATTTCTCTCACTTGCTAAGTACTGACTTTTAGCTGAACACTAAATCTGTTTCTCCAATGTGTTATGATTCAGTCTCAAAATCAGACTCTACTCCAGCTCAGGATGCTGCATATTTAGCTTAACTCAGAGAAATGCTTGGTCAGCAGATATCAAGTTCAACAGCAGCTGTGAGGAGTCTCTATAAAGTGCTGATGTGTTGCAGGTTGAAAAATGGGATTATGTGTGGAGTCAAAACCCTTTTGAAAAATTGCCAAAACTTTCTTTCTTCCTTTTAACCCATTCCTTCATTTAATCAGAGACCTCTCATTCATGATCCTGAACTCTGAGGGCTCCTTCACATATGTATAGAATGGAAGACCACCCCTCTTTGTATATCCCTTTGGAAGCATATGTCAGATAGCTGATTTCTTTTGTATGTAGTCTCTCTCTCTCTCTCTCTGTTAAAATCAAACTCAACATTTTACATTATAGCACTGGAAGTGATAACATATTTCTTAAGTTCCTTTCTTTACTTTTTTATTTCAGAGAATTTAAAATAATTTAAATTAAATTGTGATAACTAAGACAATTACAAAGTATACTGCAATGGCTGAATTGCTAGTAACATTACTTTGTACCAAAGAGAAGTAAAATGTTAATGGGGTTCTATCTGCCTGTAGATGGCAATCGAGAGAATGTCACTAGTGTTATCCAATAACATAAACATTAAGATATTGTTCCTAGATGTGAAACTAACATAAAGAAATGAATCAGGTACAGATTCATAACAGCTTTTCTTTACAAAGTTGTACATTGTTGTGGAGAGTAAATTATGTGTTATGGCTTTAGTCTTAAGTATCTTCCAAAGGCCTATATGCTAATCACTTGGCCACCACCCATTGGACAGAACCTTTAGGAGGTAGGATCTAGTGGTAGGAAGTTAGGGCTCTGGGAACATGCTCTTAAAGAAGAAATTGAAAAAAAAAAGAATCACCATTTTTGGGCCAGGAATTTAGCTCAGTGGTTTTTGCCGCCTGCTGCGCAAGCACAAGGACCCAAGTTCGATCCCCGGTACCCCCCACCCCCCGAGAAAAAGAAGAAGAAATTGGGACACATGGCCCCATCTTCTTCTTGCTTCCTGGCTGCCATGAGAATAACAGGGCCCTTCTGCCACAGGTTCCTGGCAGCATGATGTACTCTACCACCACAGTCCCAAAGCAACAAGATCAAGTAACCATGGACTGATACCTCTGAAACTGTGAGCCAAAATAAACCTTTTCTTCTTTTAAATTGTATTTTGTCTTAGCAACAGAAAGCTAACACAAAAAGCCTCAAGAAACTCTACCAAGTTATATCTTATTAGGAAGAATAGGAGGCAAAGAACAGAAAAAAATCTGAGAAGATTCCTTTGGAAGCCTGAAACAACTGTACCTTTAAAAAGTGAGCGGCGTGCTACTGTATTAAACAGAAATGTTGTTACCAAAGGAATGTTTATGACCTGCTTCAGAAGGGCTCAGGATCACACCATGCAGGAATCACTTTGCTAAATTGGAGGGAAGTTCCCTTAATGCAGAGAAATAAGGATCCACACTAAGTACTGTCTGTGGGATGGAGATTTAATCATAGGAGCTACTTGAGGTGCTCAGTATCAGTAAGACAGTACTTCCAACATCATACCCAGAAATAAGTTGAGAATATTCTCTAACCCAAATTCAGTCAGTGAAAAACATTCTTAATAAGCTCATAATTCTACACCCTCCATTTGTCTTTACTGAAAAATTTCCCTGAGGTAGTGCAAAAAGAAAGAACCAAAATGCAGAACTTATTTATAAGCAAGCATTGAAATCATTTGAATAATAGAAATAAGACAAGGTCTAAATAATTCTAATAACTATAGTCAAAGATCAAAATGAACATAGTGTGACTCTAGGCAGAGAAGATACATGAAGAGAGAAATACAATAGTAATCTAGCATTAATAAATGGGTACAAAACCTGAAAAAATGGGAGGAAGTTGGCAGAGTTTATATCCAAATTTATATCTTACAGAAAAAGTAGACAATACTCCAGATGATTCAATAAATGTAGATTTAAGTATGTTCTCAATAGTCTTACACATAACCATGCATAGCAATAGATTACATACAACTACAGATAATGCTATTGTATAGTGATTACTTGGTTCACGAACATGTGTTCCATGATTCTGGTCATGAATCTAATCAAATTTCCCCATAAAGTTCAATGTATATATGATTAATCTGTTCTGGACAATATGTATTTTTTTATCCACAAAAATATGAAACAAAGTACAGAACAGTGCAATACAAAGAAAGAGAACACTAACTTTCATTGAGATGACTTCTGGCATGGAGGACAGAAAAGTGAGTGGGGAGGAGGTTATTGTTTGGAGGGAGAGTCAACCTAGAACGCTGGGGAGATATCCTTCAGGGTTTTGTCTCAGGGTGTTCCTCTCTTCTTTGTCTCTTAACTGCAAGGTCAATTTTGATAAAAATTCTGTCTGACATTACTTGTTCTTTTCTGCATTGCATAACCCTCTGGAGATGAGAGACCATGTTATCATTCATCAGATTCAATACTCTGTTCATTATAGTTATGTTGGGGTGGTATTTCTCAAAGAAATCCTAGCACTCACTCCATTTTTCATAGTAGATTTTATCATAGCACTGCTAACCTCCTCCCTGTCTTCCTCTTCTTCAGTAGAATGCTCCTCAACTGGTACCTTCTGCTGCTCACTCTGGAGTTCAGCAAGTTCTTCCACTGTCAGCTCCTCCTTATGGTCCTCAACAAGCTCCTCTGTGTCTGTACAATCCATGTCCAGACCCATACTCTTGCCCATGGACACAAGCTCCTCCATTACTGCTGCACCAGACCTTTTGAAATCAAGTTGAGTGACACATTCTTGCCACAGTTTCCTCCAGGCTGTTTAAGGTCTTATACGTGACATCTCTCCAGGCTTTGTCAATGAGGCTGATGCAATGAAGGACATTAAGGTGTTTCTTCCAGAACTGTTTCAAAGTCAAGGACTTCTCTTCAGTGATGTTAAAGTGCCTGGTAGAGAGTGCCTTTGGGTACAGCTTCTTAAAGTTGCAGATCACTTGCTGGTCCGTGGGCTGCAGAAGAGGTGTCATATTGCAGGGGAGGAAGTTGACTTTTATGAAGTCATACTCAGTATCCATATCGTTCACCAAGGCTGGAGGGTGTACCAGGGCACTGTCCAGCTAAGGAAGGCACCTTTCAGGCAGGTGGTTATCAGAAAGATATTTCTTAATGGTGGGTGTGAACACCTTGTGTCATCATTCTGTGAAGAATTGCCTTGTGACCTATACTTTCATATTGAACCTCTGAATGACAGGCAGTCTGGCTTTGTTCACATTCTGTTCCTTGAATGCATGAGGGGTTTGAGAATGGTACACAGTAGTGGCTTAATCTTCAGATTGCTACTTGCACTCACACACAGCAAATGGGTCTATCTGTCCTTCATGGGATTGTGCCCCAGGAGTGCCTTTTCCTCTCACATGATATAGGTTCTGTTTGGCATCTTCTTCCAGAAGAGCCTGGTTTCATCCCCATTGAACACTTGTTGAGTGATGTATCCTTCTGCCTTCATAAATTCCGTGAATTCTTTCTTGTAGGCTTCTGCAGTAGCCTTGTCAGAACTGGAAGCCTCCCATGTCTTATCACACTGTGAATGCCACTTTTCTTATGAAACTTATCAAACCACCCTCTACTGCCTTTGAGTTCATCACTTTTTACACTTGAGGAGTGTTTTCTTGTAATAAATCACTGTGCAATTTTCTGACTTTTTCACAGATCCTTGCTTCACTAACAGCTATCGCCTGCCAGCTGTATCTCATTCAACCACACTAATAAAAGTCTTTCTACCTCTTCCAGCACTGTGTCCTCTGCTTGGTTAACACCATTACTCCTTTTGCCACATCAGCTCCTTTGATGGGATCTTTATACTTCAAAATAGTTGAGATTGTCAACTATGCCATATTATATACTCTGAGGCCAGATCAGTCATACAAATTTCATGCTCATGCTTTTCTACAATTTCCTTCTTCAATTCAGTGGTTATTTTCTTCAAAACCTTTTTCTTACCGTTATTGCTCTGCACTTTCTCGTTACTTTCATTATTGCTCTGCACATTCTTGTCAACTTCATTACTGCTCTGCACTTTCTTTTTATCACCTTCCTTACACTGCATTTTGTTTGGACCCATGCTGGACTGAATATTACTGTACAGCACCATACATGCTAAAAAGCGCACGAAAAAGCTTCACAGCAAATCCGCACAACCATGTGTCAGAGCAGGAATGGCTGCATTAGTATTCCTGCAGGGAAGATAGACATGGTTGTGTTCCTCACCCAATGTGGAGTTCACAAACAGAAGAAAAATTTTGCCAAAAGGTTCTGTTTGAAAACAAATTGTTTGCAAACAGCAGCATTTGTGAACCAAGGAACTATATGACTGTACTGTATTTCAAAATGCTAAGTGAAAATATTTCTAATGTTTTACTATATATGATTAATATTTGACAATATAGATATGTTTTACCTGATTTAAACATTGTACAATGTATTAAAATACTGTATTATACCCTCAAATTGTATAATTTTTATTTTTTTAGGTATCAGTTAAATTTGTTTTGTTTTTAAACAAATTTATTATTAAATTAATATAATCTTCTGAGTCATATTGATTATAAATGTTAAAAGAACTTTTGGGGGGTTTTTTTCATCCTACTGCAAAATTTTATGTATATTCTGACCACATCAATGTTAAATATGCCAAAAATATTTACTGACAAAAAGCCTTCATAAAAATGCAAATATGAAAATATTTTATAGTTAGAGGAGGGTTTCTTACATTATAACTTTTATAATTAATATACTTACACACATATATATGTTTTTATAGACTTTTTCTGAAAACAGGAAGTGCTTTGCAAAAGTCTTCACAAACTAGGACAATTTTTTATTAGTATGTATTAAAATATCCAATTTATCTAAGAGCAAATTTTTGCATTTTATTTTCCAACCAAATAACTAAGTCCATTGATAAAACTTATATCTTTTTCTCCTTAAGGGACACTTGAGCAAGAAAATTTCCTGACACAGTAAACTAATTTAAGTTATATTCAGAATTTTTAGCTTCTCTTAGCTTATAAGAGGGGATTGAAAAATAAGGCAAATGGTTAACTTTTTTAAGTTTATTGCAGTGAAATATATTTTGCTATTAATTTCCCTAAAATTTTTTAAAAGAAAAAAAAATATACACATAGTTTACAAAAGACAGGAGAAATGAAAGACAATTTTTTTAAAAACCAGGCATAGTAAGTAAAAAGAGATTATCAAATTATAAAATATATTTAATATAAAAATAAATGAGATAACTATGTAATATGCAGTATGTGACAAAATCCTACAGTGTACTGATAAAAAGACATATCTGACACAGAATTATAAACAGAAGTTACAAGTCAAAGGACAGGGACAAATATACAATGAAAATTCAAAGAAAAATTTAGCCATAATTTAGTACTAATATTATAAAGTCAGAATTATATTAACAAGTTCATTTAATGGAGAGAGGAGTGTTTATTGATAAAAAATGAATTATGAAATGAGCTTGGAAATCCTCTCCCAACTTTTCCTAGTCAGTCCCCATCCATCTTTTTAATGTCATTTCTTCTCTAGACTTGGTCAATACATTAGCAAAATGATACTTACACAATGAGTGGACATGAATTTATTTTTGTCTAGTCCCCTCTTCCCTGTCACACTAAATGCCATCTTCAAAAGGGTAGCAGTTGTACATGTTTGTTCCCAGATTGATTTTCACAGCCCTAGGGTTTGAAGTAACTACTGTATTTGTTATCTGTGGGTTTCTGTTAGTTGAATTGTATAAAATTAAAATATATGAAGTAAGCCTATTATAACTAAAGGGACTTTAAAAGCAAATGTTGTATATAAGTAGAGATAAATTCATTAGATTTTATATCTTTTGAGTCATCAGTTTCTCCTGAGGAATTTTTCTTAAAATAACTGAGCAAAGTCACAGAGATATCTATTACTGTATTGTTGTCTAAGAAATAAACTAAATATAAGAAAAATGGACTGATTAAAAAGTAAAAGGAATATCCATTGATGTACCAACAAAATTAGATCAAATTAAAAGATAAAAGCATATTATCTATGACCTTGATTCTATAAAATAATAAAGATATATGATAGATTCAAAGATGATAGATTTAAAGATAAGATAGATCAACAAAGCAGAAAAGAACATACACAGATTCAGAGAAAAGTGTGTCTCCCAAACCAGGAAAAGGTGTGATAATTCTAATATCAGAATGCATGAGGGTCTGGGATTTAGCTCAGTTATTTCGCTCCCCACCTCAAAAGCAGAAGGACCCAAGTTCAATCCCCAGTACCAAAAAAAAAAAAAAAGAATCCATGACAGGAATATTACCAGGAAATCTGTACCTATTCTCCAAATGCAGTTATGTGTAACACTCTTCATATGCTAATAAAAATTAGGAGAATGTTGACATGTAGGCATACAAACACAATTTCATTTCTTTTTCCACTCTCCTTTAATGTAGCACTAATGTATTTGTAGTAGGCAATGGATATTTGCTACTTGAGAAAGGTTGACTTTAGCACTAGCCTTTAGCTTCATATGTTTTCTAGGTTTTAAGTTTGTGGTGAGGCAAGAAGCTTGGCTTTCTTAGTTTTTTTTTTCTTAAACTTAATCCTGCATAGTAAATACAAACTAAGATAAGAAATTGTTTTTAAATGACTTAATATTATATTGCCTTGTTTCTTACTATTTGGAAAGAGTACTGAAATTTTCTGATAAGTGAGCTAATTATCTGGAAAACAAGATGGGTTTAGAAAATGTTAAGTATGTGGAATCCTTGTTGAGGATATAAGGGAAAAGATAAAGGTCTTCTTTTATTCTATCAACAATGCTTCTAAATTTCTTAAAGACGATACTGAATAGAAATGTCTGCGTAATTGGAAAGGCTAATGCCAGTCAGACATAAAAATATTAGTATGATTCACTAGAAAAAAATACATCTAGTGAACATAAATACTGCCGTGTTAAATACATTACTTCAGACTTTATCTTTTCTGATGTACACACCAACTGGTCTCTTGAAATAATCACATAATTTGAATGTAGTGAAACTTTTTCCTCCCTGCATTGTTCTCTGAGAAACTAAAAATGGTTTGTATTGGGAACCAGAAAGAGCCTAAATAAGAGTTTTCCAAAGCATCTTAAATATTGTACATTTCAAGTTTAAAGTCATTTTTTACCAGATTTCATCTATTTTTCTGATTTGTCTATGGTCTGGTTCACATGCTACATAATTTCTGATTTTATCTGAGAAAATAGATTATTATACTTAAAATTTTGAAGATAATTATTAATGAAAGATAAGCTCCAGTGGTCTCTCCTAAAAAATACAGATATATTAAAACATAATACCTAGTATCATTTATATCAAAATTATTTGCTTTTCTTTTTAGTTATTTCATATTCCATTTAAGCACTAACTTTTGTGAGAATGCATATTCTAGGAATTCTGTTTCTTATTCTGAAAAACTACAAGAAAATTCAATATTTAATAACACTTGGTCTTCCTTAATAGCAATATCTCCACTCTGGTTTGATTCTAGACTATTTCTTTACACTAGTGAGACAACTGAACTGTTCTGTTAGTGTGGTGATAGGTACAGAAGGCATGCACAGAGATTAAATAAATAAAGTCTTATGTTTGATAGGGTTTATGTAGGCCATTAAGGAACTGTGATTGAATCATAAGTATAATTACCATAATAAGTAAATGAAAGTAATTTAAATTTCAGTTTTACTACAAAGTCTACCAAGGAATTCCAGAAAGTCAAGCAAGTGAAAAATAAATAGGAACAGATGTAGCAAAAAATAAAATGTAATTTTCTATTATTAGTTTCTACTTCTCATATTATATATCTCACCTTATGCCAATAGGGAAAAAGGTAGAGTCATTTAAATCAATTTCTCCATGTTATACCAACAAAATAAAAACCAATAGTGCTATTTCTATTACTTTATTAAAGGGGGGATTTAAATAATAGATATGTAATATTTTCAAAAATATTATTAGCATGTCATGATTGATATTCTTCACGGTGGAACTCATATTTTTCTGTCATGAAAATCATAATTATCATTTTATTCATAAAAGTAGCATATAAAGCAAATATTCTTTTTCAACCAACTGTCATTTCCCAAATCACTCACATGACATGTCTTTAGTGTATGTCGTTCTGACAAGGATCTTATTCTAATATTCCCAAAGGGAAAAATTTGTCAAAAGCCATAAGGCCTATTGTTCTTATTTCCCTAAGATGTTTGAGAGCAATCTGTTTTCCTGGACAATTAATTCATTTATAGACTAATCACTTTGCCACTTAGAAAAGTATAGCCTTTAGCAAACACTGTACAGAAAGTTTTAATTAGAGGTGCTTAAAGAAAGGGGCTTATAAAAATTGGATTTTCAAGGGAATCTTAGGAGTAAATAAGTAGATATTTAGTGGTATTGCTTGTACTGAAGGAGATTATTTATTAGAAAAAAATGCAAGTTGTTATTGCAACATTCCTCCACACTTCTTTTGGGGTGCCCTTTTCTATTTGTGTCTCCTTAATATTATTAAAAGCCATCCTCTACAGCTTGGGGGCTGGGACATGTCTAGTATACCGGCGGATTAAACAATCTGCACAGAGCCAGGATATAGCTCAGTGGTGCGGTGCCTGCCTGGCAAGCACAAAGCCCTGAGTTTCATCCCCAGTGCCAAAAACAAAAAACAAAAAAACTAAACAATCTTCCCAGGGACCCTCTGCTATGTAGGAAATGGCAGAGCCAAGACACTCTCAGAAACTGGAGTGCAGGTTCCTAACCATCATGCTCTAATTGTTCTCACAGGCTCAATTTGGGAGAGGGAAATATTTTACTGGGTCAATTATCAAATGATAGAAATTCATTATGAAAATAAAGTGCAGCTATCAAACTAATGCCAATCTATTTATTTTTAGTTCTCAACATAATTAAAGTTTCTAAACAAGATACTGTTTATCCTTTCCCTACTCTAGGAAAGTCTCTTGTTCTCATTCTTCCTAATACTTTTCTTTCATGTAGGATGGAATTTCAGGTCTATTTTACCTAGCCTTCACAAAAATATTTTCGGATAAATAAAAACCTGAGATTATAGCCAATCCATGCATTTTCCCAATGTTACATAGATAGAAAGCAGTAAATCCAGAATGCAAGTATGTCCCTTTTAAATTAGGTGGTGTGGTGGTGCAGACCTGTGATCCCAGCATTCTGGCAGACTGGGACAGGAGGCTCAAAAGTTCAAGCCCACCCTGGGTAATTTAATAATTTACTAACTCCTTTTCTCAAAATTATAAAAGGAGTGGGAATGTACCTCAGTGGAAAAGTCCTGGGTTCAATCTAAAAAAAAGACTCTAGATCGACTAAATCTTTCTGCTGCATCACCTCTCAGTAGGGAAGCCTCCTAGGTAATCTCTGTTGTTTTCTACTATAATCACTCAGCTTACCACAGCAGTGATGCAGATGCTAGCTTTCTCTTCCACAGTGATGCTTCTTCAAAACAACAGGTACTCAATCACTGAGTTTGAGAGCAAGATTCCTCCACCAGAAATCTAGAAAGTAGAACTGATAGGTTTTTGGAAAACCTGGGAATGCAAAAATGAAAAAACAAGAGGGGTACAGTGGTGCATACCTATAATCCCATGTAATCACAGTACTCTGGGACTCTGAGGCAGAAAGATCACCAAGTTCAAGACAAACTTTGGCAACTCAGAGACTCAGTGGCACCCTGTCGCAAAATAAAATACAAAAAGCGGCTTAGAATGTAGTTCAGTGCAAAGCACCTGGGGTCTATCCACAATATCTCACTCAATAAATAGATACATACATATCTACAATGACAAACTCCATATTATAATTATTTATTTTTTAATTTGGGGAAATTTAGTTCATTTATTCATTTAAAGTCTTTCTTTAAATTTCTGTTCTCTTTCTAGGTATCTGATTGAATTAGCTAGTTCTTCATATTTAAAGTATTTGCTGATTTATACCCTAAGCAAAAACTTTCCTCTTAACCCAGACCAGAATATGCTTACTCCATACTAGGAAGAATTTCTAACTGAAGACAAGAAGAAGCAGGTGCATGATAGTATTCCCTATATTTGACTAAAAGCAAAACACAGATTTTCAAAGACAAATGGTGTCCCTCACACACACATACATCTCCTTTGCACCAGCAGAACAAAGGTTGACCACTGAAGACAGCTTTAGGCCCTTATCATCTGTAGTTGAAACCAGAAAAATCTACGCTAACAACTTTCTTGACCATTTATTTATAGCCTCTGTTTGTCACTTATTTGCTTTCCCACAAGTTGTTCCCTCTAGAAATTCAAAATCATTTTCCTTTATCTTGCTATTTCTCTGAAAAGTTTCTGTTCTTTGTTGAAGGTACTGTATACTGGAATTGGAACCCAACTATTTGAGAACTATTCATAACTTAGTATCTCCTATGAATATGTGAAATATATATGTTTATCAGCTCCATTTGTTTTTTTTTTCTCTCTTTTTAACCTATTTTCCTTACAGTGTTCCATTCCAACTGGGAATCCATCATGGAAAAAAAAGTATTAATCTTCCCCTACACCATTAAGTTAGTCAGCATTCTGTCCTGGTGACAAGATACTTGAAATAATCACTTTACAAGGAGAAAAGGGTTATTTGGCTCATAATTTTGAAGGTTTCAGTCTGTGGTGTGCCTGTGGAACCCAGCACATCAGGACAAGAGGGTGTGACCAAGGAAGCTGTTCACCTCCTGAGAGCTAGGAAGAAAGGGCCATAGGGGTGGGAGTTCCCAGATCCCTCTCAAAAATATCCCTTCTGCATTAGATAGATTCCTTTCACTGGGACAAAATACCCAACAATCACAATTTAAAGGATGAGAGGTTTATTTTGGCTCATGTTTTCAGAGATTTTAGGGCGAGTTGGCTCCAAGTCAGAAATATCATGGCCGAAGAGACAGCCAAAGAAAAATATCCACCTCATGACAAGCAGGAAGCAGAATGCAGGGAAAGAGCCCAAAAAGAAAGGATCAGGGTCCAGAGACAGTCTGCAAGGTCACACACCCATAGCATACCCAGAGATATTCAAAAGTACATTTTACTAATCTCCTAGGCATCTCTCAAGCCAACGAAGTTGATGATCAAGATTAAACATCATATCACCAATCATTAAACTTTCTGGCATTAAAGCCCATGTCTTAAAAGTTCAATCACCTCCAAACAGCACCATGGGCCGGCAACCTAACTTTTAACACATGACCATTGGGAGACACATCAAATCCATAGAAACTTCCATGTAGTTGCTTCTCATTTTGCTTTCTGTACTTACTGATCATCTCGAAGCCCATCCCCTATTTACCTGTACTTGTGCAATGGCAAATTTTCTCTGCCTTACTCTAGTACCTTCCACGCTACCCTTTATCCATTCACCTTCTCTAAATGGATATCCCATTCATTATCTGCCAAATTATCCCACTTCTGACCTAATTTCTACCTACCTGAATCATCCCTCATATTTCTGATATCCCAGACATAAATGTTTTTTGCCCTTTTTGCTAGCTAATGCACTGTCTTAGTTACTTTTCTCATTGCTGAGACAAAACACCTGATAGCCAAAGTTAAAGAAGGAAAGGTTTATTTAGCTCACATTTTGTAGAGATTTTAGTCCGTAATTGGCTGACTCCAAGGCAGGGTGGTATGACAGGAATCACAAAGAAGCAGTTCATGGAAGACAGAAGGTAGCAAAGCAACAAGGGATGGCCACAGCTCATTCTATCCTCTATATCTTATCCAGACTACTTAGAGCAGGTAGCACTCACACCCTTAATCCTAGTACCTTTGAACCTAGCATTGTACTATGAATCAATACCAGTGTCACACACTCTAGATCCAGCCACCTCTGCAAAAAGCCCCACCTATGATTGTATGAAGCTCTGGGGGGGGGGACCATACAGACCCAAACCATAACATTCTGCCCCTGGCCCACCAAAAACTCAGGTACATTCTTTATGCAAAAGTCATTTTGTCCATGTCTAAGAGTTGCCAAAGTCCTAACAGTTTCAGGATTTCTGAAAAGTCCATGTTCAAAGTCTCCTCTGAGATTTAAAGCAAACTCAGCTGCAAGGCCCTGTACAAATAAAAAGAAAGTTGAACACTTCCAACATTCAATGGCACGAGATAGATGTTTCCATTCGAAAAGTTACAGACATAGGGATAGCAAGGAATGGGAACAAAGCAAGACCAACTCTGAGGCTCCAGACACTAGAGTCCCATTGGTTCTTGTGATGTCCTCAAGCCCTCTTTTCTGCTGTTTCCTTCTGAAATACTTGATTTTTTTTTTCTTGTTAGTCTTTTCAGTAACCACTTCTTCCTCTGTTCCATCTTTGCAGGCTGAAACTTTACTGGAGCTACCTTTCTGGCCAAACTCAAAATATTTTAAATCATCCTGCTGGGCTCTTTGCTCTTGATTCTTAACACCATCTGGTTAAAAGCTCCCAACAATAGCCATGACATCACCTCAACATTAGACTGCCTTGAAATTTCTTCTGCCAGGTTAGTCTGCCATCCTTAATCTCATTCTCAGACAAAGTCTCTGGACACAAGGAAGATGCAGACAAACATTCTGCCAAGCCATAACATACATTGCCTGGGATTCAGCAACCAATGCAGTCCTTCTTCCCAGCAGAAATCTCCTGAGCCTGGTCTTTACTGGAAAACTTTCGGTCAGCATCCTGGTCTTCTGAGCTCTGAGGAGAATCTCCCATGAAGTACAGCATCTCCAAACTTTTCCTAACTCATCCTCTTCCCACAAACCAGCTCCAAAGTCTCCTAAATCACAAAGGTACCATCACAGCAATGACTCCACTTCTCTGGTACAAAATTCTATTTTAGTTACTTTTCTTGTTCCTGAGGTCAAATACTCAACACCCAAAGTTAAAGGAGGAAAAGTTAATTTAGCTCACTGTAGAGGTTTCAGTCCATAACCAGATGGCTCCAAGGCAGGGTGAAATGGCAGACAGGTATTACAGAGGAGCAGCAGTTCATGGGGGGCAGAAGGTAGCAAAACAACAAGGGATCACCACAGCTCTTTCTATCCCTTATATCTCACCCAGGCTGCTTAGGGCGTGTAGCACTCACACCCTTAATCCTAGTGCCCTTGATCCTAGCACTGCACTATGGATCAATTCCAGCAACACACACTCTAGATCCAGCCACCTCTGAAAAACCTCCACCCAACTGCATGAGGCTTCAGGAGGATATCCAAACACAAGCCATAATACCCTTCTTTAAAATTTTCAATGTTTTGTCACACAACTGTTTCTCTGAATCTTTATCCAGAAAAAGAGATTTCTCTTATATTTAATTCCAAGAGTTGCTTATTTTTGAGAAAATTATATTTGTAATCACAAATTTGTACTCCAAAACATTATTTATAATCCAAATTTAAAGTCCAAAACATTATTACAGGGAAAAGAAAAAATAGGAGAAAAGGAAAAAAATGGAAACAAAGTCTTTGTAAATAGGGAAGGGAGGAGGGGTTGAAGGGAGGGCAGGAGAATGGGGAAAAAATAAGAACTAAGATGCATCATGTAAAGGTACAAGATCCCAATGATGAATGTAAGTGTATTGTACACCTAAAATGTACCAATAAACTTAATTTAAAAAAACATTATTACCATTATTTTTGCTCAAACCAAGTGAGCTCAGACAGTCTACATTTATTTGAGATTGGGATTTTTTAAGGAGGGATAAGAAGAAGGTACCCATGTACCATTAAGTAGAAAATGGATAGTAGACTTTATCTTTTACCCAAATGCTGTTTTAATAATCTAATGCTTATGAGAACAAACTAAATAGAATATGAATTTTATATAAGCCTGGTAAGCATTAGAAGGGTTTTCTCCTTGCATTAACCATAATAACAATTGAAATCAAGATCTTCTAAAAAATTTATGAAGCTTATAATGTTTTCTTTCCACAGAAGCAATATAGCTAGAAAAAATATTTAAATAACTGACCTCCGTTTGAAGTTGTTTGTTTTAACTATAGTGTGAAAGGCTGTAGAATGGTACCCTAAATTATGCCTGGTTGGTATAAGGATTATTTTGAGCTAAAAGCACTTTATTGGTCAGCTTTGATACCAGTGGACAAATTGCCTGACACCCACAACTAAACGAGTAAAGGTTTATTTGGGTCCCAGTTTCGGTCGATGACTGGCTGGCTCCAAAGCCGAGAAATTATGGTGGAAAGGCATCACGGTAGAGCAAAGGTGCTTAGTTCATAGTTCCCAGGAGTAGAGCACAGGGGAAGAGTTTCAGGGACCAGGGACCAGGTATAGCACCAAAGGTCAAAAGTCTTAGCCCCGTGACCTATCCAGACACACTTAAAGAGTATGTTTACTAACCTCTCAAGTCAATTAAGTCGACAAGATTAACAGTTACAGGCACTTTAATAAAACAGGAAATATAAGAAGACACTCTGATGTTTCCACATATAAGAGGAGTTAAAACTCCAGTATGGAAGCTATTCCCCTTATAGCAGAAGGAAAGCAGTATTCTTGTCATCTAAACTAGAGTAGACTACCATCATAATTCTATACAAGAGACCTGTTATGGTAATTCTCATCTTCCCTTAGCCTCCTCACATATTTTAATTTCCCACAAACTGCCTTTTTGTTTAGCCTAATATAAAAGTGTTCCAATTTTGCCCCTTCATTGAGTTTTCACTTCTTCATGAGTGTTCCTGTGTCAAACAAAAGTTATGTGTGTGTGTATATATATATGTATATACTTTATATATATATTATACACACATATATATACTTTATATAGAGAGATATATAGATACATATATAGATATAGATATATTTTTCTCCAGTTAATCTATCTTGTAAAGTTGAATTCTCACGTTCAAACATAAAAGTCCCAATAGGGCAGAGACAAAATTTTGCCTCCCTTATACCAGGTTCCAGATTTTTAGTGTATTATCTACAATATATTAGGCACAAAACATATAAAAACCATAAAAGCTGCACAATTATTTCATCTATATTATGTGCGCAAAGTGTATCTCTTTGGTATATTTTCATTTTTGACAAATGTGTTTTTAATTTCTTATAAATAAAGGTCAGAACTCACTGGATCAGCCCTTTCTCTCCAATATAAATTAGGTATTATGACACATTAGAAAATAAGTCAAATTCCAAAAATAAGACTAGAAATTTGACTGTTTTAAAACTAGGAAGCAGGCAGCACTACACAGTAGCAAGAACCTGTGCCAAAATAAGCAGACTTCAAAATCTGCCTGTGCCATTTACTAGCTTTGAATTTTGAGAACTTTACCCATCTTCTCTGAACCTCCTTCTTTGTGAATACAGGAGGACCCACATGGCAAGTTATTTATGAAAATTAGAGAGTGAATCTAATCCCTAACATGGTGTTTGACACACACCTGGTATTTCCTAAACACAGCTTCAAAATGCTATGGAACAAGGGCGCTGGTGTGTGGACTGGATTCAGCGTGCCAGTGACAGATAAGAGGCGAGCTGTGCTATTGGCCCTGACTAGAGGCGCACAGAGATGACATAAGGGATCACTTTGTTCTTCAACTATGGTGCTTGGGAGGATCACTTGGACACCATTGGAAAAAGCCATTGAAAAGATCATAAGACTGCAGTTCATTCAGAAGAAAGGAATAGAGCTAATTAATCGAGAAAATGCCTCCTCTTGATACTGATGAACTGAACTATTGCAGTCTACCGATCTACAGCAGACTTGTGGAAATTATTGGCCCTAGTAATAGAGAATTCCTTACCCACCCTGCCTTAGTTGTAAAGCAGGTGTTGTGTGACCACATGGAAGAGATGAAGGCCTCTTTAAAGGAAGCACAGAAGAAGGGTCGGTTACAACACAAAATTTCTCACGTAAATGGAAAATAAGAAAAATTCTCACAGAATGCAGAGGAAAAGGCCAAAGAAATAAGATGAGGAAAGAAGAGAAAAGGAGAGATGTAGAGGACTTGTCCAGGAGATACAATCTACGTGTAATAGGAAAACCTGAAAGAGAGGACAAAGCAAATGAAGCTGAAACAATAATTATGGAGCTAATTGAAGAAAATTTTTCAGAGTTGAAGAACGAAGTAGACCTGAAAATGAAGAAGGCTCACAGGGTACCTTTAAAATTTAAGTAGAAGAAAGCAACACCTAGCCATATCCTTGTGACTTTTAAATTTCAAGCATAAAGAAAAAATTTTGCAAGTATCCAGAGAAAACAGGTTACATATAAAGGGGCAAAAGTCAGACTGACCTCAGATTTTTCTCTTACAATTCTAAATACCAGAAGACAATGGAACATTCACAGAGTTTTAAGGGAAAATAATTTTGAACCAAGAATTATATACCCTTCCAAATTAGTATTTGTATATGAAGGCAACTGGAAGACATTCTCAGATACTAAGGCGTTAAGAAAGTATATCGGCAGGGCGGGGGTTTCAGTGGCACCGCTCCTGCCTCCAAAGCGGAAGGTCCTGACTTCGATCCGCAGTACCAAAAAAAAAAAGTATATCAACAAAGAACCTCCTCTGAAAATTTTTATGAACGATTTACTGCATCCAACAGAAAAATTAAATAGAATAGGGAGATAATTGTAAGAAAGATTTAATGACTAAAACTAATTAAGAATATGAAATCTAAAATTGTTACATTTAGGGTAATAAACCTAAATGCTAAATGGACTTGTAAGCTAGATCTAAAATTTTCAGTTTATATAGTTTTAAACTGTCAAAATGCATACCAAATATTCAGTGTCAATGAATGCTGTCTTATTTAAAAAAAAAAAAAATGCTGTAGAACAAGGGGTAACCACAGGATGCTTTTTCAAGCAATTTCCAAATCCATACCTCAATTTGGAAATCCTCTCAACACCACATATAAGGCCATTTAATTGATTAGTTCAGCAGAATTCTGTTAAACTGAAATTTTTAACTGAATTGATTATTAGTTTTAGAGCTAGTTCTACCTATAATTTTTAAATCCTAGTTGCTCCATAAATGGTAATTCAGGCTCTGAAATTTTATAGTCTTTATTTTTCCCTCACACCTTTTTTTGAAGGGGGAGGGTTGTTTCACTTGGAGAATAAATGAACACTGTGGTGAACTGTAACTTAAGAAATAATGAAGAGGGGCTGGGGATTTAGCTCAGTGGTTCTGGTGCCTGCCTTGCAAGCGCAAGGTCCTGAGTTCGATCCCCAGTACCAAAAAAAAAAAAGAGAGAGAGAAAAAAAAAAGAAAATAAATAATGAAGTGGTGCTCTGGTTGTCAAAAAAAAAAAAGAATGAATGATAGAAAAAGAGGAACATTTAGGATGACAATAGGTTCAAGTATTAGTAATATATTGAATTCTTCCATGGATTCTTTCACAATTTCCATCCTCATAGATTCTTTTCTATTTTTAGCAAATAATTTAATGTATTCCTTACATCATGTTTTAGTTTTTAAGTATTTTTATGATAAAATAACATACAAATTTCTGATCTTCTTGAAATGTTCTAAAATAAGTTATTTGAAATTTACA
>NW_004624744.1:22563979-22622630 GCF_000247695.1 Heterocephalus glaber
CTATTCCAATCACTTATTTCACTAAATTCAACACTAACCCTATTTTCTTTTTACCACATTAAAATTTTAATATTTTTGCATACTCTAATATTTTTTCTAGAAAGTTATATGACATAATGTGACAATTTTAAAGAAGTAAAGTTGATTTACATGCTTATTAACAGAAATTTTGTTACCACTGGTTACAGAATGCTAGTCTAAATATTATGCTAATTTTAAATCATTCTCACAAGTCACACATAATCTTGGGGATTAAATTTAGGCAATTAGTCAGAGCCAGTAGTAATATATTTTCAAGGCAAACTTTCAAAGACATAGAGACAATCAGAGTCTGAAGAAAAAAGAATGGCCAGCTATACAAATGTGTGCATCTTATTCAGAGCAGGAAGCTCCCTACAGAATTTATGGATAGTTCTCACAGTGGAATTTTTTGTGATCCCAGTGTCCATCCAAACTAGCCCCTAAATCCTCATTCTTTGTTTTGTTAAAAGATTTTCTGTGTTGCAGAGCCATTTATATAGAAAATATTTAAGTTCTCTCTAATTTTCATTCCTTACTGGATCAGAAAGTATGTGTCTGGAAGCAGACACATCCCAGGTCAACAGTAATAGACACTGGATCTGAGAAAAAAAGTCTCCATACACTCTGTAACTTTATGAGTTCACTGAACATTTTAAAATAAACAGGATCCAGTTGGCCACATGGGGCTTCATTCAGATGGTGAAAGAAAAGGGAAGTAGGACAAATGAAATGAAGGAGATGAAAGAAACAGAAAGAAAAATAAGCAAACTGAATCACTTTTGCTTGTTATATATAATCCTTACTGTTTTTACAGGTTTTTATTTTAAAAGTCGATGTAAAAACACTAGCCATTCTTCAAAACAGCTTTGAAGGTAAGTACAATGTAACTCCTGTTTGCTGGGACCACTTGGGACTAAATTTAACACACATGCAATTAGCCACATGCTGACTTACATAAGTGGGATCTTCTAACTCATGGTTATTTTCATAATTTGAATATGAAAAAATGTACTCAAAATCCAGATATGCAAAAATAGTAAGTGTAATATTTTTATGTTGTCTAGCTACTGCCTAGTTTTTTCTTTTTTCTTATAATCATTGCAAAGAGTATTTTCAAATTTGGGGTTTTCTCTATGGCAAATATTTAAAAGTTGTTGAGATAATAACTTTCTTTCTGAAACTTAGTATTCCTTGCAGACTTTCCAAAGTTGTTATTTTCATTTCTAATCATATTTTAAATTTGTATATAGCACAATCATTTGTTTGTTTTTCTCTTTGCATTTGGTACCAAGAGATGCAAAGCAATATAGTTACACCACCAGCAAACTCCTTGTGTTATTTTCTCCAAACACTTTAGAAGTAGGTAGCTATTAGAAAAACAGATCAAGGGCCGGTGATTTAGCTCAGTGGTTTCGCCGCCTGCTGCGCAAGCGCAAGGACCTGAGTTCGATCCCCAGTACCACAAAAAAAAAAAAGAAAAACAGATTAATACTCCCTACTAGGTTGGAATGTGGTCTTTGCTGCTCTTCATACAAGAGAATCTTAAATTCATTACCTTGTAGTAGAGCCTACTACTTCCATTTCTTCAACTTTAACAGTGAGCCAGGGTGATACTCTCAAATTGATTCCAAGCCATGATTTTATCTCAATCTATGTCATTTCAAACAAAATTCAAGTTTCCATAACCATATTTTAATATGTCTCAGATAAAAATTGATAGGTCATTTATATGAGCCACTGGCAGAGGGGTCTAGGGCTACAGTTCTCATTATTAACTGTAAATTATCTCATTTCTTCCTGTTCAGTATGACTGCACTAAGCTTATTTGGATGTAAAACCACTGTTAATTCTCCATAGTAATGCTTGACATTCCATCTGCCTTCCTAACCCTTGGCTTTGAATCCGTAAGATACAAAATTTCTCAGAATGCCTTCCTCCCAACTGAAGCTGCAGAAAACATTTCTCATCCTGCTGAAAAGTCACTATGAAGGCTCATGTTCTAATTTGGAAACAATAAGATTTGAAAAATAATTTTATAAAGCTATTGTAAAATTGCTTTAGCCAAAAATACTGTGAATATTTCTATGCTCCAAAACCATAGTGCAAATTTATTGTCTCAGTCCATTTTCTGCTGCTGTAACAGAATCTATATACTGAGTCATTTATAAAGAAAAGAAATTTATTTCTTAAAGTTCTAGAGGCTGTGAACTCTAAGATCATGGTGCCAATGAGGCAGGAAGTTAGGCCATAGTCAGCTGGCTGGGATAATGGGCATAACCTGTCAATCACAGAGATCCAGGACACAGGAAGAGAAAAATAGTTCCCGACTCCTGCACCTAAGACCAATCAGAAAATGCTATCTTCAGTTGCTCAGGCTCGAGATCAAGCAAGTTTTTGATAGGACTGTCTAGGTCTGATGTCAGCCTGAGTACTGGGAGATTCAAAGGATGGTGGCCGTTAACCTACCCTGGGATCTTTAAGTGGCCTGCTCTCACCCTGAAGAGTGTAATTCTTTTCCTACCTGTAAATAAATGTAAAATCTTCCTACATTTTCTGCTTTGTCCAATTTTTTGGTCAGGACAATAAGAACCTAGAAAAAAAGTCTCTAGAAGTTCACAGCACCCCAGAATCCCAGTAACATCAGCATCAAGTAAGGCCGCATAGCATGACAGAGAGCATCATATAGTAGAAAACAGCATGCTAGCTCAAGCCTCTCTTCCTCTTCTTGTAAAGCCACTAATTCTATTTTGGGAGGCCCCAGTCTCATGTCCTCATCCAACCGTAATCACCTTTCAAAGTCCTGACCTCCAAATATCATCAACCTATGAATTTGAGGATTGAGTTTCCAACACATGAACTTTGAAAGACACTGTTGTTGATGATGTAAGAGACCAGAATATGCCACCCCAAGATATAACTGTAAGAGATTAGAATGATCTATCCCCAAATATGCTTATTTGGCGTAAGAATTACTTTGATCTAATTATTCTGATATAAGGCGGACAAAAATCTCTAAAATATAGATTACCCTTTTGTAAGGAAAATTTACATCTGTAAAGGAAATTTCTGTTTGAAAGAGTATCTCCCTCTGTACCAGATAGAGAAGAATGAGCGAAATCAGTGATGATGAACCTTTTAGAGCTTTCCATAACAAACAGCTGGTTGCAATAGGGTTCCATAGGTTCACCATCACTGATCTAAATCACTTCATACTCTTATTAATAGAGGAAGAACCTACTTGGATCTGCATAACAAACAGTTTCATTTTTCTGAGCCGTTCTGGTCACCTCCCCATCACTGACTTTCTCCAAACTCTTCTTTATTTGTTCCAAGAAAAGATGATATTTAAACCTGGGTATTTCCCATGTATATATTTGGTGCATGTTATAATTTTCTGTTTCTTTTTAACTTGTCAATCTGTCTTTTGTTATAAAAAGCTCCAGGTAAAAACTCAGAAAGTATAGAAATAAAATTATTTTTGCCTCCCCTATAATGACTCAGTCTGTCTTTAACCCTGATATTCTGTGTATTGAATGCACCATACTTAGTTGAATCTCAAACTTCAATGAACCTTTATTAAAGGAAAATAATTCTGTAGAAACCCAGCATTGGCTTAAATGTTTTAATGTTATTTTATAAGAACTAAACCATGTTGTTATATATAAATTCTTTAGACAACTCTTACCCATTTATAAAAATTTCTAATCACAACTTAAAACCAAAATTATAAAATTAGGAAAATTTAAATTTTTAGCAGTTATTTAACAATACTATAGATATGAATTTGGCTTGAACTAAGCTGTAAATTTCAGCAGAGTGTTGTCAGTTATAGTGTTAGTGCCTCTGTGCTCTCAAATGGACTTCTACATTTCTTCATTTGAGAAAATTTTAATGGGAATATGAAGTTCTTAGAGTGAACCAAGATTCTTCTTTGTTTTAATTAGCTCTAACATGGATGTGAATGGGCACAGTTGCTGATTTTCTCAACTAAATTGTTTCTCTTCCCTTCCAATTAAATGGCACAGTAACTAGCAAGAGAAAACAGAACTTTAAAAGTTATTTATATTTTTTCCTTCTTCTCCAAGCTTCCTCAGGCCTAATCAGGTATAATCCCACTCCCACCCCACCCCAGACACACACACACCTCTCCTTCCCCAAATGAGTGGACAGAATATGCAGATGCTGGCACCAGGTCAAAGTCCAGTTTCATTTCCATAGGGAAAGGAGGGAGAGTCATGTTCTAGGAGGGAAGAAACAAGCCTGGACATGTTTATTAATCTCACTATATTTCTTTTCCTGGGATGCTCATAGTGGGTCGAACACAGCCATACCATACTTTCCTAATGAAAATGTGTTCTTTAGCCTAATGCTAGCCAGCTGTGTGTCTCAGTTGCTGTGCTGAGAGAATACAGGAAGCAATTTTTGTTTTCCCTCACTTAGTACAATGACTAGCAGGTGAATGTACATGTGTCAAAGTGTAAATGGGTGAGTTTTATCCATGTTATGTGCCATGTTACATTTTCATGTATTTATATTTCTTTATTAAATGTTTTGTTTTGTGTTTTGATTTTCATTGTAGAATTAGCCTAATTCAATACAATGTCACATAAAAATCCACTTTTACAACTTTGGGAGGATGTCAAAAGTGATTTATTAGGTGACTCAGCTACCAATGATTACTTGGATCATGTAAGCCAAAGAAGTTAGTAAGATATGATTGTAAAGAAGTACAGAATGAAGACTTTGTTTGATTCAAGTGAGGAAGAAAACAGTAATATAAATAAATATGACTAGGTAAAATGCTACAAAATGATCACATATGCTGGAAAGACCCAATGTAAGAGCTAGGTAAGAAAATGTTATTAGGGTCTTGGTGGTGGTGAAAACTATTGGACAGTGGGCCGAGGATTTAGCTCAGTGGTTCCACCACTTGCCTCGCAAGCACAAGGATCCAAGTTCAATCCCTGGTACCAAAATCAAACAAACAAACAAACAAAAAAAGAAAACTATTGGACAGAATGCCAACACTGAGATTCAATATTAGAAATTTCTTGTAATGGATGATGTAACAAGATGTCTTAAAATATACTAAGAATGAAATGCAAGTGAAATATTCCATATACATCAATAGTAATACTCAAAAATATGTTTCACATGCTATCTCATTATCTGAACTAAAAGTGTTCATAGCAGGACTTTATCATTCTAAACATCAGAATCTAAAGGATTTATAGAGAAGTGATAGATGTGGGATTGAGATTTTTAGAACAATAATGACGCTCAAGAGATTTGGCTTCCAGTGTGCAGATACTGGCAAGTAGCGGTGTGGACCAGAGTGGTGTGGCTGCAGGCAGACCCAGCCAGGGCCCTTCCCTGACCCCAGCAGCTTGGACACACAGGCCCAAGCCAAAGGCCTGCACAGAAAAGAGCTGCACAGATGCACAAGCAACAGCCAGAGGCCCACCCAATACCATCAGTAAGTGTACAGAGACCCCAGCCAGAAACCTGCTCAGACACCAGGGACTGGGGTACACAGCACCCAGCAAAAAGCCCAACCAGACAGCAGCTACATGGGGAGGAGGCCTTAGCCAGAAGCACGTGTAGACACCATCCCAAGTGTACACTGGCCCCAGCCAGAAGCCCGTGCAGGTAACAGGTCAGCTCAAGGATCCAAAAGGCAACCATTCTGAACAAAGTAATTTGTGCACTGGTGAGCAGCAGAGAAAAGGCCACTCAGTGGCTTCCTGAGAATTGAAGACCACTGGGTAAGCAAAAAATTGCCTCAATAAAGATGCAGCAGGCTGCATCTGTTGAAATGAGAAGACATGTAAACAAGCCTCAAAACCAGACTTCCAGATGACATAAGGCAACCGCAAAGTGCAATGAGATGGAGCAATCTGATATTCAACCACCTGGACTCCCTGAACTGGCAATGAAAGAAGATCTGGAAAAAATGAAATCAGAAATAATTTCCCAGATAACAATAGAGATTGTGCCCATAGTGCAAGATAGGATTAATAAATCTAGAGCAGACACAGACAAAAAAAAAAAAAAAATAGAGGAACTGAGGAACATGATAGAATCCCAACACAGGAAACAAATGGAATCCATAAAACACATACAAACACATTTTCAGGAGATTTAAAAACATCATTGAAAGTTTATACAGCAGAATAAGTCAGTGTGAGGACAGAATTTCAGATATAGAAGATATGATTGCAATTAGTGACCAGGAAAAGAAAATTTTCTTTAAAATAGTAAGGGACCACAAGAAATAAATCCAGCAGCTGCTAGATAATGCAAAGAAGAATAACATAAGACTGATCAGAGTCAATGAAGAAACAGGAGAGAAAAAAAATGTTAAAAAAAATGTTCATAGAAGTAATGGCAGAAAACTTCCCAAGTAGGGGGAAAGAACTTGACATACAGGTAAGTGAAGCATATAGGACTCTAACTAGGCATGATAAAAAAAAAAATCAATATCAGCACCTGCCTTGCAAGCACAAGGTCCTGAGTTCAATCCCTGGTACCAAAAACAAAACAAACAAACTGACTAATAAACACTTAGGCATATAATAGTTAAGATTATAGAAACCCAACAGAAGAACAAAGCAGTTAGAGAAAAGAAACAAATAACATACACAGGAAAGCCCATCAGCATCACAGCAGACTTCTCAACACAAACCCTCAAGAGAAGAAGAGCTTGGAGTAATGTATTTCAAGCCCTAAAGAAAAACAAACTCCAATCTAGATTGATGTCCCCTGAAAAATTATCTTTCAAAATTGATGGAGAAATAAGATACTTTAATGGCAAAGAAGACCTTAGGAACTTCATGAATGCCAAACCAGCACCCCTCAAAATTTTTAACAATATCCTAGGAAAAGACAGTGAAGATCACTACCTCAGGAAGCCCAGCAGAATGAATCCATTAGGCATGACAAGAAATTAAACGGGAAGGGGGAGAATCCAATAAAAAGAAAAAGTCAGAAGAAGAATAAGTCATTACATATCAGTTATAACAATCAATGTTAATGGTCTCAATTCACCAATCAAAAGAAATAGACTGGCAGAATGGGTTAAGAAGCAAGGTCCAACAATATGCTGCATACAAGAAACACTTAATTCAAAAAGAAACTCACAGACTGAAAGTTAAAGGATGGAAAACAATACTCCATGTGACAGGAACTTGAAAAAAAGCAGGACTACTCTTTGCAGATCAAGTGGATTTCAAACCAACAGTGATTAATAGAGATAAAGAAGGATACTACATCCTTGTAAAGGGAACAATCCAAGAGGAAGAGATGACAATCATAAATATATATGTACCAACCACTGTGGAAATCAGTATGGAAGTACCTCAAAGAACTAGGACTAGACCTCCCATTTGACCCAGCTATTTCTCTGTTAGGTATCTTCCCAAAAGAATTGAAAGAATCATACTAGAGCAATATATGTGCACCCATGTTTATAATGGCACAGTTTTTAATAGCTAAAGCTTGGAAACAGCCCAAGTGCCCATCAACTGGAAACTGGATAAAGATGTGTTTTTTTTATACAATAGAATACTACTCAGCCATAAAAAATGAGAAACTAGAGACATTTATAACTAAATAGATGCACATTGAAACGATACTCTTAAGCAAAACAAATAGGTCACACATGTTGAAAGTGTAAATAAGGACTAAAAGTTATAATAGATAATGTGAAATAGGCAGAAAACCAGCAAAGGGAAAGGGGAAGTGGGAGGGGTAGGGGAAAGGAAAGAAAGGAATGGAATTAATATGAGAAAATGAAAAAATGGAAACAAGGTCTTTGTAAGTAGGGAGGGCAGGGGAATGGAGAAAAAAATAAGAACCAAGATAGATTACACAAAGGTACAAATTTTCAATGATGAATGTCATTATATTGTATACCTAAAATGTACCAATAAAATTAATTTAAATAAAAGAGATTTGGTTTTCTTCAAAATTGCCTGCATTTTGATGACAAAAAGACCCCCCAAGAAAGAAAAATAAATCTGACAATTTGGCTGCTACTCACAATTTTCTGAAAGCTTTATTTCAAACTGTTAAGCAATCTATGGATTGTCTGAATACATGACAATTGATGAACAACTTGCATCATTTCATGGTTGTTAAAGCTTTTGGCAATATATGCCAGGTGAACCATCTAAATATGACATAAAAATATATGCTGTAGTAGATGTGAAGACATTTCACCTCGAATTTAGAAATTTATCCTGGAACTCAGCAATCAGGTCTTTATTTGTGTAATAATAAACTGTATGACTTTGTGAACAGACTTGTTGCACCTACTTAAAAAAAAAAACCCAAATGTCACATTTGACAATTGGTTTACTAGTTACCCATTGATATTACATTTGCTATAAGAACACCAGTTGACCAGCACAGAAACATTTTGTAAGAACAAAGTCAAGATTACTGAAAAAATGTTCCAAGTTCACAATAGAGAAATGTATAGTACAACTTTTGGATTTCAGAAAGACGTAATATTGGCCTCCTATATGGTGAATAAGAACCAAGTATTTATACTGTAAACATTATACCTTGATGATAAGATTAACAGTGAAGCAGGGCATGGTGGTGCATGCCTGTAATCCCAACACTCCAGAGGCTGAGGCAGGAGGATCCTATGAATTCAAGGTCAGTCTGTGCTACATAGTGACTTCAAAGATAGCCTGGACTATATAGCTAGACCTTGTCTAAAAAACAAAGAAACAAACAAAGAGTTATAATGCATCCTCAACACAAATGAAGCCAGAAATGGTCAAATTTTGTAACAAAACAAAAAGCAGAGTAGGTGTTGTTATTGAGTTATGCAACAACTATGATGTCACTCGAAACACAAAACACTGACCAATGGTTGTGTTTTACTCAATCCTAAACATGTCAGGCATAAATAGTTTCACAGTTTACAAAGAAAATAAAAAGCACAAAATTTCACAGAGAAATTTTCTTAGAGGATTGGGACTGGAATCGATAAATGATCAGTTACAACAGAAGAAGAACAATATGTATCTGGCCAAAGAACTCTTCAAAAGAATTCTGGAGAAGACTGGTGAACAGACAGGTGAAACATCACAAGAACCTTCTAAGAAAACAGGAAGATGAGCAAGATGTCAAGGGTGTCCTCAGAATTCTCAAAGAAGACAGGAGAACAGAACACACATGCTGTCAGTGTGAGCGAGACTTGCAGTGTAGGGAACATACTGTTCTCAAGTGTGAAAAGTACCTTAGGTGTCATAATGAAATAAAGATTATTTTTGTGGTAATTTTATCTGTATTTTCATTGTAGTTCACATAGGAATTTATTTCTGCTGTTGTTTTTTAGATTTAGGAAGCAAATAGTTGATGTAGAAAATGTTGATTTTTATTCTAAACACTCAGTATATATTTGATATTTTATTTTATCAATATTTCATTTTCCTGCTAAGTGCACATTGTATAATATAATAGGAAGCTCCTGACAAAAGGATAGAATAAAAGAAGTGACAAGTATGTCCTGCCAAACAGGAAAGGAAAGCTAAGCACATGTGCTGTCAGTGGAAGGGAGACTTGAGTATGAAACATGCTGTAATTATGTGTGAATCATGTGCCTTAGGTGTGATCATTGAAGCAAATATTATTTCTATGTTAGAGTTTTGTTTGTATTTTCATTGTAGTTCACATAGGAATTTATTTCACTGTTATTTTTTAGATCTTATAAGAAGTTGATGTTGAAAATGTTGATGTTTTTTCTAAATACTCAGTACATATTAAAAATTTAATATTTTATTTTACTGGTCTTTTATTTTCCTGTTAAGCATATATTGTTCAATGTAATAAAACATGTGCTAGATATGGAGAATGAGAGAGTGCAAGCGACTCAGACACATGTTCACATGCATCCCACTCTGTACAAAGAAAAAACTCAGCTAACTAAATTAGACCATCAATCTATCACAATACTTATCAGAAACTATACCACATAGACAATACGAAAATGTGTCATATAACTGAGGGGCTTAACCTTCTCAGAATATTGTGAAGACAAAATTGAAAGAAGAGCTGTTGACTAAGGAAGGACAGCAAAATGCTGTCCATACAGAAATTCCAAATCATGAATGGAGCCAAAGCAGTAAGCTCAAACTCGGTCTGGGAGGCACAGTTGTTGAAAGAACAGAGGTAGGCAGGTTATTAAGCTCAATGTTGCTCTCTTCAGTGTCATTCTCCATTCTGTAGAAAATCAGAAACCCATCCCAAAGTTGGAAAAGGGAGACCCGAGACAGTTCCCTAAGCTGATAATTGACCGTTAGCAAAGTTCCACTACTCTAATTAGTGGTTTGCTTCTCTTCTTTCATCTCTGAAAGACCCATTGATATACTAAGGAAGCCAACTAGTTGGACTGTAAGAACTGACTTGGCAAGCAACAAATATGTAAATTCATCCATCATCTCACCATAGCCCAGAAAGATGGATGGAACAGCAATATGAAATCTAAAATAGCTTAGTTGATGAAGTTATAAACTATAAACTATAAAATCCAACATAATTTTTTTCTAATCATTCCCTATTCATTTATCTCATGGAATTTTTTCACCATTTTTTAACTTTACTTTCTTATTTGTACACATTTGTCATACTTATTGATCACATTCACCATAGGGAATTTGTACCTCTACATATCTTCATTCTTTTTTTTCTTCCCTCCCCTCCCAATAGAATTTTTATACTGCAAGACAGTAACATTCTTGTGAGTCATTTACTTAATTTCAGAATACATTGTAAATAAGCATGTAAAAAAAGGTAGTAACTAATGTCAAGTGAAACCTCATTACTACTTAGTCAGTTTGGGTAAAAAATAGAAATTTAAAAATTTTTTATTGTGTTTCTAATAGTTTGGGGTTCGCAGTAAAAATGAACAGAAGATGGAGCTTTATCATATACTGTCTATCTTCTACTACATACACATATGCACAGCTTCTTCCTTTATCAATGTACGCCACCAGAATGGTACGTTTGGTCCAGAGCCATACCACCCTGAATGTGCCCTATCTCCATCTCTTCTGATCTTGGAAGCTAAGCAGGGTTGGGCCTGATTAGTACTTGGATGGGGGAATGGTACATTTTTACCACTAATGAATCCACATTGAAATATTATTATCACCTCAAATTTTTTTTTAGAATTGAAATGGGATATTTGAGGTAAAATTTTTTAAATTGGTTTTCACATTGGTGAAAAAATTACTATAAATTTAATGGCTTAAATCACCCATTTAAATCACTCTCTCATAGTTCTGTAAGTCAGAAGGCTGGGAGAATTTGGCTAATTACTCTGTTCAGGTCTCACAAGGCCAAAATCAAGGTGTTGGTGGAAGAATTTCTTATAGGGGGCGCTCTGAGAAAGACACCACTTTCAAACCCATTGAAGTTACTGTCCAAATCTAGTTCCTCCTGGTCATAGAAGGGCCCCTTTCCTGGCAGTCTGTCAATCAAGAGCTGCTCTCTGTGCACAGAGGATTCCAAAGTCCTTCTCTCAACTTCCTGTCCATCTTCAAAGCCAGCAGTGCCATATCGAGCCCTTCTCTGCCTTCCTCTTCTGCCATCAGCAAGAGACAGCTCCCTGCTTTTAAAAGTTTATGCCTTGGGTCTGGCCTTCCAGAATACTCTTTCTATTTAATGTCAGCTGCATATAACATGGCATATTTGGGGAGAGCATATTCAGATAACGGGACCGAGGATCATCTTTTCCAATCTCTTAGACCGCCTTTCCCAAGATGGAATGGACAGTCAACTTTTCAACTCCTCCACGATGTCATTTTCCCACTGTCATTTCTTAGGTTAAGTAAAACTTGTGTAGCCTTTATTTTAAGGCCAGTACTGCCTTTCAGAGCAACAAAAATAAGTATATTTGTCTTTCATGGGATTGCCCTTCAAATAGGCCTAGCTTTATTTATTCTTTCCAATATAAACTCCCTAAATTTTCCTGTGTTTTGAACCATTGAACTAAGAAAATTTTTATATTCCTCCTGTGTTACACAACTCAGTGCTGAAACCCACAGGCAATTTCTAATGGAAGTTCAAAAATTGTAAAAACACACCTCTAAGGCTAAATATATAAATATAGTAGCTGTGTATTCACATTTATAAAAGGAATGCATGTACCTTTCCTTTAAATTTATAGTTTATTTTAAAGGGGCTTTCTTGGATTATTTAATGGAACTTCTAGGAGTTCTCAGCCCCTATTATTTCTAATTTGCTAGATATTTCCCACCTAAAACTTTCTGCTTTGCATTGTAGGTATTTCACAAGAGTATCTCATCTCTTCTCTACCTTTATTTGCTGAAAGGTGATTCAATTTCATGTTTTCATTAGCTGTCTTTCAAGGTGTACTGATTAGCTGTAATCAAGAACTCAGCTTCCTTCATCCTAACCAGGAACATTTACACTAGACATTTTATTTTTAGTCGCCTTATTAACTGCCTAGTGACTAGAAAATTGGTTTCAATACAAGCACTTATTCACTTGTTAGAATAATTGACCAAACTATCAATGTAAAATGCTTTGCGGTAATAATTAACGAGTTAAAATGGACCAGAATACAAAATGTTATGCCAGTTTTTGAGCCCAAGGCATTGAGGTGTGTCATAGCCAGACATGAGGCTGCAGCCTGCATGAGCTCTTTTTATTTTACTCTGAGTAAGTGCTACAGTCCCTTGCACAGTATAGGCTTTCCAGAAATGTTGACTGAATTTAACCAGGTTGCTGTAACAACAGCTGCTGTTGGACATAACTCAGCAGGAAAATATGATAGAGAAGACAAAAAAAAAAAACTATGACCATTGAGATAATAACTGAGCTGTTGACCTTAATCACCTATTTAACAAGTCATTTTGCAAACCTGAAATTAAGGATTTGAGAACTGGGGAAAAGGATGTCTAATTTGGAAAACTTTGATTTTTGTTTGGTTTGATTCATTTTTACAAAAGAAGACTGAAAACTATCTGCATGCACCTGTTTTCACTTTTCAGACATAAAAGCCTTTCTGAACATTAAGCCAGAAACTCATCTTGATAGGCCAAAAGGGTATATGCCAACAGGCTTCAAACAAGTTGGGGGCAGGGAATTACATTTATTTATTTGAAAAAAAATAGCATGTTTTCCCTGAAAATTCATTACATTTTCTATCATCTGGCAACTCTCAGTATGAGTTCTGCTCAGTTCTCACCTTTAAATACTAGAATTATTATTTCTACATGTAAAAGCAACCTTTTAAACCAGGACTAAATTAACATTATACTATGTATAATATGTCACAAAATAACCCGTCTTATGAATTCTAAATATCTTTGTTTTATTTTATCATGTAAGATGATAAGTATATATTAATAAGAGTGCAAAGTGACATTTTATTGACTCGTGTTAAGAATTTTGAAAAGGTGCACTACTATTAAAATCAGAGAAAATTAATGAATTTATTTTTAATTTTTTTCTATGTGTGTATAAATCAATATATAATTTGGGATATACCTGCACAAGAAAAACAAATACAAATTAATTTTGTTGAAACTACAAATACAGTTCTGCAGTAGCAGCTGTTTGTCATGATTTCTTAGTCAGCCAATGGAGATAGACCCTACTACCTTATGAATCTATGCTACCAAAACAATTACTAGCACAGTGAATATTAAGATCCTGGGCTGGAGATTTAGCTCAGTGACACTGTGCCTGCCTGGCATGTGCAAGGTTCTGAGTTCGATCCCCGGTACCACAGGGGAAAAAAAAAAAAAAAGATTCAAATGTGTTTTACTTTGCTTTGGTATCTATATCCCTCTCTAAAACAATTACACTAAACTAGTGACTTGGTTAGAAGAATTTTAAACTTTTTGAAAACTGAGATTTCTTTTGTTCTATTATAAATAACAACATCCATTTCAATTATACAGTCCAAAAGGGATAGTATGAGAGTAGGCAAGGCAACATTAGTAAATTTATTACCATCCATTGTTCATCTTATGACACCTTAATGCAAATGCAAGTATTTATCTGGTTATTATAATCACATGCCAAACAACTACATTATACTTTCACTTTCCCAACCTTCTCCTATACCTATATTTTCCTTCGTTGATGGAAACAGCAGAACAGGAAAGCCTTCTTACTCTGGAACAAGACTTCCTGGTTCAGTTCCCAGTTCTGTGACTTAGGGACTGTGCCACACTGGGTGTCCCTTCTCTCTAGCCCTGTCAGGATCAAGTGAGTTAATACATATAAATTCAGACTTAGGAAAATACCTGCTACAGAACACCTCAATAAAAATTACCCATTATTTCTAATTTTAGTAAGTCATATCCTGCACAGTCTTGCCATTAATTTATACCGTCAGTAAATATATGTTTTCCATGAACTATTATCAGTACTGGGATAATAGTAGTGAACAAAACAAACAAGATCCATGACTTCACGCAGCTGATATTTTATCAGGGAAAGTCACAGGATCACGCAGTGAAATAAATAAGTGATGATGATACTTTGAGAAAAAAGTCAGATATAAAGAAAGAGTGTGGTAGGGTTGGAATTGGGAAAGGCCTCCTTGATGAGGTGACATTTGGAATGAAGGAGCAGGCCATGACAAAGTTTGGGGGGGCCCACATCAAGAAGAGAAATAGTGTCCAAGAAAAGCAAGACCGTAGTGGATTTGTCATGTTAGAGAAGAGCCAAAGGCCACCGTGATTGCTGGACAGGAGCAGTGAGGACTGCACAAAATGATCTGAGAGGAGAAGGCAGAAGTATCAGCACCTTGTGATTAAGCAGATTCAGTCATCCTGGCAAATGTAGAAAGGATGCCTTGGCGGCAACACCCAGCTTCTTTCATGCAACATTGTGGCAGCAGCTGCAGTGAAAGGAACATTGTACCCAGTGAATATCCTAGTAATTATCTCATGAATTCCACTCAGGAAGGCAGGAACTTGTCGGGGTTGGATCTAAAGAAAAAATCATTCTCTGTCCCCACAATAGCTACTTTTTTTAATGGAATCAGTTTTTTATTCATTGTTTTCTGGAGTTGCTTTGGTTTTCTTTTTTTCTTTTCTTTTTGTTACAATAGCTACTTTTTTAAAATATCAGAAAATTTGGCATATTCATTACTGCATATTTTCTGTACACTAAATTTAAAGTTGCTTATGCTATGTTCATCTGTATTATAAATCAAAATTGATCTACTGAGACCTACCATAAATATTTCTATATTAACTAACTCAAAAGAATGGACAATTCATTACACAAATGTGAATTTCATCTTGGCAACAATTTTTCTTCCAACCTCTGACATCACTAAATTGAACCCAGATTCTCCTGGCTGAGTATATAGCAGTAAAGAATTAACTTTTACAATATAGACTGTTCCTTCAGTATCATTTTATTGGATGTTGTTTTTGTAAATCTAAATTCTAGATATTCTCTCCAATATAAAAACATTAAAAATATTCTAAGGTTTATATCAGAAAGCCTCCCATCTAATTTTGTCTTAAAAATCTAAAACATGAATTGTATTCCATTATATAGTGTTTTTATGATAAATAGATATCATGAATCACAGTGAAATATGAATTTCACAGCACAGCAGCTATGCTACCACCAACCTTTGGTGGATGCAGCAGGATTCACCATGCTAAGGACTATCTGGTGCTTTCTCTGAGGACAGACTAGGATACACTAAAGTATTCAGGCTGCAGAAAGAAGAAAAGTACATATAATTAAGTTTATTACAAGTGATAGCAATATTAACAGATAGTAATGCAAATTTTCCCCTCCTGAGTTTCTAACTGGGGGTTCCTGTAACAAAAGGCAAATTATTAAGAAAACCCTAAACAGAAGTTTAATAACATGTGTACCTTCTATATACAACAGAGATAAGCCAAACTATTAACACTAGAGATCTCAAAGAGTTGTCTTATACCCGAGGCTTGAACACTTTCTCTGAAACAAAGAAAGAAGGAAGTGAGGAAATGCCTAGATGATCACAAAAAAGAACTATATAATAAAGGTGGGGTTGTTATACAGATTCACAATGATTCCTTCTCTGCTAGGAATCTGTAGCTATTTAGTCATCCTAAGTATCCTGGAGGGGTGGAGAGCAAGAGACAGAGAGCAAGATACACACATACATGCCTGTGTGCATGCTCATAACAGGGATATCTTTCATAAATGCAAATTTCCCTGTAAAAGGGTAACTACTCTGTTTTCAGAACTCCTCCAGTGTTTGCAGTTTCTCAAAACAATCATCTCAAAATAAACCTGTCCCAAAGAGGTATATTTAAGGTTTGCTATAGTCGTATTTTAGGGTGGCACAACTTTAGTCCTTCTCATGATCATAAAGGTAAAAATAGAGAGATATAAGGAAAAGACCATACACAGATACCACAGACATTAAAATCCAAGAGTGTATCACAAGAATCTCAAAGATAGAGAAAAACAGATTTTTTAAAAAGAGGTGCTGTAGGGAAAAGCAGGCTTTACACAATATAAAAACAATATTTAATCAAAATTAGATATAAAGAAGTAGTTTGGTTGTATAAAACCAAGGTAATTAAAACAGAACCAAGATCTTACATTTTTCTAAGAGATATGATTGATGTAGAAAAAGAAATTTTAGAAGGAAATAAATTTTCAAACAGAAGAGCTAAGTCTCAGGTGGGCAACACTCATTTCACTGGTACTTACATTAAATGGCAATTCAAGAGCTGAATATCAAGCAAGAAGTAGGGAATTTAGGAATTTTCAGAGCCCGGCACAGTGATACACACACGTAATCCCAATTACTTGGGAAGCTGAGGCAGGAAGATAAAAAATTTGAGTTCTGCCTGGGCAACTTAGTGAAACCCTATCTCAAAATAAAAAATAAAAACAGCTATGGACATAACTCAGTGTAGAGACCCTAGGTTCAATCCCTATTACTGCAGGAAATAAAAAGCTTTTGGAGAGAAAAGGATTACTTAACAAACAGTAACAACGATATAGATGATGAGAATCTCATCAGCAATAAAAATTGCAAGAAACCAAGGAGTGAAATCTTCAAGTGGAATAAAACTATAATAGCTGGCTAAACCATTATTCAAGTGGGAAAGAAAATGCAAGACATTTTCAGACACACAAAATCTAAACATTAACTCCCCCTGTAAAAAGTGCTAAATTTTGTATGACAGAAAGAAAAGTCAACTGAAAGAAAAATACGAGTTTTAAGAATAGATATTTTTTAAAATAAAATATCTTAACTCTCTGTGATGCAAAGAAAAGTGCTTTGATGTTATTGTTACTGGAAAAATGTCTAGGGTGAGGAAGGCAGTGATTGAAGGTCAATTGCATAAAATGTTCCAAATGCCAGACCTGCTCATAAAGGTAAAAACTGCTAGAAGCATATGAACAAAATCAATAAATTAATAAAAATTTGAGACCAAATAAAAACAATTTCAAACTACCGAAGTAGGAATTTGTATTCACTATGGCCCCCTGCATGGAAAAATGTCCAATGTTCAGAATTTAAAGCAAATTTTTGTTTTTTTCTGCCTGTAACTTTACCATTAATTCCCTCCCCTTCATGAAACTTGTCGGGAATATTTGGAGAAATGAGAGCCATTTGAGATATATTTCAAAATAGCCACTGTAAACTGCTGAAACTCTAAATTGGATACAGATGAATCAATACCTATGCTGCTGCCTTTTTGTCTAGAAAAAAAGAGAAAGTAACAATTCATGAGAACGTGAACAAAGACAGAAGACAGATAAAGACAAAAATGAAACCAAAGGACAAAAGAAGTAATTACTTCCTATCCTAAAGTTCTGAGAGAACATCTTAGTCTGTTCAAGCCACTATAACAAAATGTCTTAGACTGTGTAACTTATAAACAACAGAATTTAGTGCTTTCAGTTCTGGAAGCTGGGAAGTTCAAGGTGTTCCTATAGACTGGATCCGGAATGTCCTCCAGAGTACCATATTTCAAAAGCTTGTTCTCCAGAGTGACACTATTGGGAGGCTGTGGAAACTTTAAGAGTCAGGGCTTAGTGAGAGTTCTTCTTGTCATTGAAGGTGTGCCCTTGAATGGGATGTTGTGACCATAGCCTCTTACCATCCTCTGTTTTTGACATCTGAGCCATGTGGCAAATAATGCCATCAATATCCTCCTCACCATAATGTATTGGCTCACCACAAACTCAAAAGCAATGTTTGTGACTGATCACAGACTGAAACCTCAAAAACCATGAGCCAGAGTAAACCATTTTTCCTTATAAACTGATTATCTTGAGTGTTTATTTCAGTAATAGATAGCTGTCTAACACAAGGTACAGGCAGATTTTGGTGTCTGGTAAGAGTCTTTTCCTCATAGATAACATGTATGGGTCCTCACTTACTACAAGGGACAAAAAAAAAAATCTCCTTCAGTTCTCCTTTATAGGGGCACTAATCACATTCATAAGGCTTCACTTTCATTATTTATCTCCCAAGGCCCTACCTCAATACTATCACATTAGGGATTAGATTTCAACATAGGAATTTTGGAAGCCCAAAGCCATTCAAACTGTAGCAAGAACTTTAAAGAGAAGGAACAAACATAAATTGTGCTTGAAATATAAGTATTGGGGTATGTTTGTGGGGTTGAGATTAAGGAAGAAATCCCTTCATGTAGAGTGAGGTGAGCTCACTTCAGACAAATGTACAGAAGCTTTATGGAATAGAGAAAGGCTCTGTTTAGTTAGAGTTTGGGGAAGAAGACAAGAAATATAAACTCATAAGGATAAAAATGATCAGAATATGCATATTTTCAAGTTATTTCTCATAACCACCCTTTAGTACTCCCATCACCAAAACCCAAAAGAACATTCTACTTTTCAGGATTTAACGTAACTTTTTTGTTATTTTGATTAAGTTGTGGAAAGAACAGAAGAAATGAAAGAATCTATAGCTACCATAGAAAAACTATTTTATTGGAAAGGAAGAAAACTACTTAGAGTGGAGACTGGACTGTAGAAGGCAGAGGGACCCCAGGCCTCCAGGGGCTGGTTTGGAGTAGACTGGGCAGCTCATCAAAGACTGGAACTCCAAAACTATGAGGTAAAATAAACGTTTTTCTCTTAGTAACTTTCTCTCAAATACCGTGATACAGTGACAAACAGTTGACTGAACAGAGACTTATAGAGGTAGTGTGCTGTGTCTGAAAGAAGACTAAATTTTGATCAGAAGCATTGAGTTCACACTTTAGGCCAGTCATTTATTAGCTATATGCAGAAGTTACTTAAATTATGTGTGTCACATTTCTTCATCAGTACAGTTAGGGTAAAAATTATGAGGACTGGATTTACTAGAATTAATATCTATGAAAATACTTTGTGTAATTTAAAGCTCCCAACATATAAACAATTTTATTAATTTTATTTTATTTTTGTAGTTTTACTAGTCAACTTTTCATTACTGTGACAACATACCTGAGCTAATCAACTTAGAAGGAAGAGGGGTTTATTTTGGCTCATGAGTTCAAAGATTTCAGTCCATGGTAGTTTTTCCCTGTTTCTTTGGAACTGTAGCAGCATAGTATATCATGGTGTGAGTGCATGATGCATGAGGTCTGTTCACCTCCACCTTATTGGAGAAGAGAAGCGAAAAGAGACAAGAAGGAGCCAGTTTCCCAATATCCCTTTCAAGGACATGTTCCCAATGACATAACTTCCTCCTACTGAGCCCTACTTCCTAAATGTTCCACTACCTCTCAACAGCATCACTGCTGGCAACCAAGCCTTCAGCACATGGATATTTGAGTGACTTTTGAGATCCAAACCTTAGCAGTGTCCATGCTATTATTTTGTTTCCATTGAATCTTTTTGGTAAATGTTCTTTTTATTGGAAAGGAAGTAAACTCATGATTCTGGTGAAATTGTTAATGAATAGGTAACTATTCTCTTAATTTAGTAGTGAGAACATGCACAAAGATTAATTAGAGCTCTCATTACCAGTAAATTATGTCTGCTTTCTGTCAGGCATATGACCTGTGGAGAAGACAGCAGCACATTTTTAATAATTAACATATGAACTCTGAAAGAAAAAAGCCCAAAGTTCTAAGGATATTATAAAGTGGAAAGCCCAAGTACCAGACATGTCTTTTACACCACATTGAGCAGCCCAACAGAAAGTAGAATCCAGAGATAGAGATGGAGATGCAAATAGCAAGAAAGAGTCAGAAAGAGGAGAGAGATTCTAGTTGACAGTCCTCCAGTCTTTCATTCATCCAAGTATTGAATGAATGCTGCATGTGTACTGATCTTGGGTGCTATTTCCAGGGGAGTTCCTTTATAGAGATGTCCAAGAAGTTGCTCTCAGAGCTGTTCAGCTGCCATCACCAATAAGTCAGTCATTGTTGGTGTATAAAAGCCATCCACCATAGTGGGTTGGGATTGTGAGGAGGTCTTCCTTGCACCTATTACATTTATACTGCTGTGGTTTCCCCAGCTCTGCCTGCAGCACCTAAACAGTAGGTCCTGAAGACTTCGACCAAGTTGTGGAGGCTACAGACATAAGCCCTTCAACACAGCCCAGCCTGAATTAAATTTTTCAAACCAATATTTTTATTTTACATTCAGTAGTTTCAAGGTCCAAAAAATCAACTTAACTTTAGGTTAATAAGAAAAAGTCACAGGCCAAAAAATTAAGCAGCTGGAATTTAAAGGTTAGAGCCCAAAGGCTGGGCTTTTTGCGTAATTGCCAAGGATTAGATTCCACAAAGATGGAAATAGGCTGAATTCTTTCCTGTGTATAATTGAATAAACAACCTTGCAGTGGTGGTGGGGTTTTTTCTCTTCCACATATTCAAAATCAAAGATATTTTTTATTAAATACCTTCTCATTCACAATGGAGAAAATAATTATAGTGATACTGGATGTTTTTTGGCTTAACTTTAAGAACATAATTATGTTTCTTACTTTGTAGTGACTGGTACTTTGGGGCATATCATTTGGTTTTATGCAAGATTATAGATTTCTATATTAAAATTAAATGTAAAGCTGAAATGTGCTATGAATATGATATAAAATGTGAGTTTTGAATGAAATGTGTTACAACTGAAATGTGTAAAGCATCAATGTATTTTATAAATCCTTGAAGAAAATCCAAATCACCTGGAAATTAACTATTTAGAAAATTTTCTATATAACATTTTTGGGAATGGTCCAAAGATATCATAGGTGACATAGTTTTCCAATTATCTTTGAAAAATGCAATTGTTTTCTAGTTTACATATTCTAATTATATATTATATTACATTCTTAATTGAAATTAAAATATATAAATTTTATTTACTTGATAAAATAAAACATGAATTTAGACTGAATCCAAAAGAATTTTTTGATCAAAACCTCAAATGTTTCAATACATTTTTTTATTCTTTGATACTTATATAAAAACCTAGATATTGTGTAGAATCAAGTTATTTTTCATTCATCTTCTTGTGGAAAAATAGAAGGCTTTGATATATATTGAGAAAGAATTGGAAAAAAATGGATTTAAATATTAAATATATAAATCAATATATTTGATTATAAGATAAAATTTATTTGTTCCTTTCAGCCAGAACCGCCATCTTCTAGTAATGTGCCAAAATGACGAACACAAAGAGAAAGAGGAGAGGAACCCGTTATATGTTCTCTGGGCCTTTTAGAAAACATAGAGTTGTTCCTTTGGTCACATACATGTGAATCTATAAAAAGGGTGATATTGTAGACATCAAGGGAATGGGTACTGTTCAAAAAGGAACATCACACAAATGTTACCATGGCAAAAGTGTTAGAGTCTACAGTGCTACCCAACATGCGGTTGCCTTTGTTGTAAACAAGCAAGTTAAGGGCAAGATACTTGCCCAGAGGATTACTGTGCGTATTGAGCAAATTAAACACTCAAAGAGTCAAGATAGCTTCCTGAAATGGGTCAAGGAAAATGATCAGAAAAAGAAGGACGCCAAAGAGAAAGGTACCTGGGTTCAACTGAAGCGCCAGCCTGCCCCACTCAGAGAAGCACACTTTGTGAGAAGGAATGGGAAGGAGCCTGAGTTGTTGGAACCTGTTCCCTATGAATTCATGGCATAAGCTGGGGATGTAGCTCTGCCACGCAGCACCTAATTAGCATCTGAGTGCTCTAAGACCTTCTTAAAAATAAAAAATCATCCTGTGTTGTAAGGATGGTTTTCTTAATTGAACAGGTGTGTTGTGTCTTTACTTCAGAGAAACAAAAATTTGGAGCAGATTCTCATTATGCCCAGTTAATTGTGTCAGGTCTTTACACTTCAGTGTTTTTCTTGCTGAAAGATGTGAGGTACTGTACAGATGTACACCCAAATGGTCAAGTCCTTATGAAATATTTATATTGGCTTGAAGATCCTTTAAATATCCTTGGGGATAAGATGTATCAAAATAAATGGAAGCCAGTATATGGCATTTCAGTTAAATAAATTGTTTAAAGCACCCTAAAACATTATTTGTGAATTTAAAAAAGAAATAAAATCATAAAATTTGAAAATCACACCAGGATTTAATAGAGAAATAAAAATTCCATTAATAAGTAAAGGTATAGAAAACTACAAATACTCAGCAATAAAAATGAACAAACTATTGATACATACAAAAATATAAATGAATCCCAAGAAATTACACTGAGTATGAAAAGCCAGAGCAAAAATAAAGAGTGTATACTCTATATAAAAAAAAATAAGTAAAAGTATATCAATTCTAAATGACTAGAAACTAAATAATATGAACAAAATTGTTTTATTGCAGCAAAAATCATATATGAGTATTATAGTGTAGATATGTAATGAAACATTGTAGATGGAAGAGATGGTGGTGAAATAAATCCAGGAGATACCATTTAAAGTGTTTTTAATCCTCTATTTAAAAGTGGATTCTTCTTTCACTTGGTAGTTGATAATCTGCACCATGAGAAGATTTATAGATGACAAGGACTAGACGTTTGTTCCCACTAGAATTCATATATTGAAATGTAACAACCAATGTGATAGTATTTGAAAGTGGTGCCTTTGGGAGGTAATTATATTATGAGGGCTGCGTCTTCATGAATAGGATTAGTCCTTGCTATCACTTGAATATGGTTTTCCCTCTGAACTCAGGCTGGAATCTGATTGCCACAGTGGCAGTATTGCGAGGTAGGGTATTTAAGAAGTGATTGGGTCATTGAGTGGGATTCACATCTTTTGGGAATGAGTTAGTTCTCTTGGGAGTTTGGCACTTTCCTGTCTCCTGCAGGTACCCTCTCCCTCCATCAACTTTTCTGTCATTCTGTGCAGCAACAGCAGGTGCTCATGAGACACCAGAGAGATGTTGGCAGCACGCTCTTGGACTTGCTGGCCTTCAGAACCACGAACCAAAATAACCATTTTTCTTTATAAATTACCCAGTTTCAGTTATTCCTTTTCTTAGAAGAGACCAGAGATCTAGCAGCCTGTTTTTTCATCATGTGAAGGAGAATACATGAGAAATCAGGAGTCTACTGTCTGCAAGAGGGCCTTACCAGATCTAGACCATACTAGCAAAACTATAAAAAATAAAGTTCTGTTGTGTATTAGACACCCATCCAATGACATTCCTTATAACAGCTGAAGAGACTAAAACAATAGCGAAAAGCAGAAAATCTTTTTGACATTAGGACTCTCAGCAATGGCCTCAAACTGAAAGTAAACTAAAACAACAGAAACAATTATTCATCAGATAAGAGTGAACATTGTATTGTCACAAATATTAAGGTATTGTGAATGATTCTATATACTCTAAAACAAGTAATTTGATTGTAAATCTTTAGAGTATTCCATGTAATTTAAAAACCAAAGGAACCATGTTTATTTTTAAAAATTTATTCAGTAGATCTATTTTTTTCTTTCCTGTTTTTGTGGCACTCAGGATTGAACTTAGAGTCTTCACAATGAGCTATGTCTCCCAGCCTTGTTATTTTTTATTCTGAGCCAGGGCCTTCCTGAGTCATTACGTTGCCTCAGCTGGACTTGAACTTGTGATCTTCCTGCCTGTCTCCCGAAGTGCTGGGATGACAGACAAACCCCACCACACCAAGCATTTTTGCATAATTGTAAAGAGTATTCCAAAGATCTTACTGAAGTTTTAAATATTAATAAGCTTAAAATGCACTAAGAATTTTGAGAACTTGTGACCTATTTTCTTGAATTATTAGTAAGACAAATAAATAATTGTACATTTTGTCAGAAAAAGATCTTTAGTATAAAAGATTATTTTAAAACAAAGAATTTAAGCAAAAATATATTGTTTTAATTGGATTAAAAATATCAATATCAATTTATATCCTACAAACACATTTAATAAGTACATTTTGTATCATAACATTTTTCACTAAAATGTTCACAAAGCAATTCCACTCCCACCATACACCCTAGTAAGCAATTTTATTCTCCATTACAAATTTTTAGTTAGAAACAACCAACAATCCTTGGAACTATGGCTAATTGCGAGTTTAGCACTGGGAGGCATAAGATAAGCCTGAAATCTCTTATATTTGAAAGTAAGGAGGCTTTTAAGATTAATGTGGTTTCACAAAATGCTGCCAAGGAAATAGAAGAAGGCAGGAATAAACATTTCAACAAATAATGCTAGGATACATGAGTATCAACATGTAAAACAAAGAAATGAAACTGGATCTGTACTTGTACCATATACAAATATTAATTCAAAATGGATCATAGATCTGGATATAAGTGTTAAAACTATGAAAACCTTATAAGATAAAATAGGCATGAATCTTTGGAATCATGAATTAGGCAATTGTGACTGTGATATGAAATCAAATGATTTAACCACAGGAAAAATAGTAAGTTGTACTTGATCAAAATTGAAAATTTGTGCTTCGAAGGACATAGTACAAAAAGTAAAATACATCTCATCGAATGAGTAAAATACATCTCATAGAATGAGAGAAAATATTTGCAATATATTGGATCCAGTTACTTGATACAGATCCAGTAATCATAATATATAAAGAATTCTTACAACTCAACAATAAAGAGATATATGATCCTATTCTGTAAAAATGAGTAAGAAATGAATTGGATGTTTCTTCAAATTATGACCAATAAACATAATTTACAATACTCCAAAATTAGAAACAACCCAAATGTCTACCAACTAATAATGAAACAGGAAAAAATTGCTAGCTCTCCTCTCTCTCCTGGTGTAAGCATCTCACTCAGGAACATACAGTACTGGGTAAAGGAGACATGGCAGAAAAAATTTTCTTTCTCTCTGGATTTAACAATCACATTATTTTTGGTATGTGTTCTACCCTATGGTGTTTAAGATTCAGGATCATCAACTATAAATACTAGTTTGTACCTCAATACAAAGTTAAGATTCTTCACTCAACCAAAAATTGACAATTTTGACCTTCTCCAGGCAATAAGCTATGACCAATCCCTAATTATAGGATACTTAGTCTCTGGGTGGCTTTAGGCTTTCACCAAATGTCTCTTCCGTAAGTCACAGGTAACTCTTAAGACCCAGAAAGCCTCCAAAAGAAAATAAAGTTACCCTGAATGAAGATCACAGCAAACCTTGAAGAATTAAATGAAGGTCTGAGAAAAAAATAACCTTAGGTCTATCAGAATAAACTGGAAAAGTAGTGGACTTGTACTGCCTACAGGATTCATAACAAATCATTTCTTGCCACTGTTTGAAGTTGCTGATGCTTAGAATAGATCATATTTCTCTATGTCTTCTCTTACACCACAACCTTGAAAATAATATTTATGAGATAGATGATACATAAGAAATCAACCTCCCCGTAATCATAATATCTTTATTTATTTTGCTAAAAATCAACCTGAATTACCCTTAATATTTTGTTTCCTTAAACAATCCTCACAACCTTTTCATTGACTTTTAACTTAATACTCTTTTTGTTGTTTTCTAATGTATTGCATGATTTTCCTGGACATTAAATGAGTATTTTACTACTTTTGACTGCTTTGGAAATGCATATGATAATTTTTTTCTTTGAAATAGGCTTTTTTTCAGAGTATATTCTATATTAGAAACTGAGGTGATGCCATTCCACTAAAATATTCAAATAAGAAATTGAAGTTTAGAGAGATTAAGTGATGTACTAACATTGTTCACTGGCTAACCTGAGATTTCAACTCTGGTGTCATTTGCCCCAAAGCCCAAGCTTTTTCACATATAACAAAAATTATATTTTGAAATTGTATGCAAGTGTGCATACATGTTCATGCAAGGTCCGCCCTTTACTATAAATAAAAACATTTTCTGAGATATAGTTCAGTGTGAAAGTGCTACATTCAGTCCCTAGAGCCACAGAAACAAAAACAAAAGTAGTTGGAACACAAAAGGTATATAAAAGTAAACTGAATAAATATGGTTAATCACATAGGTGTTTTTAGTCCATAAAATCTAATGTGGACAGTTTGAAATTAGTTCACCCAAGGTTGGACAGTCATCATTTCATCAACATGCTACTATTAAGAATGATCCATTTTTATTTTATCAAGTCAAATTATAACTAGATTCAAAAGTTTATTAACATGATATTCAAGAGAAATGAGAAATTTTGGTTGGATGACATGAAGCAAATCAATTTTAAAATCCACCAAGTCATTTGGAAACAAAATTCTCATTGGATTCTTACATTGTAGTGTCTGAGCCAGTATCATTGTATGTTCTCTATAATCCAATTTCTTGTATAATGGTTTCAGCCATCCACCCCTCTTTTTTTGTGTACTATTGATGTTAAGCAGGAAGGAATGCAAACACTTGAACCATCAAAAGCAAATAGCATCTTACCACCCAGGATGCCCTGACATAAGATCACAAAAAACAAGATTTAATTCCTAAGAATTGCAGTGGGTAACAGAATTAATGGGTGGTCTTTCCAGAAAAATGGCTTATAAGCTTCACTGAAATAGAAATTTGGTGCCTTGGTATCAGCATTTCTCTGCTTATTATTGAGATCTTTACTACATTAAAACAAAAATTGAAGACATTTGATAGAGAATTTTAAAGCGAAACTTAAAATTTTGCAAAACCACTTTTTTCAAAGCACAAGTTTTGCTGATAATTACTGTACTAGCAATCTGTATTATTCATCTAACAACACTTTGCCTTTAGTTCATATTACTTAGCGTGACTCCTAAGGAAACTTGTTTTGCTGATACTATTCAAGGATTTGTAACTAAATTTGTGAACTTTTGTAAAAGTCAAGTCAAGACACTCAGTGAGTGTATTAAAAACTTACCATATAACAAATAACATTACCAATTATAAGGTTAGTATTATACTGTATAGATAATACTTTATTTACTAAAAATTATTATTTTATAATGGCCTCACCCTTATGATCAGAGGGGAGAAAGTAAAATATTTTGGATTAAAATCTTTATATAGCTTGGTGGTGAATTATCTATTAAGCTTGTAATCTTTCACTCATCAAATGATGTCATGTCTGTTTAAATCACACAAATTACAGCATTGTTCACACTAGACTAAAGCTGTCAAGAGATATGAGTACCACTACCCTAGGATAATTTTCAGCCTGAAATACATTTGCATATTTCTAACATTACATGAAATATTTATGAAAAATAAGCTGGAAATATTTTTATTTCTTATAACTATGCTAATCAACAAATTATTTTACATTTTTATCTTTTGATTCCTTTGTTGCATATAACAGTTTACAGAGCCATTTAATGTCTTGAAAATTTAATGTCTTCCTGATGTCTTGAAAAGTAAAAGTATCTCCAGTGGTTCTATGTTTCCAGTCCCTCACTCAATGGCAGTAGAACGTATTAACATCTTTATTGCTCATGTGTACCAGTTTCTGAATAAGAGGAGTTCAGTTTAGATATTTCACTGTCATAATGATTTCAGTCCTGTTGAATATATATCCAGAACTCAGATTGCCCTAGCGGGTAGTATTCTAGTTTTAGGGGGGATTTACTTGCTTTGATTTGGCTTGGTTGTGTGTGTGTGTGTGTGTGTGTGTGTGTGTGTGTGTGTGCGCTTGAATGTGTGTAGTACAGGGGCTTGATCTCAAGGCCTCTGGACTGAACTACCTCAAAAAACTCTTTGATTTTTTTTTTTGAGACAGGGTTTTGATAACTTGCCCAGCCTGTGCTCAAACTTGCAATCTTCCTGCTTCAGCAGGAATGCACCACCATGCCAAGCTAGTTTTAGTTTTTGGAGGAACCTTTATACTGTTTTCATAAACACTATATTAATTTACATCTACACCAATACTGCACAAGAGTTCCTCTTTCTCCATGTTTGTCTATCCTTAACTTTCATCTTTCTGATCACACACATTCTTACAAGTACGAAGCGATACCTCCTTGTGGTTTGAATTTATATTTTCTTGATGATTAGTAAAGAACATTTTTTTCTATATATTTGTTGACCTTTTTCACATCTTCTTTTCAGAAATGTCTATATAGATCCTGTGCCAATTTTTAATTGGGTTTATTTTCTTGATAATAACTTAAGTTCCTTATATATTTTGGACATTAGCCTCTTATAAAATGTACATTTGTAAATATTGTCCCCAATCCAAGGAATGTCTCTTCATTCTATTTTTTGCTCTGCCATGCTGATTTAGAATTGAAATAAACATACCAAAGAGATATCTGTACTCTCAGTTCATTGAAGCCTTATTCACAATAGCCAAGAAAGGAAGAAACCTAGGTTTTTATCATTTAAAAAAAGGGATGAAGATAATGTGGCATGTATATAGAGAGAGTACTATTTAATCTTTATTAAAAATAAGAAGGAAGTTCTCTTATTAATAACAACATGGAAGAAACTGAAGGCCATTATGCTAAAATAAAGCAAGCTCAAAATCAAATATTGTATGATCTTATGTATACATGGAATCTTTAAAAAGTAAAACTTATAGGAGTGGAGAATAGAATGCAGCAAATTTGGAGGGAATGCATGGGGACTAGGGAACTGTTGATCATTTGATATTTGAGGGGTGAGACAGGGTCTTACTTTGTAGTTCAGGCTGTTCTTGAACTCACTGTGTAGCCCAGGCTGGCCTCACATTCATAGCAATCCCCCTGTCTCAGCTTCCCAAGTGCTAGGGTTACAGATGTGTGCAACCATGCCCAGCTTTTGGGAGCTACTGATCAAAAAGCACGGAAATTCAGTTAGACGGAATTTTGATCATATCACACAGAGCAACGACTATAATAAATAATAATGCGTTACATTTTGCAATTACTGAAAAAGTAGATTTTTTAAGTTTTTACTATAAAAAAGGATAAATAGGATTGGCAAAGGACTTATTAATTAACTTAATCATTCACAACTAAACATTTGTCAAAATACCACATTGTACCCTATAAATATGTAATATATAATTATTTGCCATTGTAAAATAAAAACTTTTAGATTAACTTAAATAGTTTTTAAATAAAGAAGAGTTCTGTGGCCTGTAGCTGGATTTCCTCAGCTTGACCCATGCCACAAAGTTTCGGTCCTATAATATGAAAACTCAATTTCAGACACTATAATTTGGTAGGAATAGAAAGCTGTAGTGTCTTTTTTTGTGTGTGGTATCTATCCGAAACAAAACAACCAACACTCCTATAATGAGTGACAGATTAACAAAAGAAAAGGCATTACAACTTTCTTTAATCAAAGTTTTATGTGACACAAGAGACTTTAGAAGTGAAGATTCAAAGGCCCAGGATGAATAATTCTGATTTATATCAGCCATTTCAAGGAAGAAGGAGAGGTAGGACATGTGCATATGGAAAAAGATTACAAAGAGCTTGTTCTGAGATTGCCCTCATCTCCTTTATTGAAAGTGCTCAGCAGTCCCAAGTGCCATACATTGGGGTATCATGATCTGAGCCACAGCAACCTCATAAGTAACTCACAAGTGTGGAGTACAGAAAAAAACTGACAAAAAATGAATTGTGAAAAGTGGACCCCATCAATTACACTACTTTGATAGGCTCTTTACAGAATATTGTTTAAACCTTATTGACTCCTTATCAAGGTCATTGACAGTATCTTGGGATTATTATACTATTAAGATAATAATATACCCATTAATGGGGCCAGGTATTTGGCTCAGTGGTTCCGTCACCTTCCTTGAAAGCTCAAGGTCCCGAGTTCAATCCCCGATACCACCCCCCAAAAAAAAAATTATATATATTACTCATTACATATTACCTTCCTAGATCTCTGGGAAAAAATGACTTTATGACCTTAAAACTCTAAGAAACAACAAATGAATGAACAAAAATATTGCTACCTTACACTGTTTCTGTTTAATTGAACACAGAACTTCAAGAAGTCTAAGGCCTGGGGAAAAAATTCCCCTATGTTATGATTTGGGTGGAGATGACCACATAAAGCCTTACACAGTCATAGTGGGGCTTTTTGAAAAGGTGGCTGGATCTAGAATGTGTGATACTGGGATTGATTCAGGATTCAATGCTAGGCTCAAAGGCACTAGGATTAAGGGTATGAGTGCTACCTGCCCTAAATAGTCTGGATAAGATAAAAGGGGCAGAAAGAAGCTGTTACTGTCCCTTGTTGCTTTTTCTACCTTCTGCCTGTCGGCCATGTGCCACTTGGCCTTGGAACCAGCCGATTATGGACTGAAATCTTTACAAACTGTGAACTAAATAAACCTTTCCTCCCTTAACTTTGAATGTCAACTGTTTTGTCTCAGCAATGAGAGAAAAATAACTAAGACACCCCACGTCAGTAAAATAATGCTGCTTTTTACTTCAGTGGCTTAGCACTTTAATGTGAGTCTCCCAAAAAGATGGGGAAAAAATAAACCGTAGCATTTTAAACTGCTCCAGTGTTTACATGGTAATTATCCCAGTGAGTGAAAGACAAGAGAACCCTGTTTCTTGAGATCCCTGTCCTTGAAAACTTTTAGTTACCTCTGCACATAGTTTCCTACCCAGACATCCCAGTCCTCCTTGGAAGTTATCTCCAAATTATATAAACTCTAGTTCAGAGTTTAAAAAAATGAGCTTTTCTGATTCTCTGCATAATTTTTCCATGATTGACACAGTAAGTAATATACAGCGTGGACATCTGATCCCTTTAGTTAGACTGCGAACAAGGTTGTATTTCTACTCTAGCTGTAACATCATGTGAAATGTATTGGTAAATAAATTTATATAATTTAACAATAATTATACTAAACTTTTTTTTAATCCATCAACACCACACTGTTTCCAATCCAATAAGATTTGGAATTAAAATTTGACCCCATATTTTTCTTTGGTGCCTACAAAGAGAAAATTAAGTTGTCTGCCCCACGCATGATGGTTGGTCTCCAGCACTGCATTTCTAGCTTGCTTGTTCTGTCTGAATTCTAAGAAATTCCCTCATCCCTTGAAGACTGCAGCCTTAAACCCTTACTGATAACCTGGTATTGCAGGTAAGTTAATTAGATATCTTGTAGACAGTTAGACAGGGCCAGCCCACGAGGAGCCAACATGGAGGACAGTGAAGACACATTCACTGAAGGGCAAAACTGTAAAAGAAGAGAAACTACCACATCCATGTAGGATGAATAGCAGTGATTGATATTCTAAATAGGTATCAATCTCCTGGGTGGGGGGCCAAGATCTTAACCCAGCCTTTCCAGGAAATATCCCTAACCCCCACCCTTACTGAAAATCCTTGTACACTTGCTACGTGACTTGTTCCCCCATTTGACCCCCCATTTAATCAATATTACTTGAGTGACTATACTTGTAATCTTATTGGTTGTTCATGGTTTTGCCCCACTGCATGCCCACCTTGTAAATTTCCATTGAGTCTTACAGTTTTGCCCCACTTTGTACCTGCTTCACCACGTGGCTTTGCTGTATAAAACATCTTTGAAAAGTGGGGTGGGCGGGCATCCCACTTTATGGTCCCCCTTCTGTCTCTCTTAGGCAGAAGCTCTCTTTCTCCCAATAAATTTTTCCTACTCTTAACCTCCATTGTTCCTAGAATTCATTCTTCCATTTTAGAGAACATGAACTTGCGTTTTGGATATCTAGCAGGTTTGGGAGTTACATCTCTTCCCCCTGTATCACTGGCATTCCTAGATATTGGGATCTTGCCTTCTCTTCCTGTCACTGGATTCTTCTCCCAGTGTTCTGGCCAGATTCTTTCACCTGCATTTCTCCAGTTCAGATTCTTCACTGCACATCAGTTTCAGATGAAGGAGCTTGAGACATGCCATTCTAAAATATGCTTTTTGTATGTATTGATTACTTTGAGGCAAAGGCACTTGAAAAAACAGCAAGTGCAGCAGGAGGTTCCTTCTGAACTCCCTGAACTACCTAAAGACAGATCCTCCAAAAGATACTCAACTGTCTTCAATCTTCTCTTGGGGAGTTTCATCAACCAGGAAAAATGAACTCTTATCATAGAAAAGTACATTGGATGTTCTTTAAAAGTCCACTGGAGAAAACCATACTCAGACACCTTGTCACAAACTACCATTTATTTTTCTAAATACCTATTCTTCTTTCCCAAAAGTCATTTCCTCTCCCCTAAACTGACTCTATCCCTCCTCTCCTCTCTCCTATGAAGGAGAAATATAGGATTCTAAACCTCAGTGGGTTTTTGGGTCTTCATGTTGCTTTTCTAGGATGTCCTGTGCACATAATAAATTGATATATCTTTTATGTTTACCTGCATATTGTCAGTTTGTTTATATAGACTCAGTTATTGAAACCTTAGATGATAGAGCGAAAGTCTTCCCCCCTCCACACAGCCTGTACAAATCAGAGGTTACAAATGAAGGCCTCCAAACTTTAGACTTGTAAATAAAGAACCAGACTATAAGAAATAAATATAAACTACTCAGTTTATATTTATTATCAATTATAAACTACTCAGTTACTGAATTTTGTTATAACAGCCCAAATAAACTAACCCATACGTGGGCACACAAAACTATTAGAAACTGTGTCAGTTTATGACTTTCTGCCTCCCGTGATTATCAGGCCTGGTTTAAAATGTGAAGTTCTTATAGTCTTAAATGCCTTACTTGCAACTAAGAGAAGTAAGACAGTGTCATAAGCTGGTGTTGGAGAATTAAAGATGGAAAACATTGACAACAATATCAGTGCATCACAAAAGCAATCCATCCTAAGCAGTACTGGAAGATAGTTCTCCATGAGAACTGTTCATCTCATGTTCAGAGATACAGGCCGTCTTTGTCTCAGACAATCTGCTCAATTATGTTTTTATAACAAATAACTTTGAAAGATAGATGAAAGTACCCCTACAGCAATAACAAAGCATGCTAACTATCTATTATAAAACATTCAGCGCTCCTAAACTCGGGTTCCTCATGTAATGCAATCTACTGCACTATTTGTGTCACTCTGTGAGAACTGTGACGCAGGAAATCATTGAGGATGCTAATATCATGGTTGTTGGTATTCTTAAGAGTAATAAACTCCATGGTCTCTACCCTAAGAATCTATGTCTTCTGTTAGCATACATAAAATAGCAACAGACTAATGTTTTGTATTTCAAAATCTCAGATTCTTCAAAGGTCTTCACAATCATTTTCTTCTACTCTAAGTTCCAACAACAGTGGCTACTCTAAAATAAACAAATTAGGGCCAGGGATTTAGCTCAGTGGTTTCACCTCCTGCTGTGCAAGCGCAAGGACCCAAGTTGGATCCCCGGTACCAAAAATAAAATAAAATAAAATAAATGGATTAATGTCTTCTTCCACAGTATTTCTCACATTCCTTTGAAGAAATATTATGATCTTTTCCCTTTGAAATTACCTTGTCTTATTCCCACCAAAAGAACTCACCTCTAATGCAGATGATTTGAAATTTACAACATAACTATTTTTGGTAAGCCAAATGACAATGTAGGGCCAAGTATGTGTTTATCATTTCCCAATTCAAATCCTCAATAGTTTAGTAAAACATTATTGTTATAGGCTTTTCCTTCTGAAAAAACAAATATCTCATATCCCAATCTTTTACATATGATATGAAAGACCAAGCCCTAATCCCTCTCCAGTCAAATTATAAATGCAAAAATAAACTCTAAAGTTTAAAACTAAATGTCAAATAACTCTTCTATACATGATCATGTACACTCAGAATGCATAAATATTACAAGTTTTCTTCACAGCGCTAAATTTTTTAAAAAGGAACGAATTTGCTAAATACATTTTGTCTGAAGCAGTGTTTCTGTTGGTATTTTCACTGTGCTAGGGGCATTTTCTTAATGGCCTCAAACAGCATCTTCTAATTTTCTGAGGGATATCCTTTCTATTTTGGTAAGCCAATGGTAATTAAAATAAAAATTCCTAAGGGATAAAGTAAAAGAGGAAAAGCTACAGAAATCTGATTTGATTTTCCTACACTTTCCCCCTGCTTATTACCAAGCAGCTAATCCCTCTCAAACAGTACAATAGAACAGCGAGATTTAAAGGAAAGGAGGTAAAATTGGTCAGCCAATACATTGTTCTTGCTAATCTGAACCATTTACATAGGGTTAGAAGGCTTGTTTTATCATTTAAACAGACTTAAAGTCTCTTTGCAAATGAGATTTAGTTCCTACAAAAGAATGAATTCAAGCTATTTGGTGAATTTCTGCTAGACTAGCACTGACTGCTGACTTGGCAGTAACTAGAAGCTACTTCTTTGGCCACATATACTATATGCAAAGATTCCTTCCATCTGCCAAAACTGAAAAGCATCAAGCTGATTAAATTCTTTCCAGGAGGTGAACAGGATGAAGGACAGGTTAAAAGGCCCAATAATATCAGGTCTTAAACTGTACCTGGGCAAACTTTTCATTATGCAGGTGCTTTAAAAGTGTCTTTGAACCTTCAAAACCCTTTTAATCTTCCTTTGAAAGGGAAAAGAAGGGCAGACACCAAATGAAATTCAGAGGAAAAAAGACTTAACATAGTGTCAAGCTGTGAAGTGAAGACAATTTAAACCCTTTGATTCATTGTTGGTCTGAGTGGTGTTGAGTAGAAGGATAACGTACATAACTACCTAATTTACCAGTGTTAGCACAAAAGATAATTAGAAGAAAAAGCTTTTCCTAACAGAGAGAAGTATACTTTTTGCATGAATACCTTAGATTTAAAAAGTCAAGATTATATTTATATATACTATAACTATTACATGTTTTACCTGGCACACCTTGAACAGATATTCAGTGTGACCTTGGCCTGAGGCTCAGCAGGATGAGCAGAACGGCCTTGGTTGAATTTGCTCCCAGAAGGTACTAGGGTTGTTACTCCCTCCATTCTTAAATCATCAAGATCCTCTGTAACGAGACAAAGAATTACAGAGAAAAAAATTAAGTCTAGTAAAATTAAAGAAAAATGTATAGATTTTCAGGTATCTGTCAGTGGTTAGGCAAAACATTATAATCTCTCTTCTGTAAAAATTTAACTTATACATGGATTATTTTTCAAATCATTTCTAGATGTAGTTGGAGACAAATTATATAAGAAGATTAATAGAAGACCAGATAGTGAGAGACTGATGGTACAAACAACAATTGGTATAACATATATGACAACAGTACACAGACACATAAGCTCTGCTACAACCATTCAGGGCAGACAAGTCATAAGCTCTGCAGCAATCAGCCCAAATGGTCAGGTCTTGGCCAGTGAGTCCCAGCTCCCGTGTTCTATGCTTTTGCTTCCAACTAAGAATCAACCAGGAAAAGCCAAATGTTCTCTAAAATCAGTTATATAAATCTTCCACTTCTAATTAGCCTATTTCCAGCTCCCTCACTCAAAACTCTCCAATCAGAGAATATACCTGAAACCTAACAGTGGACACTTCTTTGGGAGTTGTCCTTAACAGATTTACTTTTGCTTCTCTTTTTGTCCATCTAAAAGGTTAATTGCCCTCTCTATCCTTTTTGCAAGAATCATGTCTCTTCTTTTTCACCTGGAATTTTAAATTCTAAAGAAAAGCTGCATCTAAATAATTAAGATTTTAATTGCCAAATCATGTTCTTTAATTTTACAGAACCCAGGAAATCTGATGACCTTCAAACCTTAGTCTTCAGTTCTGTGAATGTAAATTCTTGTGATGTTTATCTTGCAAACAGTAATTTCTGTTTGAAGAGAACACAGGAACTAGCCCCATGAGGTTAATGTGGCCAGAGGAAAAAAGGAGACATATGCCCTGGATGACAAATCCCTCACTCAACACTTTACTTTCCTGCCAATTATCTCTCTGTACCTAGTTCCCCTTCCTGTAGAAGTCCTTTTCATCCTTGAGTTCTTGAAGATGAAATCTAAGGGAAGAAGTCCCCTCTCCATCTTTTAGGGTGCCAGCCTTTAAATAAGACTGATTTCTGCTTGCCAACTCTCATCTCCCAAATATTAGCTTTCAAGTGGTGAGCAGCCTGGCTATACATTAGGTAACAAAACCCTCTACATTTCACTCTCTGTGTTTCCTTTATTCCTGGGAATAGTCATGCCCCAGAAGGTCACTGAAGTCCCTTTCCACTTTTTCTTATGTCTTCAATCAAGATTTAAATAAATCTAAATTTCCCTATGACTCAGTTCTCATACAAGAAGTACATAATCTACTTCTTCATTTGAGGGACATAAAAGCTTATAAAATGTACTCCATTCATTTACTTGCTTTCACATATATTTTTTCCCAAAAGATAAATTGTGATTTTGCCAAATACAATTCATTATTAATGGCAATGGCATAAACTATGTAGGGAATAAATCATTCTCTTTTGGTAAACTAAAGGTTACAGCATAACCTAGATGCCTCACAAAACAATGGAGAGGATTCTAAGTTTAACTGGATATCACAAAGAGTGTCCCATTTGCTGTAAATGATGACAACTCAGTATAAATGATATGAATCAGTATGAATGGTTCCATAACTTGAAGAAAGCTGGTCAACAGATTCCTCCTATAGACAACTTTGAATAAAAGTAATTTTGTCTATTTGTGCATAAGCAATCTGGATAGGCCCTTAGAGTTTTAACTCGGTCTCATGGGAGGTATCCAAAACTCATTGTCTTGTTGGATAAGCTCTTAGTGCCACAGTTCTGAGCCTTGAGTGCCAGTACCTCCTCTTAGCATTACTGCTCTTGGAATTATAGTCTTAGTGTTACAGCCCCTGGCAGCTTTTGGCCACCATTATTATAACAGAGACAAGCCTAAGACTGAGTCAACCAAATACAAAGAGAATATCATGCATGCTGAATTAAGAGATAATTCAAGCCATATAACTAGTTGAGCTTAAAAAGGTAAAATTAAAGATAAAAAGGATAAAAGTTAAAATAAGAAAAGATATAAAGACAAACTTTAAAAAACAAAAATACAGAGGAACTTGTTTCCTTTCTTTTGAACTTGACTTCCTTTAAACCCTAAAACCCACAAAGATAGCTGTTGAAAAGAAGGTCCCACACTCTGCTAATCTATATAAGGCCCAAACAAAGAAAGCACATTGTCAGTCCGTCTTGGACTCTCCTTAGGGTGGATAGCTATAGAGAGTTTTTCTTATTATTTCAATAAATCCTTTCCTAAATCCATCCTTTCACCCATGATTTAATTTTTCAACTTCATGAGACAAATTTAAAATTTGGGTTTGTACAAATTGAACTGTTTCACTATCAGCTCCATCTACAACAAAAGGTGATAGTTTCCTCTGAGGTCTTCTGGGCTACAGGGCGCATTTCCTGCCTCTCTGCAGCACAACACTCTGCTGACCTCAGATGGCAGCTTTTCTAAGCCTCCTGCACCAATGGCCTCGGATGTCAGGCCTCAGGCCTCTGCCCATCTCCACTAGTGGCTTCTGGCTTCTCTTAGCTTGTTTTCTGCCCCAGCCTTTGCTAGAGGTGTGGGCTGCTTCTATCCCTCTCTCTTGCCTCTTCACCTTAGGCCCTGTCTGGGCTGGCCCCACAAGCCCACAGGTCTTGACTATCCATGCTCCACTAGTTGTGGTATCCCCAACTCTTAAGGGTTAAAAACTACTGGTGCTACTATTGTAGTTACGAACAGTACAGGCAGTTAGACAGCACTGGACTCTCCACACAGAAGACAATTGTGGCCAGAGGCACATTCACTGAAGGCCACAATTCAAGAAAAAAAGGAATGACTACATTCACATACTTCTCCTAGGGATAAACATCAGTGTACAATATTCTAAATAGGCATCAATCACCCCTTCCCAGAAAACCCTTGTTCATTCCATGTTTGCTCCCTACATGACAGCAATTTCATTCCCATTTAATCAATATTATCTAAGTGACTATACTTGCTATAATCTTATTGGTTGACAATAGTTTTGTCCCACCTCATTCCCACCTTGTGATTTCCCATTGGATCAATATTACCTAAGTGATTATACTTGTAATCTTATTAGTTGACTATAGTTTTGTCCCACCTTGAACCTGCCTCGCCTCCTGGCTTTGCTCAATAAAACACCCTTGAGAAACAGGGTCAGCAGGCAATCCATTTTCCACACCCCTACTGTCTCTTTTAGACAGAAGCTATCTTTCTCTCAATAAATACTTCCTTCTCTTAATCTCCGTTGTTCCTAGAATCCATTCTTTGATTTAGAGAGCAGGAACTCAGGGTTTCATATATCTAGCAGGTTGAGAGTTACAATATTTCCCTTATATTATTTGAAGGACCACATATCATACACTCTATATCAGTTCCAAGGACTTTTAAATACAGCCTGCTCAGCCAACTCTACCTGATAAACAATCACCAAGGTGAATAGGATCACTCAAGTGAGGCCTTTATTAGAACCTATCCTATAGCACAGGGGAACACTGTTCTGGAAAAGCACTCTTCTACTGATCCAAGAAGTGTCAAGGAGCACTGCCTACATGGAGGAGGAGCAGACCATGCAAATGCATCTCCTGCATTTTGGGGACCCTCTTGAAGACTTAAAAGAGTGTCAGAGGGAAGAAGATATCCAGAGTGACCATAAAATGGAGCTATCTGGGATAGGTCTGTTTTCAAGGCTGTTGCAGCCAGAGTCCCAGGAGCAGTTGTAGAGCACTTAGGGCTACCTCAGTTATGATGAAAGCTTGGCAGACAGTTTCTGTGCTTCTATACAAACTGTGTGGCTGCTGTGACTTTTTTGGCATCTCCAAGAGGAATTGTTCTTAATCGTGGACCATTGGGGTTAAAGGGACACTGGAGAATATCAACAATGGGGACTGGTGCCTACCAAATCTTTGTCATTAAATACAAATCTTTTGGCTGCTTACCAGCAGCAGTGCCTGAAAAAGGGGAAAAGCATGACAGCCAAGGGTCAGGTCATGGTTCCTTTATGGCCATCAAAGGGAAAGAGAAGGGTTGGGCCTCTTTTCTAAAACCTCAAAAAACTCATGATTTTTTTTTCTTAATCTCAATTAAAGAATTTTCTGTACTTCACTCAGGGTTTTTTGTTTTTGTTTTTAAGGATTCCTATGGAAAATCTTGACCCAATTATTATTTAGTGACAGACCATTCAAAATTTGAAACTGGAGATTATTAGGTGGGATATGTTAACTGTGGCTCAGAAAACGATACTGCCCATGTGTGGGATTTGTCACGCTGCTGTGGAGAAATCTCAGGATTAAGGTCTCTCTGGCTCACCCTACTCCTTGTCTATTGATCAGCCTTGATTCTCTTTTCTCTGGAAGCACAGGGAGAGGCTTTCTCTAAAGTTTCCTTATCTAAACAAAAGATAGTTCCTTCCCAGAAGGAATGCAATTGGAAAATCTCATTAACTGGGAAAGTTTAACCATAAAAAAAAAGACCTAAAAGTCAAATCACACCTAGAGTCCAGAGGAATTTTGTCTCAGGCCATTGCCTGTTCCTTGAGTCCATTAAACTTCTACAAATATCATGTACTAACCCTTAATATTGCTTACATCTGTCCATTTCCTTTTTGCCTATGAAGAAGGATTTAAAAGTTTCTGAATCTCAATGAGTTATTGGGTAATCACCTTTCTGTGATACTCTTACACACATTAATAGACTTATATGCTTTTTATCCTCCTAATATTTCTATTGTCAGTTTATTTCAGTGACCCATCAGAAAGTAGTGAGGAAGAGAATTTCCCTTGCCCCTCACTAAGCTTCCCTATAGAATACAGTTCTCTACCCAAGGCGAAACCAGCCCTGATGGCAGAACTACTGCCTTTTTTTAATTTCTCAAATGGCCAAAGATAGAGAGGGAGGAAAGGAGAGTGACAGAGGGAGAGGGAGTGGGGAGAGAGGGAAACAAGGAGAGAGGAAGAGGGTGAGAACCTTTGGGATGCTTTGAAAACAAAAGGTTTCTCAACTCTGTTGGAATCTCCCATTAGAAGGACTATATACAAGACGCATTAGAATTTTAGATGCATTCCCACTTCAAGAAGAGGTAACAATTATAAAGATGGAAAATAATATGGAAACTAGAAAAAATGTTCTAAAAGATATTTTTTCACCAAATAAAGTCTTCGCCAAGTTAAGATCCTATCTAAGCACTTAAAAGGATAAATTCCTACAGGAGTTCCACTGAGTCCAAAATGTTAAGTGATGTAACTCAGGCATTCAAGTTTAAATATCTGATGGTTTCTCTTATATGAACAACTCAATATTGTATAGATATAAAGTACAAAATAAAAGACAAATAAAACGGGGAAAAAAAGACAAAGGTATTGTATCCAGCGTGGACAATGTATCCAAAGGTGTCCCTTGACTTAGTATAACTGTCTTGCATGTTTTGTATGTCCTTTGGCCTACTGACCTGGTTTTCAACGGGCATAGATGATAATTAACTGTATAAGATAAGTAAGTGAATCTGATTCTGAAAAATAAAAGGGAGTAGAGGAAAGGGGAAAAAAAGAAGGGAATTGAAATGCGTGATGTACAGGCACCAATTCCCTACAGTGAATGTAATCATTACGTACTGCAAACATGTACTGATAAAAGTAAAAAAAGAAAATGAAAAAGGTGAAACTATCAAAAAACCTACCACTATAAAATAGCAGCATTTAGCTTCTGATTTTGAAAAGAAAAATGAATAAAACATCATTTTAGTTTCACTCATAATCTTCAGTAGTATGGGTAGTATCAGATAGTTTCGAATGGATACTTCTTAAATTTCTTTAAGAAATTACTTATAATGGCACAAAAAAATTGGTTACTATCTTAAATCAACATTGCTGGAGAAACTTTAAAAAGACAAATGAGGTCACTCTTGAGTCATATGTCACTTGTCAACAACATAATTATGGAAAAAATTGTAAAGGTAGAATTTGTCCAAGAACCAAAGTTTCAATTGAACACCATCCAATGTATTTCATGCAGCTTCCATCCTCCATGGGATTTGAATAAGGTTTAGTTATTCTATGTCTAGTTTCAGAATTAGTTGAAACTTCTCCTTGCCAAAGGCTATAGTTGATAGTGTCTAAGTAAGTGCTTGATTTTGTGTTTCCAAACTTGGAAATACAAACTGTATATCAAGTGTACAAGGCACACACTTCACAAAAAAACATAAACACATTCTCCTATACTCAGAAACAATGCTACCCCTATCATTTACATTCTTCTGGAAAGGTAGAAAGAATCAAGGATGCTCTTAAAATAAAAATTTTTAAAACTTACAAAAAATTTTTTTAAACTCTTGAGCTTCTCTGGTCAAATGTACTCCCATCTGCCTTTATAGTAGCATAGTCTACACTTAGGAGCAAATTACTTTTTTCTCCTATGAATTGGTAATTGGAAGACCTATGTGCTTCCTATCAGTACAGAGTATACTGTACTCTATCCTATTATACACCAACAGAGCAAAATGTTGCAAGGGACTTATACTAACAATAAGGTTTTATTCCCAAAACAATTTCTTAAGCAACCTCTTCATAATCCCTAACAATGAGATTTCATCTCATGAAAAATATAACAAGGAAACCTATTCTTAAAGCTCACTGGAAGGAACTTCATAAGATATTGTTAACAAGTAGACACCTACTTGGGGTTAATCCTTGGGTTCCCATTTCACAACTAAAAAACAATCCAGAATCAACAAAATTAGGAAGACATCAGCCTAAGGATTCTCAGAAAGAAGCTGGTGTTCACAGTACATAGATGGCTCAGGACCTTCAGAACAAGTCGACTCAAAGAGTGAGCGACTTCTGAACAAAATATTGGATCAATATGCCTAATTCCTGTTTTGCTTTTAATATGCTTAATTATAATAATTCTCATATTCTATAGACCCCCAGTTGTTATCCATTTATCATGGTTCTTTTTCTCTTTTATATCAGTCTTACAAAATTATTAGATCAGAACATAATGGTGTTTTAAAACCAATCTCAGACTATTCCACATAGTATTCCTCAAGCTTACTGATTGCTGGATATGCCATCTCTTACCAGACTGTGATGATAACAAGCCTATGGAAAGTTCCACTCTTATCAAACAAGACGATGGAGAACTATAGCTGATGGTATTTCCACTTGCACCTACATGGAAAAATACCCTTAAATCAATCAACCTGTGACTTTGCTAGTGCCAATTTATTACAGAAAAGAATCAATTAATACAATCTACTCATTGGAATCTAGAGAATACTAAAGTTAAATTTAACAGCTTTCATAGGATGATGAACTAGTTACTTGCCACCTGGAGAAATTAATAAAAATGAAATAAACAATTCAGCTAATTAAAAAGCCTTGGTTCCAATATTGTGTAATAACCAATTGTTGTTTTCCTGGAACCCTATGTGTTCATATCAAATACAATTTCCTCTGCAACAAGGATAGTTAGTTCTTTTCGCCTTATACTAATGACTCATTCACTTCAAGAATAATATTACAAATATTATCTGTACACAGACACACTAATTCTATAGTCCATTATGGCTGGGGATTTAAACTCAGATGCAAGCTCCAAAACAAGGTCACCTTGATTATTCAAGCACTCTTCTTGGGGGAGTTACTAATTCATTGTGCAAACAAGCAAAACAGTTTTCAGCAGTAGCAATCACTTAGACAAAAGACTGTAAGACATATATCACTAACTCTGGCAGAAATTATAAATGATACTAACCCTACACTAAATGGGCTACACATCTGTCTCAATTTGTTGATGAGAGTGGTCATGGACAGTTACATCGTTCTAGGTTTCTTGTTCACTAGTCATGGTGGAGTCTGTGCCGGTGCTACTGCTTCTCGCTGTACTGGCATCCATGAAACAGGTGAGATAGAAAAGTTCAGAAGTTATTTTAAGGAAAAAGCACTGGCTTCTAAGATTGGACCTCACGATCTGTGAGAATTTTTCTTTTATCCTGGGCTTGACAACTGAGGTCTTAGTTCTACAACTTCTTAAATGGATTTTGAATTGTGTTTGGTTTTGTCATAGTAATTATGATGCTGGTACACTGACCTCAATCCAGAGTTTTAAATATTTTCATACAGCCAAAATGATGACACAACACAAATGATTAAATATATCTTGGGATATAGCTGAATGTGAAGACAAATAAACAATCATCAGGAAGTGAAGAGCTGAATCTTAAGCTTTTGACCAAACTCCTGCAAGGGAGATAATAATAAAAGAGGGTAGAAAGGGACAAGATGCAAAAGACATTGGGTAGAATATATGACATTAGAATACTGACTGACAGCCTCTGCAGCATTTGGCCCAAAATATTCAGAACTTGGTTAATAAAGACTAATTTTCCTTCTCTCATCCTGATTTCCAACTCAGAACTAATAAAAATAAGCAAACATGTTGCTCAAACCAATTACATAAGACACTGTACTGTGTTTCTAATTAACCTACCTCCAGGTTTTCCATGCCAACAACTAATCAGAATATATCTGAAGGCCCCCTCCCTGTTTTAAAGCTGTTCTATTCCCATGCCTATCTTTCAGTCTCTGACAAATCCAAATGATAATGGCTGACTCCCACACTATAACAAGCTCTGAATAAATAAAAGTATTCTGTTCTCATGTGCAAGGTCTTCATTTATTTCTACAATGGCAGCCTTCAAATATCTAAAGATTTGACAAATGGAAGAGGCATTAGAGGTCCTTCACTGGCCCCAGAGAAGAAATGAGTCTTAGGTGAAGGAAGTGTGTTTCTGGGTCAACATAACAATTTGTTAATATTTACAATTATTCAAGACATACTATAGAGTGTCATTTAGGAGATGTGACCTCCTTGCCCCTGGAAATGTTTAAAGCAGAAGCTAGTATTGTTTATGGCATATGATTTAGAATGTTGCAGAATCATTGTACTATATGGTTTAGTTCAAATCTGTACTTCTCATAAATTCCAATAATTCTATGATGGATTTAGGGTATATCTGGGGAATAAAAGGACATTGAATATATAAAAAGTGGTTGTTTAAATGAAGTAAGATTCTTTTGGGGTCATAGTGCTATGAACCTAAAAGTTCATCTTCAGATTTAATTTAGGGGCCACAAAGCACACCACACTGCCTTACTAATGAGATGGGTTCTGAGTTATTCTTCATTCTGATATGAAGAATTATGCAGTTCATTCTAGGGTGAGGAGTGCAGACTATGGCCACTCTTTTGAGGATATTTTTAAATGCCAAACTATCAACTATCAACTACTTGCCTCTGTACTATATCTTTATTAAGACAGCATAGTGGTCTGGTACTTGATGTTAATTATCTAAGCATTTTCAGATTGCTTAACATGTGTAGAGAAGGTAATAAGATATGAATTTTATGACTGCATTTTGTTGAAGAGAAAACATTGCCTGCCAGAACTTTTCTTTCACATGATAATTTAAGGACCATACGTAATGAGGCTTATTGAAGAGTCCTCAGCTGCTACCTATGCCCATGTGGATATTACATCTTTTTTTCCAATTCAGAATAACCATCACAGTGGCAGAAAAGAGAATCCTAGAGTAAGAAGCCTCTGGAATTCATTTGCTGGTTCCTTGGAGCCTTCAGAGTGTTGCAAGACCAAACTACTCAGCCATGCTGAAAGCAATGAAAGTTGCTCTTATAGTCAGTTCTACGGGAGGTCTCACTCTGAGAAATCTCCACTCATGATTTCTTTCCTTTCACATTTTCAGGAAAGTTAGTGAGTAGCTAAAAGCTATCGAGTACTTATCTAAGGGGTAATATACCAATAAAGAATCCAATTTAGTCTGGGAGAATAGTAATAATCTATGTTTCATTTACAAAGAATAAAAATAATACATAAATGTAGGTCTCATTAGTTTGTTTCCTTAACAACTGTATTAAAGGAATTAAGTGTCAAGGATTAAATAATCAAGAGAAAGACAGGGAGAAAAAAACAAATTAAAGAATTTGAGTTAGATTTTAAGGACTTTTCAATACAATTCCTCAACAGAGGAAATGCTAAACAGTTTTTAAATGTATAAAACTTAAACTTAGAATTTTTGAACAGTAATATTGAAGGAGTTAAAAATATGCCATTCTGGGCCGGGGATTTAGCTCAGTGGTTTTGCCGCCTGCTGCGCGAGCTCAAGGACCCGAGTTCAATCCCCAGTACCAAAAAAAAAAAAAAATGCCATTCTGGTGCTGATTATTTTGAGTTAAATGCACTTGAAAAACACTAAGTACAAGAAGAACACTATGACACGTATTCTGTTTCTTAATAGCAAGAGATGAGATTCTCATGTAAAATATTCCTTCCCTGCACTAGGAGAAATGCAATATTGTTATCATCAAGAACAGGCAGTTGAGACAAAATTCTGTATACACTTTGTTAAAATAACTCTCATCTTTTAAAACTCTTCATATAATTTTGTTGATTCTTCACAACCTCTTCTTTATCCAATTCAGTATGTAAGTGATTTACTCTGCTTCATGGGTCTCCATTTCCTTATGAGAGCTTCCATGCCATATAAAACTATATTAAATAAATTTGTACCTATTAGGGTTCAGATCTCAAATGCTGCCCAAAAGCTCATTGTATTGAATGGTCTGTAGCTCCTCAATCAACAATGGTCAAGGTGGGGATTTTAGAAAGTAAACAGATCATGCGGACACTAACCTCATCTTTAATCCATTGATGAATTCATAGCTAGTAGCCAGTAGCTCATTGGAGGTGAGCAAGGGCTATTTGAAGGACATAGAAGCATGACCTTGCAGAATATATCTTGTCCACAGGTCCTTGCTCTCTGGTTCTCATTATCTCTACTTCCTGGCCACTGTGAAAGAAGCTACCTTTCCCCGCCATGCCCTTCCTCCGTGTTTCTGCCTCACCACAGGCCCAGAACAATGGAGGCATCAGACTATGTACTGAAACCTCGAAAATCTTGAGCCAAAGAAAATGTTCCTCCTTTAAGTTGTTTTCTCAAGTATTTTGTCACAGTATTGTAAAGCTCACTAATAGCAATACACTTTTCTCCTGTTAATCTGTATTATGTCAATTTAGTTCCCAGGCCCATCCAAAAATTAAACAAACAAAACCCAGAAAAAATTACTTAAAAGCGAAGAGGTAAAGTTTGTCTCTCCTACAATATCACATCCTTTCTCTCTTCTTTCTGAAGGAAAAACCAGTCATTGCCCGAAAGGACAACATTTTGTCCCTTACCTCTTCTCTCTTTGAGTTATTTCTTCTTTCCATTTTTTCTCAATTCCAGGTTTCCAAACAAATATTCTATGATGGGAACCAAAACTACCTCCCAAAGTGTATTAACCTCCTAGTGCTAACAAGACTACACGTCACCAGACCCGAGACAATGACCAAATGGACCATAGCCTGATCAATACTAACTGTGTCTGCTAACTATGCAGACTTCTCATCCCCTGACTTTGTTCTCCCCCTGTATAAACCTAGAGTATCTCAGTGATATTACTTTAGATGCCAGTCCCTACCTTACTGGTGTTGATGATGCTAAAATAAATTTACATGCTGTTTTACTGCCATTCATCTCTCTCTGCTATTAGGACTCTTTTCAGGGTAAATGGTCATACCTGATCTATTGGAGCCTCTGGAGCCCAGCCTTTTGGCCTAGGATTCTGGTAACATTTCCTTCTTTCCTTTTTCCCTCCCTTTCCCTCCCTCCTTACCTTTCCTCTCTTCTTAGCTTCTCAATTCCATCCATTCTTCTTCCCTTCCTTTTTAAATGATCTTTTCCTAAGTAAAATATTGTCCAAGACAGTCCCAAAATACCCAACTCAATGCTGTTGATACCTATACCAGATGGGCTATCTTTCATCACAAGCAGCTGCAAATTCAGAATATTAAGGAGATTTTTAACCCAACAATTGCTTATAATTTCTTATAAGCAATCAGCTATACTTTTCAACCAAAGTTCTTGTGATTTTAAGATAATGAAGGTAGAGGATTATATAAAAATTATCTGCTTGTATTTTTTTAAATATACTTGTCTTATTTTAATGCTTTAAAATTGAACTGTCTAGTAAATTGAGGAAGAATGTTAAGATAGATAAATGTGATATAATGTGATCAGCCCTATCCCAGAAAAAAAAAAGTGGAATATTTTAAAAGTTACAGGAAACAAATGAGAAAAATAAGCCAGGTATTGGCAGTATTAATCCATTGGCAGTATTAATTGACATTTGGCAGTGTTAAGCTATTCTATGCTGTCCTATATTATAGAAGTTAGAAGACTAAGATCTCCATTGTTTATATTGTTTTACTAACAAACTCTCCATATAAAGTTCATGTATCATCAATGAACGGCAGACACTGGATAGAGAAGGTAGAAAAGAGGTAGAACCTTTCCTTTTTCTCTAGCAGCAGTCTCAGTTGGGTCTCACCAATATATATGAGGTCTATTGGTTAACTGTTTGTTTTTTAATCCCTATACTCCTTTAAAATAATCATCATATTTATACTACAGAGGATTTATGTAATCTGAGAAGCAATTCTCGGTAGTTTTCTAACTTCTGAGTATCAATACCCAACAACTGACTTCTGAACCACACCTGCAGAAAATATCTAACAGTTGGCAGTGGGTAGCTCCATGGACTTTCAACCCTACAACCCAAATTTCTAATCAAATCCTTTCCTATGTTATTTAAAATGTTATTTAACATATTAGTTATGAAGCCATACTGATGCATGGAACCTTACTGGCTTTAAATTTTATCTACAGTCCTTATCATTACCTGAGTTTATACATTCACATACATATACATATTACATACTTAAACATTAACCTATATAGGTACAGACACCACACCTAATACTTATTTTAAAATTTCATCTCTTTTCTGAAACCTCTCAGTACAAACTTTATCTTCCTCATTTATTGTAATGAGTATCTCAGTCTCTTAGAAGTATGTCTAGCACAGAATAGGCATTCATAGATTCTTGTTACCATAAGATGTCTATAATTTGATAATTATAGACATTGTGCAATGTAAAAATTAGGAACAAGGAAGTATGGGAGGATGAACTCTGCATCAGTAATTTATCTTTGAGGGCCTGGAAGAAGGGAGAAGAGAAAAAAATATTTGGAAAAGTAATTTCAGAGGAAGTTTCAACAGGATGTAGCAAATGTTTGAATGTGAAATCTGAAGTTTCTCCACATTATCACTTTTAAGGAATGTAGGAAACGATACTACCTTCCGTTTAAGATGTGCTATCTTCAAGATTCCCATATGGCTGTCTGGTAGGCAGTTAGAGGGATGAGTGTGGCGGTAGGGAATGAGTTGAGAATGGAGCTACAGACCATCTGGCTGAGAAGGCTTGATACGTGCATCGTTCCAGTAGTTAAACTAAAGGAGTGACACTTCTTCTGTCTTAACTTATTTATAACTAAAATGAGTACACTATATGAATATCATATTTAAAACTTTTAAACTTTTAGAGGACTGCACTTTTTTCTTTTCACAACAGAAAGCTTAAAGCAGTGATTTATCTTTAAAGGTAGGCTACAAAATTGTGATGCATCTTCTGAGTCACGGGAACACTATTGAAAAAAATGAACTAATTTATAACTAAGCATGTGAGCATTTTATCTTTATACAATGGTAAGTAGCCAAGACCTAATCAAGCAAAGAAGTGTTTTGATTTAAAAAATAACAGCTGCCTAGATGAAATAATCCCAGAACTTTCATTTCATTCAAGTGTAATCCATGAAATAATTTACAGCTGTTTGAACTAGACAATGTGGGAGATGGTGAATTTTCACATCTGTTTCAAGAAACTTTATAACAAATATTAAAAGCTTTCCAAACATAAGTCTTTTCACAGTGATTCAGTGATGGGTTACACAAGAATTATATGTCAGGTTTTCCTTGCATCACAATTGGTTTGTTGATTTACATTGATAAAACTGATTTGATCAGATGTTTTAAGCAGATGTTATGGATTCTGAGTGAATTATTAAAAATAAAGCAAATGTTAAGAAAATATATCAGAAATTAGACAAGTTTAAATAAAATGTATATGAAACTTTTCTGTTATGTGAGACAGCTATATTTCATTAAAAGGGGTTTGAAAGAAAAAAAAAGAACGAAACGTAATTCAATTTCCTATGACATATACTGGTCGAAGATGGAGGAAAGATGTTAAGGTCATATTGCTTCTGTGTTTTTATTACCAAATCTGACATACCAGTTTAGCATTTTTCTCAGTGCATTGGAATGGTACAATTTTAAGTTTCATAAAGAACAGTGTTTATAAATAATAAAGTTCACAAATAATAAGAACAAAATGATGGATATAAAAATGATAGGCTATGAATTTTTACTTTAATGTTGAGTAAAAAATTTTAAGTTAAAATTTCATTTTATGTAAAATGTCCTGTGGAATTCAAAAGCTGTATTGAGGGTTTTCATTCTAGTAACTTAAGAGTATGTTTGTTCCTTGACCACATGGCATAAATCAACAAAAAACTGATTAGACCAGTAAATTAAAGGAAAATGTTTCTATAAATTAAAATTTATATATTTTCTATTTCTCTATTGTTAATGGAAAGAATGAGAAGCTTCCTAAAATATTCTTTGTTAGCTACTAGCTTCTGTATCATTTCTTTGTAACCATCATCAGCCACATTATGACCAAATTTTGTAAAATTTTGTAGCCCAGAATTTGTTTGCTTAGATTGCAAATGAATCATATGACTTGTGCTAATTGAACCCATCATTATATAAATTAGGAAGGCTGGCTGTTAGAAAAATAAAAATTTTGAGGGAGTGGTTTTCTCCTTCCATTATGGAAGAAAATACCAGTTCCCCTGACAAATTCAAATATAAACACTACTGAAAGCCTGGTTTCTGCATAAGGATGAATCTTTTTTGTTTTTAACTTTCACCCACCCTAAACTTAAGAGATCATATTGTATGCATCCAAAAGATTGACTTTTGTTTCCTGAAACTTTTGTCATTCTCTGCAGTCTTGACAGGGATTAAAGATTGTGAACAAACCCCTGAAATTCTGACATGTGAACTCATTTCTGCATAGGGTTATATAAACAGACCAGCCTGGTATAACTGAAAACTCAGTGACAACACATTGTAGCCAATACAGAAATATAGATTACAAGTCAGGGGAGTAGGTGAGGGACCTGATTTGAGGACAGTTGAAGGAGACAGAGAAGACTTGGAAGAAAAGATGTTTGGAATACACCAGAAAATGAAAAAGAGAGCCAGGAACACCAGGCAAAATGTTGAATCCAGATAAGATTAAGGCAAGGATGGTGTCTTGGTAGTCAAGAGGAAAGGTTGATTAATATAAAAAATGAGAATTAGGTAAATCATTAATTGAGGGGTGAAATGTATAGTTTTTAAAGAAATGTGCAAGATCTTATAAAATGCTTATTATCTTCAAGGATATTTACTAAATTTTAATTCCCCTAGGATGTTTCTCTAGCTAAAGGATTCATAATGAATATCTTTCAATAGTTAAATCACTTTTTCTGAGAGAGTTCTTGTTATTCCAGTGGCATGACATGGAACAGCTGTTGATCTTATATTAGATACCGTTATTTTACAGAAAACATTATTTCGCCCACTAAAGGTGACACATCAATCTTATTTTTATTCTTGTTTCTAAACTAGTTTTTGACTGCATGTGACATCTTTGAAGTAAATTTCCACAGCCTCTAAATAAACAAGATCCTATGTTGAGAAGTTTTTATTTGCACTCTATGGATTTGTTGATTACAGATGATCATTGACCATAAACCTAATTTGCATAAGCATTAAGTGAAATTATTTGGTACTGGGTAATGAACCAAGACCTTCACACTGAACTACATCCTCAGCTTTTTTATTTCTTTATTTTGAGAGAGGGTCTCCTTAAGTTGCTGTTTCCCAGACTAGGCTCCAACTTGGGACCTGTCTCAACCTCCTAGGATGCTAGGATTACAGGGACCATGCTACCATGCCTGGCCTGATAAGTACTTCTGCATTACATTATACAATATCCTCACGCAAAATAAACTCTTTGGAGAGAGCATAATAAGTTCATACAGTAATTGCTACTATCTCTGTTAGCTGTTAAATTTTCTGTATTCATGCTCTGAACTTATCTCTAGCGAAGTTGACTGTGCTTACAGTTTACGTAATATATATGTCAAAAATACGTAAAGCTAAACTGATAAGAGTGGATATAAACTTGGGATTTAATGCTAGCTATTTTTTTCTCAGATCTCAAGTATAGTAAGACTTGGATGATTGACATCTTTCACTCACTCCTATACCTTTTTATTCTCTTATATGTCATCTTTATATTTGCTTGAGTGTGAGCTTTGATATTTTCCTTTCTCCTATAAATCTTTGAATTTGTAGACTTTTTTTGCTTCAACTGTTTTCCATTTTATTTCCTTCATAATTTGCAACCCTCATCTTTCTCATCTGAGCATAAATTTTTAAATATTATTCCCTTGTAAAAACTTTAAACAAAATATTTGGAAAATATATATCTGAATTTTGGGTTATTGTACAGACATTTTCAAAACTTCACGTAATATCTTCAATTAAGCAAATTTAACCATATATATATATATATATATACACACACACACATATATAACAAAAGAAAAAATAAAAGGTATATCATTATGTGAGTCACAGTTGTTGAGAGTTTAAATTCAATATGGCTAATCTAAAAATGGTCTTAAGTATCATAGCTATCCTCCTTACCTCCCATAAAATTTCTTTTATTTCTTCTGTGTTTCAAATTTTAAAAATCAACTTTGGAGAAAAATTAGAAAGAAGATCATGACTTGCAATATACAAAAATTGCTGCTGATGTATTTTAGCTGCGGTTGCCAACTCATTCTCACTGTGGTGTGCCACAGGCGAGAGGCAGGCACATGACGTACCTTTCCCATCACTGAGATGCAACCCACATGCCGCAAGATGTTGCCACCCTGTCTGACACATTGTAAATTCATTTTCCATTCTGTGCTGCTTTCTTGGAATTCACATGCTGTTTTCATCCCTTACACTTCAAGCCACAAAACATTGCTACCCAAAGTGAAATTTTATAAGACCATTTCCAATTTTGTTCCATTTCCTTGGACAGTTGCCTCTATGGAACTGTTCTTTAATAGCATGACATGTGGCACGCTATCACCTAAGGACATCATCTCACTTCCTATGTTAGAGAGGTTTTTTTGAGACTCTTAAAAATGAGTATTTGGGGATAAGAAAAAGTATAAAAATACAAAAATGCATTGATTTGCTGTATACAGATTGTATTTATAGAGTAGCCCTAGCATCTCTCCATACCCAGCAAAGATTGTTAATGTCCTCAGGCCTCTACCTTTATTCTTGTCCTCAACTTGGGCAGCCCTTTCCTCAAATATTCCATTCTATGCTCTCTTGCTGGGAGCGCTGTGCTGTACCTCACTATGGCCAGGCCTAACTGGCCTCCTCCTGCGGATGGGGCAGGGCCCCGCTGGAGGAGAGGGCGTGGTGGAGCAAGCCCTGGCTGAGAAGAGGACTACCTTCCTTCCCGCCCATTTGCCAGAACAACATCAGGCGTGATGTCCTGCAGATCTAAGCTGCTCTCCCGGCTGGGGTAACAGAGCAGCGCCTTTCCCCTCCCCCTGCACTTCCCTTATCTCTAGTAAACGCACTGCAGTTACCTGGTTGTCTTTCTCCCATCGGGAAGAAGAGCCCCACCTGACCCCACCTTTTTTCTCTTGTATCTCTTTGTCTTTGTTTTTTCTTAGTCTCCCCCAGTCACTTCTCACTCCGTGGACCCCTCAGCCACGCAGGCCGTGGCTCTCTCTCCCTTCGTTCAAGGCAGTGCTCAAATATTGCCATGGAGGAGGGCATTTCTTTCATTCTTCTAAAAGACCGCCATTTATCAGTCTATTCTTCTACCTTTTTTTATGTCCACAACATTTATTATCTCCTTGAGTTGCATTGCATACGTACAGTTCATCATTTGTTTACTTTACTATTGTTATATTCCTAGGAGGGCAAGAAAGACAGGTGCTCACTAGGTATATTTTAAATAATGAATGACTAAATTATCCCAATACTATGATATACATGTTATTATTATCTCCATCTTACAGATAAGGTATATTTTAGATAATGTCACTTATAAATTTTAAAGGATTTCTTCAAAGTACACAAATGTTAATGGAAGGAGACTGGAACTGAAATTGATTTGTCTAAACTTGGAGCTGAATGTCAACTTTTATAAATACACACAAGCACCTTTGACAAAAATTTCTCAAATCAGTGGTTACATAAATTAACATGGTACTATTTGTCTTCTGCGTTTCAATAAACTTATATTTAGTTAATTCCACATGTGAGACATTATTCACCAATATCGAATTTTTAGAGGAAAACTATCATTTGTGGACTATCTAGTATGCTTTAATCAAGAGATGAAATGGTCAGCTGGGAACTCAGGCCTACAGTTCAGCAATCTTTGAGGAACAGAATTCTGCCAAAATCCTGTGACCTTAGTGGCAGATCCTTCCCTATTCAAACTTCAGAAAAGACCCCATGAGCCTTGGGTGACACCTTGATTTTAACTGCATGAAACAGAGACTTCAGCTTAGCTGTACCCAGATTCTTGGCCCATGGAAACTGTGAGATAAGTATAAGTTGTTTTAAGCTACTAAGTACATGGTAATTTGTCACATAGCTATAGATAAATGCCATGTTCAAGAAAATCTTCTTTTTCTAAAATTACTCAGAATAAAATTCTTAGTGAAATCTTAAAGACTTACTTTAGTGAGTAGTTTTACGTTCAATAACCCAAGTTGGAGGCCAATTGAGACTTACAAATATACATAAAAGTTAAATAGTTAAAATTCCAAACTATCTTATTTTCATATATGTGACCATTGATATTATTCTTAAATTATTTTCCCTGGTTTCAAAATGGCAAATGAAATTATAAAGATGCATAGTGAATTATCAAAACCTATCATTTGTCTAACTTTATGATATAGTCAATTTGTCCATTAGGTGTTTTACATAAAATTCATAATTTTGCTTCTTTCAGATTATTTAAAAAGTTGGTGAGAGATGAATTTTTCTATTTGTGTTATACTGTTAATTACAACTATGGTTTATTTGATGCTGTGTCTTAAATTCAACCACAATTAAACCATCATTTGGTAGGAAAAATACGATTTACTTTATGAGTCTCAGATTCAACGTGTGGCTTTCACAAACACATTGTAACAGAAAATGGAGCCATCCTGTAGCATGGAAGACAGATGGACAGACACAACACACACACACATTCACACATACACACACACATACACACACCTACAGTACCAAAGCGCCACATGGCCCCATTTGTTCCCCACTGTGGTAGCTCAGAGTCTCCAGGTGGATGATATCCATGGCTTAGATAAAGCCCCAGCCCAAAGAACACTCACCACTCATCCAACATTTCTTCTAGGATTCATCTTCAGGAACTTTTGCAATTATAAAGAATACATTTTCTTATGAAACACATTGAATACGTCTCCAGATCCAAAGTCAATATGTTGGTCTTTCCCACATCTAGACAAATATTTATATATTTCTGATTCTATGAATTGCTACTTCCTAACACAACCTCCTCCCTGTGAGACTTGATTTATTCATAATCTCCCAAACACTTAGCAAAGTGACCCAAAACTAACTAGAATTAGGACAGGTTAAGAAATGCAGCAGCCTTTGTTCTGTATACACAATCAGAATTTGCTCTCAAGCCTCCATCTTATGGTGGGATTTTTTTTGTACTGGGGATCGAACTTGGGGCCTTGTGCTTGCGAGGCAGGTGGCAGAACCACTGAGCTAAATCCCCAGCAAGCCTCCATCTTATTGAGTAATGGGAAAACCATTTAAAAACTTAAAAAATGATGATGATAACAAACCACTAAATTTGGTGTTTACATTTATTTATTCTCCCTTGGCTTAAATTTTGTCTTTCAGCAAACTTGGTCTCTGTTGGACAGAAATACAGTCAAATTTGGTTTCAAAATCCTTAACAGGACTGATTTTTCTTGCATCAGGTTTCACATGCCCCTTTGGCCACTCAAGGTGGCACCTGAATAAAAGAAGTTGGATGGCCTCAGGACTGTGGGTAGCAGAGAAGCTGCTGCCTGTGCAGGTTCCTGTGCAGTCCTTCAAGTTGTTCACTGGTCTTGGAAAAGAAAGCTCTTACCTGCTTGGTAAATGAACAAAGCTTGCTCTTAGCATGGTCAGGAGCTTCATGAAACATCCCTTTATCGCCAGTGCAGCCCTGTGTTCACCCTCAGACCTTCCCAAGCACAACCTCTACCTGGTCTCTGTCCTAGGCTGAGGCAATACATCCTCTGCTGTGGGCTCATTTGGCCCTCACCATGGCAGACCCATAACTCAATTCTCTGCTGTTCCCACATCCCTTGCAGGGTCTGTAGTTGCTGCAAGGCCGCCTCTAAGTCATACAGGAGTGCACAGAGCATTGGAAGGGATCTCCCAGCCCCACTTTGCTAGTCTCCTCCTCACCAACCTATTTGTTCTACACTTCTCCACTATATGAACGTTGAATAAGCCCCAAGTTCCTACATTTTGCATCAGCCTATAAGACATTTTTGAGTAAAGATTCTTCACTGTTCTCTTTACTCCTGACCCATTTGGATATTTCTACACACCACAAAACCAGGAGTTCTACCCTAAGGGGTAAGCAAGGACATTTGTCTCTGACCTACTTTGTCTTTTTACCTATTTTTCTGCTACCCAGATTGGCAAGGGCTTTCTCTCACTCATCGTCAGCTGAGTACTTTCCTTACATCCCTATTTCTCACTGTGACTCTGATCTGAGATTAAACCTCTGAGGAACTTTATTTTGGAAATGTAAAGGGGAAACTTTTGGAATTTAGAAAATACCTTTCTCCTTTCATAGGTCTTCCTTTAAGATGTCTCTTTCCTAAAGATATATAAGATGCATCTTTCCTGAAGATATCTCTTTGTCCTCAAATAATTTAGCTTTGGAACATAAAGTTAATCAATATACAACCTCTTTACTTTAGGTGGTAACAACAAAATTAAAACATAATTTAAAATAGAAAATACTTTAGCTCAGTGACAGAATATTATCTATATTGTTCATGATAAACTCATTGCGTATGTGCCTTGTTTACTGTAGCCTGAATGCCCTCACTCAGATTTTTCTCACCTGCAAACCCCTGTCATGATTTCTCCCCAAAAGCCTCTCCCAAGTGCAACTTAAATATAACTGCTCCATGAAGACTTTCTTATCACCCTAGCTCTTACTGATAATTTTTCTATTAAACTTCAGGAAAACATCCCCTATGATATTTAAAACTTAACACTTTATTGCTTGACATAAATATCTAATTTTATATACTTTTTTATTCATCAACTCGTTCATTTGTCATTGAGAGATGCTGCACAGGTGTGAACCATCTTTATTCTCTTCCTTCTGGGTCCCTTCAACTCCCACACACTTAGTAAAAGCTTTCAAGGCATATGCTGATTTCATAGTTCTTAAATTTATCCACACTTTGAACTTTTAAATACAGTTTTAGGTGTTCATCCTTTGGAAAAAGTCAATAATTATTTCTAGAAGGAAAACAGGAAAGACGAAAATAGGGAGAGTCTAACAAATAAATTATCTATATCCCTCTAATGGAATTAAGGAATTAAGGGCCTTAGACATTTATGTCAGTATCATCATTTTGATTATCATTACTGGCATACTTACTTATTTAAAGCACATGAATGTAAACATCTCTCACAATCTTTTAAAAAATTAATATTTGAGACATTCAAGAAGACAAGACTACAATAAATTGTGAAGATAAATTTTTTAAATTGGTAAATAGGGAAGGTGGTCTAACTATAAAAGTGGCATAGGACAGGCATAAAAATAGAAACAATCATAAAAGTGTCCTTCATTAAAAAAAATCAAGCCATAGTTGAGTTCCCATAAATGTTTCCTCTTATACCTTTAATTTCAAAAACACATACCATTCCTGTTTTCCTTCAATCTCACTGATAACTGCTCCTACCAATGACATGGATCCTGTTTATAATGGATAGGCTATGTGCCTTCAGTTACACTACAACTTCCTGGAAGAAAAAGTAAGTATTTTTAATGCTCCTATATAAGAAGATAGCCATATTTTATTTATTTAAAAAAACCACCAAAATTAAAATGGTGAAGTATGAAATGGCTCCAGAATTTACTTAGCTAATTGTGGGGCAGATAACCTCTTACATGCTAGCTAGAAATTTAAGTTTTTCTAAACATAGCCATTTTATCCTGGATATTGAATTATTAATTCAAACAAATCTCTAAAATGTACAGAAAGAAGCATGTTAACAAAAGGGCCAAATACACACAAAGAAAGAAATTTTAAATAATGGAGTGGGGAATGGAATGATATAATTACTGAGTCAGATGGCAGCATTCCTCACTGATTAAGTTCCTGAAGATCAGTAACCTTAATCTGTTTCAATTTGTATACTTAGTACCATGCTGATCCATGATTGTTATATTGATTATTAAATGTTAATTGGTATATAAATGAATAAAATGTCCTGATAGGAAATAAAGTTGGATGATTAAAGTGATACTTATCTACAAATGATTTTGAATGTCAGTGTGGGTTGAAATTAGGCAAAGGGCTTGGCTGAGCCAGGGCTTGGCTATTTCTGTATTATTTTAGAACACTTGGGATGTGGTCAGTGATTCAGTGTCACTTCTGGACCCAGCCTACTAAGATCCAAATTCTGATTATGCTTCCTACAAGCGATGTGATTTGGGGCAAGTTGTTTAACCTCGCAGGGCCTTGGCTTCCCATAAGTAAAACAAGAAAAATAGTGACTGATTCAGAAATGTCACACTGGCTCAATGATAAATTAATACATAAGCAGTGCCAAATATAGATAGTTGTCAGTAAATGTTGATAATATCATTACTCATTTGGGAAGTGATGCAGATGGATTTCAGTCACTGCAGATCACACCAGATGATTGCTCCATCTCCCTGACATCATCTAGCAGCTCATTTCACAGTTAAAACTGCCCAGCATATTTTACTTCCAAAGTGACACTTCACAAGTTCAATTTTTGAACTTTCTAGGAAAAAGCAACAAACATTAAGCTTGACAATATGGCATTTGACAGCAAAGCCACATTAACCTG